>OY759269.1:36207995-36657995 GCA_963662155.1 Lamellibrachia columna | reverse complement strand
TGTGTCACACAATGGCCCCAACGATTACGTAATCTGCTAAGATTAGTCACTCGATGTTTGACGTAATTCATGAAAACTGGTGGATGAAAATTCATGTCTGAGGTGATACGAACCCGGAACAACTGGTAAACGTGTTAATTCATATATCGTAGACCATACGTATCGTCACTACTCAATGGAAATAAACTACGAGCAACAAACCCCTCGTCTACGCAAGCTGTTTGTTTGGACACGCAAGCCTAACAACGTTGATTTCGGATCATTTGTTCCGCTTGAAACAAACAGGTTTCATAATGCAACAGTAAAGTGACGAGCAAATCCGACAGTAAAACATTACAGTATTACAGTCGATATGTGCCCAATCGTCATGTAAAGAGTACTTTAATTTTTTACACCACTCTTTAATAATTCTTCCAACGAGCTGTGCGCCGCGGATGGAGTCAGCGAGGGCCCCGCCCCCCCCTCACAAGACACGCTCAATCGTGTCACTTGACAGACAAGCGAGTGTTATTATAACATGTTATGTTATTCAGAAAAAGAACTTAGAAATGTGTTACTCTTATAATAAGCAAAAACAGAGGCAGTTTGAAAAAAACGGTTCCCTGCTATGGCCCATACGCAGTGCAACGGTTGTCTGGTAAGGATATTACGCTGTGTTACATTTGTCTGGTAAGGCCTCTAATTCGGGCTACGATTGCCTGCTACGGCTACGACCATTATGTCGTAATACGTTTGCTTGCTACGGCTACTACTTCGTGCTGTGCTATGGCTGCCTGCTACGGCTACTACATCGTGCTACGGTTGCCTGCTACGACCATTACGCCGTGCTACGGTTGACTGCTCCGGCCAATACATTGTGCTATAGTTACCTGCAACGGCCACTACGCCGTGCTGTGGTTCCCTACTATGGCCACTACGATGTGATAAGGTTGCCTGCTGCCTCCATTTCGCCGTGCTGTGGTTGCCTGCTACGGCCACTATGGCGTGCAACGGTTGTCAGCTACGGATATTACAATATGGTGCTATGGGTGCCTGCTCTAGCTGCTAGGTCGTGCAACGGTTGCTTGCTACGGCCGCTGTGGTTGCCTTGTACTGCTACTACATCGTGCTGTGGTTGCCTGCTACGGCCATTATGTCATACTACGGTTGCCTGCTATGACCACTATGTCGTGCTACGGTTGCCTGCTGCTACGTCGTGCTGCGGTTGCCTGCTATGACTACTACGTCGTGCTACGATTGCCTGCTACGGCCTTTTCGTCGTGCTACGGTTGTCTTCTATGACCACTACGTCGTGCTACGGTTGCCTGCTGCTACGTCGTACTACGGTTGTTTGCTTTTATTTGTTTCACACCATTTCTGTCAATGTCAGAAGGGCAGAGCAATTGCGCCGTGAGAAAAAACCTGTAATACTTAATTAATACGTAATTGATCTTGGCCTTACGTATCCATATGACATCAGCCGACCAGGACGTTGTTTGTGCAGACGAGTTTTGGACATGTTAAAATAATAATTTGATCATGAAAACGAACTGAGTAATGTTAACTATAAACATATCCTTCATCCGCTATGAAAAAGTAAATCAAACACCTAATTCTGTGTCTGTCATGTTCTGTGATGTAAGTCTATAATCGCTGGACATATAATGAGTTATTTAAGAACAGCGTCCAGGGCCGCAAGCTGCTTTACGCGCTTCACCGAAATGTGCTTGTAGATAACGACACAAACCAGCACATTTTTTTACACACAGCACTGTTTGTTCAGTGGAATCGGCACTAAACCCAATACACAACTGTGCGAAATATCCCATAGTAAGATAATGGACAGTACATGATTATCACAAACTTAGAATGACCATGTATGGCACGCAGTATAGCGTATGAGTATACACGTCTCGTATTAGCTGTGACCCCATGGTAACCAAATTGGTCAAAGCGTATAACTATGGAGGAATTACTGTCACTCTTCACGCACATAATCAATCCCCATGCCATCCAAATTGGTCAAAGAGTATAATTATGGAGGAATTACTGCCACTCTTCACGCACATAATCAATCTCTCTATTGCTACTGGGGAATTCCCACACGAGTGGAAGACTGCACTTGTGGTGTCGCTGCTTAAAAAAGAAGGATTGAATCCTATTCTAAAAAACTGTCGTCCTGTATCGAATCTCCAGTATGTGTCAAAACTAAACGAGCAAGCTGTTTTAAACCACTTCACAGTCTACACTCACACTGTGGATTTCCTTTGCCACCTTGTCAGTCTGTTTATAGAGCAGGGCATTCTACAGAAACCGCTCTAGTTAAGGTCCAATCTGACATTCTTCTAAACATGGACCACGACTGGTCTTAAATGATTTGTCGTCGGATTTTAATACAGTGGACCATGATATTTTGTAAAATATCATGATTTGCTCTTTTAGAGTATCAGGCACATATCTAAATTGGTTTTCCTCGTATCTCCAATCAAGGTCGCAACGTATTTTTATCAATGGTACGGCGTCTGAGCAGTTTAAACATGATCAGGGAGTACCGCAGGGCTCATGCCTAGGTCCTGTTGAGTTCACAGAGTACTCTAGCCCTGTTTTCTCTGTCATTGATCAGCATGGGAAGCTGGGGCATGCCTACGCCGACGATCATCAAGTTTACTGTGGTTTCCATCCTGATTCTTTATGCAGTAACTGTGAGGGGGCTATGAGGTATATGCACTGAATTGTGGGCGGTTATTTTGATAAACACATGTCTATGGAAGAATATGTCAAGTTCAAATGTCGGGCAGTCTATGCGCATCTATATGACATCGAAAAAATCATATATCGATCAACAGAGTACAGAGAAACTGATACATGCTCTGGTCCACAGCCATATTGATTACTGCAATGCCCTTTTGATGGGCTAACCAAAATACCTTATACGGAAATTACAAATGGTTCAAAACACCGCAGCGAGAGTATTGTGCAGAATCGGCAAATATGACCATATCACTCCAGTACTAAAGTCAATTCACTGGTTGCCAGTGGAAAATCTTACTAAATATAAGATATGCCTACTGACATTGAATTCATTACACGGCCATGGACCTGAATATATGTCGGAAATTCTGACTCATAGAAGCATCCATTACGGTCTAAGATCCCAGGATGATCTCAAACTTTATGTACCAAGGACAAAAAGGAAAACACTGGGAGGTCTTGCTTTTAAATTTGCTGCACCGAAACTGTGGAACTATCTTCCCAAAGATGTTCGCTGCTGCAACAATGTTAGTATTTTTAAGAGCAAACTGAAAACCCAATATTTTAGAAGTGCGTATAATTAACTTATTATTTTAGTAATTTAAATACGTTTACATCTGTTAGATACTTACATAAAATATATCGGAAATTTCTACTGAAATTATTAATTTTACTTATTTTATAGTTTTTACCTTTTTATATCAATATGTGTACTATGTTGAATGCTTATTTTGTTTTAATTTTCTACTATTCTATTTATTGTACTGTACAGCACCACATAACATTATTGCATAAATATGGTGCTGTAGAAATCAATAAACATTTCCATTATAATATCATACATTTCTGGTCTTATTCAATCGTATTTTCTTGCGAGGTAGTTAGCAGAATCGACTGAGCCGCGTCATAGGCGCTTCTGTTGTGGCTCGTGAGAGAAGGGACACATTTAACCCATGTGTGTGATGTTTTACATCCCTTGGAAAATACACCAGATAGAACGGACCGATGGGTTTTAGTGTCTGCTACGAGAGATACACGCAAATTGGAGTGAACGAAATTGCCAAAGTTTCGAAACGGCAGCAGTTGGTTTCGAACGCACTACCGCACAGCCACCGCGCCCCACTGTAGTTTTGAATCAGTTGGTTTCGAACGCACTACCGCACAGCCACCGCGCCCCACTGTAGTGTGGAATCAGTTGGTTTCGAACGCACTACCGCACAGCCACCGCGCCCCACTGTAGCGTGGAATCAGTTGGTTTCGAACGCACTACCGCACGGCCACCGCGCCCCACTTTAGCGTTGTATCAGTTGGTTTCGAACGCACTACCGCACAGCCACCGCGCCCCACTGTAGTGTTGAATCAGTTGGTTTCGAACGCTCTACCGCACAGCCACCGCGCGCCACTGTAGTGTGGAATCAGTTGGTTTCGAACGCACTACCGCACAGCCACCGCGCCCCACTGTAGTGTGGAATCAGTTGGTTTCGAACGCACTACCGCACAGCCACCGCGCCCCACTGTAGTGTTGAATCAGTTGGTTTCGAACGCACTACCGCACAGCCACCGCGCCCCACTGTAGTGTTGAATCAGCGGGAAAACGCACACGATTATTAAGATGAATTGTAGAAATTACATTATGAAATCAAAATAATAATTTGTTTTATATCCACAGCATGTGCACCACAGTTTCCGATAGATACCACATACACAGGTCGTTCAGTTCCACTTAGCAATGAGTCATATACCCCACTGCGTTTTATATGTATTCCGTGTCTTTACTGTTACATTAAAATGGATCTAACTATTATCGCTGGAACCCAAAGGTTCGTGTACCTTAACATTTTCAACAAATTAATTTTCAGAAGACAAAATAAAATTCAACACATTCCCACCTCGGGTAGGTGCGAAGACAAGTTGAGTAGGGAAGCAATCCTGTGTTAGAAGTAGAAACTGATGGTCGTCACCTCCAGCACTCTCTAATGATTTGCATATGAATCTGACTTACGCAAACTACTTAATCAATCAAATTATCATGAATTCGTCTACGTGTAGAATTATATGGCTAATGCCAGTTCACTGTCATACTATGTTCCATCAACACCCTATTCGATCATCACTGTTAGCAGTTACGCCGTTTTTGTTCCCTCATAGCTGGCTGCGTGTCGCGCCTTACTGAATCAGGAAGTAAACTACGACCATATCGATCTGTATATTGGGTCACGCATGAATGACAATGGTAGTTTCAGCACTCGTTCTCGCTGATTCTATCATTGTAGCTCACATGAGGCTTCTCGACACGTCAGTAAAAAGATCAGTAGAGCCGTCAGTGAAAGCTTTGCCATATCACGACCGTCAGTGAGCCACAATCGTGACAGCCACCACCGAGTTGTCAGCCCGTGTCAAACAATGAATCACATTAGACCCAATGCCCCAACGTTCACGTGACCTCTTAGATTAGTCCCTCAACTCACTGCACCTGTTTGGTAGCATAGCTCACCAGTAAAGTAACCAGTAATTCCGTTAGTAAGACCTTCACCATATCACTGTCGTTTTGATAACAATGGCCAGTGAAACAATATTTTTAATGTCAGCACATTCTGCAGTTTCTTCCAACTAGTTTTTCTCCGCTGACTCAATACAGCCACAGAGTGAGTTACATTTCACCAAGTAACCCCACTACCCTTCAAGTGACACGCTCAATTATGTCACTGATAGTTCAACGATAACTCCACCTCCAGTTTATGGACTCGAGTTATTAGAAGAAGCTCTACTTATAGTTGTGACAAAACCAAATAGGTTTGACGCCGTGCAACGGCCACAATTCAATGCTATGGTTCCCCGATGTGTGCTATAGTCTCAGCGCTCTGCTTCATCCAGAACGTCATTAGTACTGACAAAGTCGTCTTGATAAGAAGACGAAAATGTCTACTAGGGTAAAAATAAATGTTGACTATGTTAAAATAAAAATTTCAATATGAAGAATTGAGAAATGTTCACTATAAACCTATCCTTCGTTCGCTATAAAAAGTCAATCAAACACCTGTTTTAATCCGTATTGACCAAGCACTTCGGCGTTTGTCATGTTCTGTGATGTAAGTCTCTAATGGTTGGATGCAAAATGAGGCATTTAAGAACAGCGTCGAAGGCCACAAGCTGCTGTAGGCGCTTCACGGACAATAACACAGCACCTGTTATAACAACACCAACCAGCACATGTTTTAACTACATACAACACTGTTTGTTCAATGGAGTCGGCACTAAGCCTAACACCTGATTGTGCGAAATATCCCTTAGTAAGTTAATGGATAGTAAACAAGGGACAGTGTTTTCCCATAAAATTGACCTAAACAACCGAGTGGCCTAAAAAAACGTCCAACCCGATGCATTAAATGTTGGGTTGCATCCGGGGGTGTTGACCTAGAATCCACCTAGTGGGTCCCGCAGACATAGAGATGCACCGACATCCGGCATCGCAAATGGATATAGTAAAACACTACAATGAAAATGAAATAAAATTTGACACATCGTGTTATATGTGGCATTGGCACATTATTGGGAACAGCTCTATCTTTCTCTAGTCTGATCCTCAAGGATCAGTATTACGACCTATATTATTCTTAATTTATATCAATGACTTGGACGACAGTATAACAAGTAACGTACTGAAATTTGCGGATGACACAAAACTGTTTCGAAAGGTTAATACTGATGGTGATAAACAACATTTACAAAACGATCTAGACAGATTAGTGAAGTGGTCTGAGAAATGGCAGATGCTGTTCAATTTTGGGAAAAGTAAATGCTTACATACAGGACATGGGAACTTGAATGTAAACTATAAAATGGGAGATACTGTTCTGGGTACTACTGTAAAAGAAAAGGACTTAGGAGTTACAATAAGCGCTGATATGAAAGTTTCAGAGCAGTGTGGTATTGCAGCTTCAAAGGGTAATCAAATTCTTGGATTGATTAGAAGAAACATAACATACAAGGGAAAAAAGTTAATTATACCTCTTTATAAAGCAATAGTTATACCTCATTTAGAATACTGTATACAAGCATGGAGACCATATCGTAAGAAGGATATAGATACGCTTGAACGCATACAAAGGAGAGCAACTAAAATGATTCCAGAACTTAGAGACCTTAGTTATGAAGAACGCCTGAAAGAATGTGGTTTAACAACTCTAGAGACAAGGAGGTTAAGAGGAGATCAGATTGAAGTTTTTAAGATATTGAATGGGTATGAAAATATTGATAGAAATATGTTTTTCTCATTCAAGAAGGATAGGAGAACTAGAGGACATGAGGTAAAATTAATAAAGGATCAATGTAGATTGGACATCAGGAAGCACTCGTTCTCACAGAGGACAATAAGTGAATGGAACAAATTGTCTACAGATTGTGTAACTGCTAGCAGCGTGAATATGTTTAAAAACAAGGTTGACACATATCTCAGGAGGGCGGGTTATAAGTAGATGAACATTGTTGGACTCTCGATAAGCCAATGGCTTCCTTGTCCACTTGCCATCTGGGCCTTTGGCTTGGATGGCAAATCTTATTAAATCTTGTTAGTCAAGGTCTTGGAGAATCGGCCGAATACACATCGACCTCGATGTGGGGCTCGATGGCATACCGGTTAGAAGGCTGGACTCTCAATCGAGAGAACCCGATTTCAAATCCCCCTGCGGCACTTCGAACCTTTGGCAAGTTTGACCACCCTTCGTTGCCACAGTTCACTCAGCTGTATAAATGAGTACCTGGCAATACAGACAGTGGTGGAAATGTGAAGGAATAGTCTTCGCGCAATTGTAGCGTGGCTAAATGCTTCCCAGAGAGTTGAGATGGCCTTGGAATGAACAGGTCTGCCAGGGGGTGAAGTGTAAAGTGCTTTGAGCGGTCCTGTGGACTGGATACCCCGCTATATAAGAACGTACCTTTACCACTCGTAGAATTTAATAATAGTACCTTTGATTTCTTTCAAATACACATATTGCTACCATTATGTTAACATTTAGTGTTACCCGAGGACGATGTATGTCTATTTATTTGTAAAGTACTAACATCATTTCACTCACATTACCAAAATAGTACCGTTGATTTCTTTCGAATACACTTACTGCTACAACAATGTTAACATTTAGTATTGCCTGAGGCCGATGTATGTATATTCGCATGCTTCAACAACCATGAACCTGTCTGGCATGCTGTACCGTTCCACTTCCAGCCACTAGGATGATCATCTTCACATATTCCACCGTTGATGCACTGACCAGTGGTTGTGTTGCAGCCCTTGGTACATCGACATGGAAAGATGCACGACCCTTGACTGGCCGACGTCCTGGCGAATCGACAACGCGCGCCTGAAAAGGTGACAATAAGAGTTGAGGTCATGCAGTAAATTAAATGGGTTATATTAGTATTCCAGCGTTACTATGTGTCTTGTGCATCTAAAACCCATCGGTCCGTTCTATCTGGTGTATTTTCCAAGGGATGTTAAACATCACACACATGGGTTAAATGTGTCCCTTCTCTCACGAGCCACAACAGAAGCGCCTATGACGCAGCTCGGTTGATTCTGCTAACTACCTCGCAAGAAAATACGATTGAATAAGACCAGAAATGTATGCTATTATAATGGAAATGTTTATTGATATCTACAACACCATATGTATACAATAATATTATGTGGTGCTGTACAGTACAATAAATAGCATAGTAGAAAGTTAAAACAAAATAAGCATTCAACATAGTACAAATATTGATATAAAAAGGTAAAACTATAAAATAAGTAAAATTAATAATTTCAGTAGAAACTTCCGACATATTTTATATAAGTATCTAACAGGTGTAAAAGTATTTAAATTACTAAAATTAATAAGTTATTTGTAGGCACTTCTAAAATATTGGGTTTTCAGTTTGCTCTTAAAAATACTGACATTGTTGCAGCTGCGAACATCTTTGGGAAGATAGTTCCACAGTTTCGGTGCAGCAAATTTAAATGCAAGATCTCCCAGTGTTTTCCTTTTTGTTCTTGGTACATAAAGTTTGAGATCATCCTGGGATCTTAGACCTTAATGGATGCTTCTAGGAGTCAGCATTTCCGACATATATTCAAGTCCATGGCCGTGTAATGAATTAAATGTCAGTAGGAATATCTTATATTTAATAAGAATTTCCACCGGCAATCAGTGAAGTGACTTTAGTACTGGAGTGATATGGTCATATCTGCCGATTCTGCACAACACTCTGGCTGCGGTGTTTTGAACCATTTGTAATTTCCGTATCAGGTATTTTGGTTAGCCGATCAAAATGGCATTGCAGTAATCAATATGGCTGTGGACCAGAGCATGTATCAGTTTCTCTGTACTCTGTTGATCGATATATTTTCAGATTTTTCCGATGTCATATAGTTGCGCATAGACTGCCCGACATTTGAACTTGACATGTTCTTCCATAGACATATGTTTATCAAAATAACCGCCTAAATTTGGTACGCAATTCATTGCATATACCTCATAGCCCCCTCACAATTACTTTATAAAGAATCAGGATGGAAACCACAGTAAACTTGATGATCATCGGCGTAGGCATGCCCCTGCTTCCCATGCTGATCAATGACAGAGAAAACAGGGCTAGAGTACTCTGTGAACTCAACAGGACCTAGGCATGAGCCTTGCGGTACTCCCTGATCATGTTTAAACTGCTCAGATGCCGTACAATTGATAAAAATACGTTGCGACCTTGACTGGAGATAAGAGGAAAACCAATTTAGAGCTGTGCCTGATACTCCAAAAGAGCAAATCATGATATTTTACAAAATATCATGGTACACTGTCCTATATATATACGATTAGAGACTTACATCACAGAACATGACAGACACAGAATTAGGTGTTTGATTTACTTTTTCATAGCGGATGAAGGATAGGTTTATAGTTAACATTACTCAGTTCGTTTTCATGTTGAAATTATTATTTTAACATGTCCAAAACTCGTCTGCACAAACAACGTCCTGGTCGGCTGATGTCATATGGATGCGTAAGGCCAAGACAGGGATCAATTACGTATTAATTAAGTATTACAGGTTTGTTCTCACGGTGCAATTGCTATGCCCTTCTGACATTGACAGAAATGGTGTGAAACAAATAAAAGTAAACAATCGTTGCACGACGTAGTGGTCATAGCAGGCAACCGTAGCACGACGTAGTGGTCATAGCAGGCAACCGTAGCACGACGTAGTGGTCATAGCAGGCAACCGTAGCACGACGTAGTGGTCATAGTAGACAACCGTAGCACGACGTAGTGGTCATAGCAGGCAACCGTAGCACGACGTAGTGGTCATAGCAGGCAACCGTAGCACGACGTAGTGGTCATAGCAGGCAACCTTAGCACGACGTAGTGGTCATAGCAGACAACCGTAGCAAGGCGTAGTAGTCATATAAGACAACCCCGTAGCACGGCTAAATGGCCGTAGCAGGCAGTCGTAGCACGATGTAGTGGTCATAGCAGGCAACCGTAGCACGACGTAGCAGCAGGCAACCGTAGAACGACATAGTGGACATAGCAGGCAACCGTAGTATGACATAATGGCCGTAGCAGGCAACCACAGCACGGCGTAGCGGCCGTAGCAAGTAACCGTAGCACGACCTAGCAGCCATAGCAGGCACCCATAGCACCATTGAGTACTATCCGTAGCAGACAACCGTTGCACGGCGTAGTGGCCGTAGCAGGCAACCACAGCACGGCGAAATGGCCGCAGCAGGCAACCTTATCACATCGTAGTGGCCATAGCAGGCAACCACAGCACGGCGAAATGGCCGCAGCAGGCAACCTTTTCACATCGTAGTGGCCATAGCAGCAACCACAGCACGGCGTATTGGCCGTTGCAGGCAACCGTAGCACGGCATAACGGCCGTAGCACGATGTAGAAGCCATAGCAGGCAACCATAGCACAGCACGAAGTAGTAGCTGTAGCAGGCAAACGTATTACGACATAATGGTCGTAGCCGTAGCAGGCAATCGTAGCCCGAATTAGAGGCCTTAGCAGACAAACGTAACACAGCGTAATGTCCTTAGCAGACAACCGTTGCACTGCGTATGGGCCATAGCAGGGAACGGTAGCACCACGCATTTGCCGTCGAAGGCAACCGCAGCATGAAGCAGTGGCCGTAACAGGTAAACGTAACATCGTAACATGGTGTAGTAGCTGTAGCAGGCAATATTACCACAGCGTAGTTGCCATAGCAGGCAACCACAGTTCGGCGTACTGGCCGTTGCAGGCAAACATAGTACAGTGTAATGGCTGTAGCAGGCAACCGTAGCACGGCGTAGTGGCCATAGCAGACAACCGTAGCACGACGTAACGGCCGTAGCTCTATTCCTCTGCCCGGCTGTTTCGAGTAAATCTTCAATACCCTAACTTGGAATTATTACAGAGCGCTGGGGTCAATACAGGTATCAGGGATCCGTAACACTGAGTGTTGGCCCTAGCACAGAATCGGAACAGCATTTTTGACATACTGCCTCTGTTTTTGCTTATTATAAGAGTAACACATTTCCAAGTTGTTTTTCTGAATAATATAACATGTTATAATTCCACTCGCTTATCTGTAAAGTGACACAATTGAGCGTGTCTTGTGAGGGGAGGCTGGGCCCTCGCTGACTCCATCCGCGGCGCACAACTCGTTGGAAGAATTATTAAACAGTGGTGCAAAAATGTAAAGTACTGTTTACCTGACGATTGGGTACTTATCGACTGTAATACTGTAATGTTTTACTGTCGGATTTGCAGGTCACTTTACTGTTGCATTATGAAACCTGTTTGTTTCAAGCGGAATAAATGAGCCGAAATCAAAATTGTCAGGCGTGTCCAAACAAACAGCTTGCGTAGACGAGGGGTTTGTTGATCGTAGTTGATTTCCTAATTCATTGAGTAATGACGATACGTATGGTCTACGATATGAATTAACACGTTTACCAGTTGTTCCGGGTTCGTATCATCTCAAACAAGAACCTTCCTCCACCAGTATTGACGAATTACGAAAAAAACCTGCAGGTGCAAAATTGTGGAATGATTAACGACAATTACATAACCGGGCAACCTACATACACTATTTTTCTTAAAAACACCTATATTATAAACTAATTTCAGTCAATTATTTACAACAGTACACTTCATCTTAATGAAACAGTAGTTCGGTTCCTTGTTCCAGCGTGACTTTCCATTGCTGTCAAACCTAATTAATTGTTCCAGTGTTAACATAGAATCAGTCATTGCTGCGCAAAGCGGTGAATCAAAACTTTGAAAACAATAGCGTTTCTACAATACTATGAATACACTGACATAGAACAAATATGTAAATGTTGGTTCACGTGGCGCAGCGCACGAAAATGCGAATAATTTTGGTTATAAATCGTGTTCGATACAAATAATTATTTATTCGATACGAATTGCGTCGGGTACGTAAGGTCTACGATATGTATTAACATGTTTACCAGTTATTCCGGGTTCGTATCACCTCAGACATGAATTTTCCTCCACCAGTTTTCATGAATTACGTCAAACATCGAGTGACTAATCTTAGCAGGTCACGTGATCGTTGGGGCCATTGTGTGACACATGACTCACCGTATCGTTGGATCGCGGCTGACAACTCGGTTGACAAAGAGCTGGCCACAACATTAACGAGTGCGACTCACTGACGGACGTAATATGGCGAAGGTTTTACTGATGGTTTTACTGATATTTTTACTGACACATCACGAGGTTTCTGGTAAGTTGGACTGCTCGAATAAGTGAGTATCAGTACTGGAATGATTGTTGTCAGCCATTCGTGTTCCGGAGCTTGTTATGTGTCGTGTTGCGTTATGGCTGTAATTTACTTCCTGGATCATGTAGGCGAGACACGCTGCCTAACATGCGGGAACAACATTGTATAACAACTATTGGCGATGATCAAATATGGGTGTGTTGTAAAATCTGTTCTACTCAGTTGACGGAACACCAAGACCATACAATTAATGGAAAACCAAGATCAATCGACATCACATTATATTCTACGTGTACAATCATTTATTATTATTCGATTTCATAAGTAGTTTGCATTAATCGGATTCAGTTAACGGAATATTTTCATAATATAATTTACATTAATAAAGTTATAGATGTTGAAGAATTTCTTCCCACGAAACAGGCCGAATGTAAACGCACTTGGCCATGGAGGTCGCTAATTCTCTTCGCATATAATACATCAATTGTAATGTTCACGTAAACATCGTTATATTATTGATTGTAATCCAAAAACTCGTCGAGTTATTTCGTGACGCCAACGCTAACTTTTCACAGGCGCGTGTTGTCGATTCTCCAGGACGTCGGCCAGTCAAGGGTCGTGCATGTTCCCCTGTCGATGTACCAAGGGCTGCAACACAGACACTGGTCAGTGTATCAACGGTGGAATATGTGAAGATGGGCATCCTAGTGGCTGGAAGTGGACCGGTACAGCATGCCAGACAGGTTCGTGGTTTTGGTGAAGCTGTAAACATACATCGTCCTCAGGCAATACTAAATGTTGACATAGTTGTAGCAGTAGGTGTATTCGAAGTTCTACGAGAGGGCGAAGTCCATTCGGCCGATTCTTCAGCACCTTGACTAGAGAGAGAGATCGAGTGAGAGAGAGAGAGATAGAAAGCGAGAGAGCGAGAGGTCGAGAGAGCGAGCGAGAGAGACAGAGAACGAGAGACCGAGAGAGAGAGAGAGATACAGAGAGAGAGAGAGAGCGAGAGAGCGAGAGAGAGATATACAGAGAGAGAGCGAGAGAGGGAGAGAGAGAGAGAGAGAGAGCGAGAGAGAGAGAGAGAGAGAGAGAGAGAGAGCGAAAGAGAGAGAGAGGGAGAGAAAGAGAGAGAGAGAGAGAGAGCGAGAGAGAGAGGGAGATAGAGAGAGAGAGAGCGAGAGAGCGAGAGAGTGAGAGAGATATATAGAAAGAGAGAGAGAGATACAGAGAGAGAGAGAGAGAGAGCGAGAGATAGAGAGAGACTGAGAGAGAGAGGGTGGGGCGGGGGGCGGGAGCGGCGGCTTGAGTAAGCGGTGGGAGAGAAAGAGAGATTCCTTAATCCACTGGTAGCTGAAAGACGCAGGACGGAGTATAGCGGTTCCCAATAATGTGTCCACGCCACATATAACACGATGTGTCCAATTTTAACGCTTTTCATTGTAGTGTTTTACTATGTCGATTTGCGATGCCGGATGTCGGTGCATCTCTGTGTATGCGGGGCCTACTATGTGGATCCTAGGACAACATCCACATTATCCACCGAACTTAACCCAACATTAATGTATCGGGTTGGACGTTTTTCTAGGCTACCCGGTTGTTTAAGTTAAATTAATGGGAAACACGAACCGTTTTCGGTTTTATTGACTGATGGCAGTAATGTGTGTAGGCCTTCGTATTAGCGAATGTCTAATTTTCACGTTGATTCACGTTGATAGCGTTTGACATGGGATTCCCTTGATGAGTTTAGAAGAACAAACTCGATATACACAAAGACAGAGTACATACATAAGTGTATTGTCTACCTGTACGTCTACTATGTGTGTATGACATCCTTCTGTGGGCAAATGCTCTTCCCAACAATTTTTATGGTGCTGAATAAATATACATTTCACGTGCACGTGCACGTGCACACACACACACACACACACACACACACACACACACACACACACACACACACACACACACACACACACACACACACACACACACACACACACACACACACACACACACACAAACACACACACACACACACACACACACACACACACACACACACACACACACACACACACACAAACACACACACACACACACACGCACACACACATACACACGTGATATCTACACACATACACATTCACCTTGTAAAAGCATCCTTCCCACACACTCCTTCCCCATCGAGATTTTCTCCTCTCTCGATCACTCCCTTCATATTTCCCTCACCTCCTCTCTCCTTCCGTCATTCCCCCACCATTTATGCAGAGGTGCACAACCACGCATACTTAGATGTGTTTTCACCGTACGACTGTTATTTTCAGCGCTCTTAAAGTTATGCTGTGTATAGGTGCCACATGCCACATGCCATATGCGACATGCCACATGCCACATGCCATATACCACATGACACATGCCACATGCCACATGCCACACACCTGCGCTAACATATACACACACTTTGTTTATTGTTTAAGGAAATGTGGCATATAAGAAGCCAGCAAGTCAAAGTATAGATACATGGGGAGGTTCGTTCCCGGCCGGGCGGGCGGTCGACGGGAACACAAACCCCAACATGGCTGGAGGTCACTGCGCACACCCAGACACTGACTGGGGCAGGAACGCCTGGTGGATGGTTGACTTACAGGAAACATACAATATCTCCCACGTCATCATCTACAACAGGGATGCAGGAACATCTGGTAAGAATCACACGATGGTCCAGCTGATAAGAACATGAATGCTACTTGTTTCATTTTTGGTGAGTTGAACAATTTCTAACATGTTTCAGCGCCCCTGATGTTCAGCAGCGCAACTCAGAGAGTGTCCTTACCTGCCTGATAGGTTTTAGTCTTCTTTGGTAATCGTCCAAGCAATAATTCCCTCGGGGTTTGGGAATATTTGGGAAAAACGTCCACATAAGTTCCTTCGTTCGGTGCGAACGCTTCGTGAAACCAGCAGTTGTGCATGATGTTTGGGACATGAAGGTGGTTCTGCCAAAGCGTGACTGTGTAGTGCAAGGAGTCAAAAGGTCTTACATTTTCGCCCTTGCAACGCCCGGCAACTCAGCTATATATATATTATATATATATATATATATATATATATATATATATATATATATATATATATATATATATATATATATATATATATATATATATATATATATATATATATATATATATATATATATATATATATATATATATATATATATATATATATATATTTGATATAGGCCTATTCCAAACACAATCAAAAGACGCATAATATGTAATTTTATCAGCATAGTTTGATTTTGCTTATAATCCGTTCAGGGGTTCCCTCCACTACATTTTGGCAATGGCTGATATGCCATTCATACATTCTGCAACATTATTCATTGTTTTCTCGACTATTAAATTTTAAATAGATCTGGCGTTTCGTCATGGTTTGTGTTTGACGTAAGACTTGGGGCTGGTTTCACGAGACGGCGTAAGTCCGATTTACGACGTCGTAAGTCGAATTGGTTGTAAAGTTACGCAAAGAGCTTTTCATCAGTCAACTTACGACCAGTTAGACTTTGCTTTTTAATCGTAACTTTACGCTTGATATTAGCAGACTTACTCGACGACGTCGTAAGTTCGACGTCTCGTAATTTAACGCATTTGTTTGGATTTTATTCCGCGGTTTACACACAAGTCTTTGTTATTAATTTTGCTGATTATTCACACAATACAATGGCGAGATTGTGAACGATAACCTCATATCTTCAATTACCGAAGACAATTCGTTAATATGGAATAATTATTTTAACTTTATTTTTTTTACATTTTAGTAAACTAAATGGCATATGTTATCAGCAATAACAATAAAATGCAATGGCCTGGTGGGTATTGCCCAGAAAAAATCTTTTATATTGTATTAAAATAAGGCAGCTGCTTTTATTCATACCAGGTAGCTCTACTTGAAAGAGAAATGTACTTTGAATTTGATATTTAGTCAATTATTCAAAGTATGCAAACCTACATCAAATAATTTGTTTTATTGATTGTAAATTTGGGTATCCAAAAGTCTATAAAATAATTCGAATTTAACTAAAAATTTAATTCAGAACGTGGTCACACAAAAAATGCAATCACAGCAGAAAGAGTCAAACAATACACACTTCTGCACATACATTTATATCATTATATATATAGCTAATATGCTACACGCGTAATATAAACATCGTCCTGCTCTTAAATGGTGCGTCTATGTTAGTTCATTGGCGTGTTACTAAACTAAGTGAATATGTCTAGCAAGATGGCTTGGTTTTTCATTCGGCGAGACGAACCCGTCAAGATCAGCTCTTCTGAAAACATAAAAGTCATAAGCATCCGGTAATTCACGTACAAAGTATGTTAATTTCATTTACACATTTTGTCAACAGAACACATACAATCGTGTGAATATAATTATAATTAACGCGACACTGTCGTACGAAAGTTGTGAGATGGCTGGGATCGGTTGCAAAATAATGATTTTTACATCAAATGTAACGACTGTCTCAAAAGTGGATGTACGAGACAAACCAATCGTAGTGACACATTTTTATATACTTAATATAATACGCCAGTTTAATACAATTCGTAACACATCTTTGTGCAAAAGATTTATATTCTAAATCACTCACAATTATTCAATCGATTGAGTACAAACGAATTGTTAGAAGCATTGTTTTTCTGTGAAATACTCTGCCCGAGACCGAGTCTTAGACTTAGAAAATCGAACGAGGAAAATAGCTCGCGAAAATCTCGAATGTAATCGTCGTTAGTGTAGTAGTTTTTAAAATGCAAGTATAATTTCTATGTCGCTAGTGATTAGTATGATTAGTATCTATCCGCCATTCTCTCAACTGTGCATCGCATGACGAACTTGCATGTTTATTGCAGAATTTGGTGATAGCATTCTGTGAGTCCACCGGTATGAACAAAACACAAACTTTCCTGATATGCGCGCAAACATACGTGAAGATCGGTTAACAGGCTACTAGCATAGGAGAACCCAAACGGATAAATGTAAGTGTAAGTGCATCCAAGCACTGCACCATGAATGGCGGATCTCCGTGACCTAACCAAATGACCTAACTAGGTCAATTCAGCGTCGATGTTGTTACGACAGAGCGTAATTTGTCTTATGAAACCGGTCGGAAACTACGCAAGTGAGTAGATCTTAATTATACCCAATATCAATTTTAGTAGGTCGTAAACTTACGCCGTCTCATCAAACCGGCTCCTTGACGTAAACGACCGCTTTTGCATTGATGACGTGTTATTGTCACATTTGCAGCAACCCGTCAATGCCAATTGTGTTGAAGTGGCAGCTTTCATCTTTGAACTTATACATCGAAGAAAACGTATTTATCAACAAGTCATTTACATGTCTACTTTATGACGGTCGTAGACGACTTAGAATAAACGTCGAAAATTGCAGAGAATATATCGATATTGAGTGGAGCAAATGCACCGCGTGTGGTATTACTTTCAATATTATACGGCACACAGAAAAAAGCGTCAAACTATTTTATTATCGAGCTGCGTCACTCGTCCGTTTAACACGGGGCGCCCATTTTTTAATTGAACAGATTGGTCATTCTAGTCCTCTGAACCTGGAACTAGCAATCACGGCAGTCGAACCAGCCGGATTAGTTGTTCTGGGTCTTATTATACAGCTGTTGGTTGCAATAACCCATTGTCAAAAACGCCCCCAAAGCATTTATTTTGTTATAAAAAAAAAACCTGTGAGGTGAAGAAATAGGAAAAATAATTATTAATGTAGAGGTATCGGTACCTTAGATGTCCAACTATGTAGCAACGCTCGTGGGCGATATTGTTGATACTGTAGGTAGAGATGTCAATTACAATGTCAACATTGCAGTTCTAGTTTGTTTTATATTGATATGATATAGCTGCAGCCATAAGAAAGTGAATTCTGGATACGGTTTCAGACTTGGTACAGTACTATTCGATATACGAGTATTTTTGAAAACGTCAAATGTAACATATTTTTCAAATTATTGGCCTCTTATGTCGTGAGTAATAACTAGAAAATGGCTCCATTATTTGGGTATATTTTTGCATTAAGATGGCATTAAAACAGTTAGGTTATAATGACATTTTGTACATTGATAGATTTGTACCTCTATATATCAAATAATTAAAAATCTAAAACATTGCACCAATCTTTTCTGGCATAATCTGCATGAAGTTGCATGATTTTAAGAGAAGATACATAATTAAAATTAATATGTTATTATATGTTGTTGTGACTTTAGCGTATAATATAACAAATGAAAGCTGACGAGCTCAGCAATGAAATGTGCATATCACTTCTGTAGACGAAATAATTAATTAATTATTTAAACACGATTAATTGAAAAAAAATTTGCAGTGTGATCATAGCGAGTAATAATAGTATGTCAAATGAAATGAGCTCAGCAATCAAATGTGTATATAATTTATATAGAGGAAACAATTAACGATTTAATTAATTAATTATTTAATCGAACAAGAACTATTGTTGCAGTGACCAATAAACAATATCTTATATTCTAGAAAGTGCATCTTTCTGGAAAGCTGAATTACTTTAATATATATTTTTATTCAGCATTTTCACAATTTTGGTGTAAAATTACAGGTGGAATAGATATGGGTTTCTTAAATTTAGGATCAGGGCCAGAGTTCGGGTGAAATTAAATTAATCTTACCCAAAAGATTTAACGACATGTATACATGTGCTCGCCCGAACTGCGTTTTTCTTTAAAAAAAAGCAATACTAATCGTCTTGACTTTAGGCCTGATAGACGAAACCGGTGTTGTTGGGATTTAAATTGATCTTTGTCACTTCTCAATTGCATTCGTCTGATATATTGTCATATCACTTCACATGTTTATAGGATGCTTTTGAGCGGAGATTGTTTCCTCCAAACACAGAACAATGATAGCTTGAACGAGCGCCACAACGCTAGTCCCAGCATCGCAGGGTCAGATCGCGCTACCCGTTCAGTTAGGTTTAGGTGGCGCATGTCAGTACACCTAAGGTATAATGTGTCGTAACTAATTAACTGTTTAAGCCAGAATGACAAAAGTTCGCCTTTTTAGTTTACAACTACCAATTATTGTACTTTTTCTTCACTAAGGAAAACGTATATGTTATCATATGTATTGATCAGTGGTGTGCGGAGATGCCCCATATATCACATGACTAGTGCTTCCGTAAACAGACAGGCAAACCAAATTAAACGTATATTCTAATCTAACATCTACATCAGGCCGTCATGTTATGTAAATTAACATACCGCACTGGGGCATATCCGTACACGCCTATGGGGATATGCCCCAAACGAACGAACGGGGAAGATTGTAAATTTTCCCGCACGCACAGTTTATGGCAGTAAAGTTTATTTGTGCAACGACACCACTAATGACACACATTCCAACAATGCAGAAACCAATATGCATATATTACTGATAGTGTGAGTTACGTATCAATATATATATATATATATATAGATTTAACAAGATTTAACAAGATTTGCCATCCAAGCCAAAGGCCCAGATGGCAAGTGGACAAGGAAGCCATTGGCTTATCGAGAGTCCAACAATGTTCATCTACTTATAACCCGCCCTCCTGAGATATGTGTCAACCTTGTTTTAAAACATATTCACGCTGGTAGCAGTTACACAATCTGTAGACAATTTGTTCCATTCATTTATTGTCCTCTGTGAGAACGAGTGCTTCCTGATGTCCAATCTACATTGATCCTTTATTAATTTTACCTCATGTCCTCTAGTTCTCCTATCCTTCTTGAATGAGAAAAACATATTTCTATCAATATTTTCATACCCATTCAATATCTTAAAAACTTCAATCTGATCTCCTCTTAACCTCCTTGTCTCTAGAGTTGTTAAACCACGTTCTTTCAGGCGTTCTTCATAACTAAGGTCTCTAAGTTCTGGAATCATTTTAGTTGCTCTCCTTTGTATGCGTTCAAGCGTATCTATATCCTTCTTACGATATGGTCTCCATGCTTGTATACAGTATTCTAAATGAGGTCTAACTATTGCTTTATAAAGAGGTATAATTAACTTTTTTCCCTTGTATGTTATGTTTCTTCTAATCAATCCAAGAATTTGATTACCCTTTGAAGCTGCAATACCACACTGCTCTGAAACTTTCATATCAGCGCTTATTGTAACTCCTAAGTCCTTTTCTTTTACAGTAGTACCCAGAACAGTATCTCCCATTTTATAGTTTACATTCAAGTTCCCATGTCCTGTATGTAGGCATTTACATTTCCCAAAATTGAACAGCATCTGCCATTTCTCAGACCATTTCACTAATCTGTCTAGATCGTTTTGTAAATGTTGTTTATCACCATCAGTATTAACCTTTCTAAACAGTTTTGTGTCATCCGCAAATTTCAGTACGTTACTTGTTATACTGTCGTCCAAGTCATTGATATAAATTAAGAATAATATAGGTCCTAGTACTGACCCTTGAGGTACCCCACTCAAAACCGATTTCCAATTTGAAACTTCTCCATCTACTACAACTCGTTGTCTTCTGTCAGTCAGCCATTGTTCTATCCAGTCAGTTATGCTATCCCCGATACCATGGGCTTTTAATTTAAGTAGCAATCTTTGATGTGGCACTTTGTCAAAAGCTTTCTGAAAATCTAAGTAGATAATATCTACTGGCGATCCCACGTCTATCCACTTAGTGATTTCTTCCAAAAAACATAACATATTTGTTAAGCATGACCTTGCTTTAAGGAATCCATGTTGAGATGAATTTAATAATTTATGCTTAACGAGGAAGTCCACTATATGGTCTTTAATTAACCTTTCTAATAATTTACAAATCACTGACGTTAAACTCACTGGTCTGTAATTCTCTGACTTATTTCTCGAACCCTTTTTAAATAATGGTATGATGTTTGCTTCTTTCCATTCAAACGGAACAACTCCCTCTTTTAATGACAAGTTGAATACTCTTGCAAGTGGTATACTGATTTGATCTACTGTTTCCATTAGTAATTTTGGAGGAATCCCATCCACTCCCGGTGATTTGTTATCCTTCATTGCCCTTATTTTCTTAGCTACCAATTCTGGAGTTACAACTAACGGTCCTAAATATTCAGATTTAGCCCCCTGAAATTTAGCATCAGCAACTGGTAATGAACTAATATCTTCCTTGGTAAACACTGAACTGAAGTAACCATTTAGGTCTTCCGCCATTAAAAACCCCTGTGATATTATATTTCCAGCACTGTCTTCTAGAGGTCCAACCTTGTCTTGTACGTTTTGTTTACTCCTGACATATGCATAAAAACTCTTGCTGCCATTTTTTATGTTACATGCCAGTTTTTGCTCATAGCTTCTTTTAGATTGTCTGATTTCAGTTGTAGCTGCATTAAGTGCCTCTTTGTATTTTGCATAGTCTTCTTCCTTTCTGGTACGCCTATAAACCCTCCACATAGTTTGTTTTAGCATTATTTTTCTAATAGCCTCTTTTGACAAATGTTTCTTTCTACACCGTTTTCCTTGTTTTCGGAAGGGAACAAATTTATCGATGATACTCTCAATTTCATATTTAAGAATGTTCCAGCATTCAATTGCGGTCTTATTCATCAGCATGTTATTCCAATCTAGCTGTGCTAAGTATTTTCTCATATCTTTGTAGTTACCTTTGTGGAAGTTTCTCTTGTACGTTTTCTTATTTTTACTTTCTGATTTTACATTGATGTCAAAATGTATTTGATTATGGTCACTATTACCCAATGGTTCAAATATTTTTACATTGTCCACTAATTCTTTTTGTGATGACAAAACTATATCTAATACATTTTCTCCCCTGGTTGGTTCTAGTACGTGCTGAGTAAGAAAGCTATCCTGGATTAAACATAGAAATTGTTGATCCTCAATCCCTGTGCTCTCTAGAGAATTCCATTGTATGTGTCCATGGTTAAAATCTCCCATTATGATACATTCCCCTTTACTAACTTCCTTTATAGCGTTTTTTATTTTTGTGTTGTCCTCTTCGTTTATGTTTGGACTTCGGTAAACTAATCCAATAGTTAATTTTGAATTTCCTGAAACAATTTTGCACCAAACAGCTTCATCGCAATCTGCTTCCCTTTCTAGTTTTATTTCATAAGCCTGAATAGATTCTTTAACATATAAAATAACTCCCCCGCCCCTTCTTCCTATTCGATCTTTCCTAAACATTACGTATCCTGTCAGTCCTAATTCAGCATCTGTAATATCTATGTTGGCCCATGATTCAGTTATACCAATTATGTGAGGGTCAATAGCTTCTACCATAATGTTTAATTCGTTTTTCTTATTTACTATGCTCCTTGCATTTAAACATACGCATATATAACCTTTTTCAGAGATGTTTTTCGGATGATTTGATATTGGTTTATCTGTGCTAGTGGCCTCTTGTTCTGCTTGAGACACCTCTAGGTAACCCCCCTGCACTTCTAGTTTAAAGAATGTTTACTTCCAAAAACATTTGTCATTGTACCCAAGTCGCTATCTACTGCTGCTGAAAGTTTGTCCGCGAATACTGCCGCCCCCTTTCCACTTAAATGAAGCCCATCCTTCATGTACATATCTGCCCTCCCAACAAAACTTCCCCATAAATCCACAAATCCAACTTCCTCTTCCCTACACAGCCTCTGGACTAACATGTTAATTGCCATCCCCCGACAATTTCGATATTTGTGACCCCTCCTGCCCATTACAGGTAAAATCCCTGACAGTATTACCTGCTCAACCCGCGTCTGTTTTAGTGTTCTGACCAACTGCCTATATAATTACACGAGATTCTGCAAAAACAACATTTTATAATTTCTACCGTCGCAAAGGAGTTCAGTTCGCTTTTTGATGTATCAGTTAGATGTTACCATAGAACACAGTTTTGAAACCAAGTACTGCGCGGACACGCCTCAGCGTACGGACACGCCTCAGTGTACGGACACGACTCAGCGTGCGGTCATGCATCACTTTCTCCTACTTTACTTTAACCCTCTTCGCTTGGCAGATGGTCCAACATTTTTATTTGACGTCATATGGCGCACACGTAATTGTCCGTGCTGTAAAGAAAAAAGAAGGGAGAGGATATGTTTTATATGTAGAATAATCAATTAACCTAACCTGTTACAGTTGTGTTACATATTCTATTAGGACACGTATTACCCTCATGTAGAATAGGAAATGAAAGATATACAAGACCTCGATTTTTGGGGGTATAGGGACAGCATGTTTTAGGGTAATTGCCTGATGTAATCGAGGGAAAATAATACAACTGAGTTAACTTGCATATAGAATGTATTTGTGAATTACGTATATTGTGAATTACGTATCCCTTGAAGTGTTGAGAAACAATAGTGGAAACACTCAGTTATGGATATATTGAACTGTAAACACGAGGGACACAAACTTTTGCTTATAATCACCCACCTGTGCAAAATTGCTTCATATTGATATAATTCAGTACTTGTTTTAAATATATATGGAATAGTTTAAATAACTTAGAAATACAGTAATGTATCGGAACACTTATCATATTATTGTAATATCATAACATACGTTTCTTTTAGGCAATGCTCACGAAAGACTTGACACATTCATACTGAGTGTTGGTGACAGTCCGGACAAAACTAAACACAAACAGTGCAGCTCTGTAATATAATTGCTTTGAAAGCCTGTCCAAGTGACTTAATAACATTTTCGTTGGACAAGAAAAAGGGACAGGGATTTGTTTTATATATTATCTGCTGAATAATTATGAATTAAAAGGTATACGATATTATTTTAGGGTAATTGTCTGATGGAAAATATTACAACTGAGTTAATTTACATATGCAATACTCTTGTAAATTACGACAAATACTATCATCCCTTAAAGTATTGAGAAACATGAGTGGAAACTTTCAGTTATGGGTATATTGAACTACAAACACGAGGGGCAACAAACGCTGCGTATAATCACCCACCTGTGCAACATTACTTGATAGTGATATAATTCAATACCTTTTTTAACTTTATATGGAATAGTTTAAATACATTTAGAAATACATAAATGTATCATAACACCAATCATATTATTGTAATATTATAACACACGTTTCTTTTAGGCCATGCTCACGAAAGGCTTGACACATTCAAACTGAGTGTTGGTGACAGTCCGGACAAAACTAAACACACACAGTGCGCGAGTCACAAAGGCCGAGTGGCCGCTGGTGGCACAGTCGAAGAACAGTGTAAAGGGATCGGTCGTTATCTCAGCTTCAGGCGGGCTGGAGGTGACAACTCATATAAAGCTAGTCTATGTGAAGTGGTTGTCATTGGTCATAGACATGTCGGTAAGTAGATACTAAGTGACACTATTTTGGGGAACCAAATACTGAACATGATAAATTAAAATAGTATACCAATATCTCCGGTTTCTTATGAATCGTGTACGGATGGTGTACAGCAGTTTCCGGTTTAATTATGAATCTGCTGAGTTATCTTTATCGCCCTAACAGTGTCACATACCTGTTAATTATTCAGTGGTAACTAAAAGTTATTGCTCATAATCTCTATTGACATGACCATGGTTCAAAAGAAAAATGGTTGAATCTCAATTTTCTTCAGTCCCAATAGCCTTTGTTCACTCGACTGGATAAAGAACGTCAAACCAATACATGTTGGCGAAATACATAAAATTTACTACGTCTTCATAAAATGAATAGGCATCAACTAAGAATAAAATACTCGTGAATGTGTAGTATCCAGCTATTCAGTCTCGTAAGCTACTGAATATACATAAATTGCTAAGAATAATTGCTTCTGGATTGATGCGCTTTGCGTAATGTAATCACACTACACGATATATCAGTCATTACAATTCTACATAATAGCATTGCTGCCATATAACAACCATCTCGGTAAACGTAATACAAGTTTTTGGTACTGGTTTTCGCGTAATTAGCAAGTAAAATGTAATTTTCTTAAATAATCTGAGAAATCATCTAAACCAGAGTAGTACCTTCAACAACACTAAGACAATAGGAAATGCCATCCAATTTTACTATTGTCTTCACATTAAAATTAAATACATTCTGCATTGATAGGTAATTGCACTCTCAAAACAACGCATTGTGTTTCTGCACAACGCGACATTAAATGCAGTGAATTAATCTGAGTTTCGGGGTAGTTGATAGTACAATTTGTTTCATTTGCTGACATTTTACTTCAATTAATATAATTGCAGTTAGCTATGTTTAACTCAAACGCGGTTTCTTCTTCTGTTTAAAATTAATAAAAACAACGATTGCTTGATGTCATATTATATTACATCTTGTAGTATATGTCCATTTCCACAACACCGAAAATTCCTTTAGAATTAAATTAATTAATAATTCCAAATAATACTCTGTTCTACCGGCCTGTCTCGATTATGCATATTTTCCCGTCTTATTGTGCAACGAGACTGGGACTTTCGATTCATTCATCGTACTGTTGACAGCGGTAGCGGGTGTTTAGAAGTGAGCGTCAGAATGGTTTATTGTGCGGCATTTGATTTTAATGCAAACATTAGTAAGAATAAAGTAAGATGTAGTTAGTTTAAGTCCCTACGGAGCCAACTTTGTTTAAAAAATCAAACATCAAGCCAACAAAGCACAGCCGGCTTTGCTCGCTTCGAGAAACCTTGTTTCACTGCGATCCGGACCAGAGAAATTAGTAAATTAGTAAGAATAAAGTAAAATTAGTAAGAATAAAGTAAAATTAGTAAGAATAAAGTAAGATGTAGTTGGTTTAACTCCCTACGGAGCCAACTTTGTTTAAAAAAGCAAACATCAAGCCAACAAAGCACAGCCGGTTTTGCTCGCTTCGAGAAAACTTGTTTCACTGCGATCCGGACCAGAGAAGGTTGTAACCCTGGGTTTTCCTGGTGCTACAATCTAACTGAAAGAGGACGATGTGCCAACATTGTTCACAATAGTGAAGGCTATGTTGATGCCAGCAATCCGTAGAACACAGGCAGCGACACGGGCGTCGTCGACCACCGTCCACCTAGGATCGAAGCGAGCTGTCAGCGTGGATACAGGTGATGTCGGCTCACGGTGAATTCGGCCCGATGCAACCGGACAGCATTCTTTGGAGAATTCGACCCGCAACCCTGGTAACTTCGGCCTCAGAGCACAACAGACACAGTGATCTC
Source organism: Lamellibrachia columna (assembly GCA_963662155.1). Taxonomy (NCBI): domain Eukaryota; kingdom Metazoa; phylum Annelida; class Polychaeta; order Sabellida; family Siboglinidae; genus Lamellibrachia; species Lamellibrachia columna. The sequence goes on along the minus strand of OY759269.1, from coordinate 36,631,251 downwards.
GGCCGAAACGATTGTGTACCGAGCACATAAAGCTTAAAGTGTGTCTTACTGTGAATAAAGCATTTGTTAATTGATTTAATTCCACATTAACCCGAAATTGTTACTTTGTGACCACTTTTATAGCTTCCGCTTCCTTTCGCATAAAATACGGCGAAATGCATTTTAACAAGTCAAATCATTGGAGCTTATACAATTCGTTGTATCCTTAACATTAATATAACATAATATAATATATCACATATTACACACAAAATAATAATATAACAAATTACAAAACCAAAAGTTGGTTATATCTTCTACGCCTAGCTCCGCAAAACTAGGCACAGGATATGGCAATTTTTATAATTTTGATCTTTATTGGGAAGTAAGAGTAAAGTTTGACCACGTCACATGTGTATGCGTGTGTATATGAGAAGTGTGTGGTCGTTTTCTTGGATCGGTCAGAAAGCAAATAGGATCGAAGTCAAAGGCTACTGGCGCCGCTAATCTACTCCGAAAGAGCCGAATTTGAAGATGATTCTTCTTGCCGCTGGCGGTTCGAATTCGTTACGTCATACTTTTATTCTGGAAAAGTGAAATCGCCATCACTCGGCAAAGTAACACAAGTGAAACTATGCTGAAGTACTGCACTGACTGAATGTAAACCCATGTAATCAGTGACGTAAAACAACCACGTGATCGCTCATCTCATTAACTTCGAATTTTACGCGTGCTATGCGAGTTAGACGCATTAAACATCTAATTTTACTTATAAATACATTATATATATATATATATATATATATATATATATATATATATATATATAATGTTAAACCTTGTGTACACAAAGATAAAGCATTTTAGCTAGTGCTTTGTGATTTCTATTCCATTCAATGATCTATAACGCAGTCAACTAGGGAAACTGTCATAACGGAGTCGCTTCATCAGTCTAAACATCCTAGCGAGCATGGGACCCTTTCGTTTCCCAGCAGTGGGAAGCATAACTAGATCGTACGAAACTCAAGTAATATGAAGTAACGAACTTATTATTCCATTTAATTCAAAAACTGTAAACCAGAAAGAACCTCGTCGCCTCGGCTACTCGGGGTGTAGGACACGAAGACACTCGTGACACGACTACACATGAGAAAGTAGAAATATATTAATATAATATGTTATGCTCCACAGCGTGCCAAGAGTGTACAACCGCCTGTAATGACGTCATCGGCTGTGAGGTTTGTGACCCGGGCAAGCAGCAGCCGGAATGTGTAAACGGTGTGTATCATTACAATAATATGTATTAATCTTGTGAATGGTCTTTACTGTCTCATCTTTATTGCATACGAAGTTCACACTCTTCAAAAATATTTTAAGGAAGTTAATATAGATATCTAGCTAATAATTCATCACACCCATTTCTAGGGGTAATCATGCGTTTATCATTAATTTTCGCAGTTTCGTTAAATCGCTATTATGAGCATTCCTGGTAATATGAAAGATGTAAGATAATAGACGTCAACATTGAATATCAGATTTTAAAATGTTACGTGTACATTTCAGGAATGACAATCAGTATATTTGATCACGAAGAATAATACATATTATAAAGGTTGTTACCAAGTTAAATACGTCGGTTTAAGGAAATATATTATCGTTTTGAGGCAGAATTGTTTGTGTACATTGGCTGCCGTTGCGTGAATAACCGACCGCCCTACTCTATTTGTATCCAAACTAATACATCGCTCATATGGACATTTTAATTTAATTGTTCTCCAGACTGCGACCCGGGAACTTACGGGAAGAACTGTGAAGAAGACTGCGGACGTTGCAAGGACAAGAAACTTTGTGATGTTAAGAATGGAAATTGCACCAGCGGCTGTGAAGCGTGGTACACGTCAGTTATTTGCAAAACATACATAAGTAAGTTGCACGCAGGCACGCATGCACGCACGCTCGCACGCACGCAACCACGCAACCACCCCACCCCCCACTCACGTGCATGCATTTTTGGGTTTTACTGTAATTAATAATGCTAACGGTTAAAGTTATAATTACTATTTAAAAATGTAATTTGTAAGGCAATTTGTCGCAATAATAATAATAATAATAATACATCAACGAAAATAGTATTTGTACTATCTGAATCACATACTTTATCAGTATAATTAATTGTTTATAATTTTAACATCCTTGATATAATTGCACGCGTATTCAACAAGAACGTATGTATTATTCCATGCGTCATCGGCGAAAAACTGTATGTACAGAAAGTACGTATGTTTACACCAGACACCCCGTATTTTGAATCATCGGACAAGCCAGAAGTTGACAACATCCATAGTTCATCAGTGACAGTGAGGTGGCCGACAGCTAAGCACATCTCTTCTGGTTTGGAGACTCATTACTACTACATCGTCTGGCTTCAAGCTGAAGGAAAGACGTATATCAATACGACCAAACAATCACAAACATCAAAGACGGATCAGTTTGAATCTCACATCACCGGACTACAGTTCAACACACACTACTCAGTCAAGGTCGAACCTTATCGCCAACAGAGCAAGTTACGTGAAGGTGGAGCAAGTACCGGCGTCACTATGTTCAAAACTAGTTGTGCAGGTAAGTGGATATTGTGTGAATGTATATTTCTAGCGAACATACTCGCGTTGAGGTGATACATAAAACAAAACAATTATAGTAACTTGTAAATAGTACACCTAGTTACAAACGTTAAAACTAATTTAAGATACATTAATTAATTAATTAATTATGTTTTGTTGCACCTGTGAGCGCAGGTTCCTTAAGACATAGAAGTTAATTATTGTTGTTTTTATTATTGCTATTATTATTACTTGATGCACTTGATAAACATAACTATAACAGACACCCAGATATAGCATACACAAACACTTTTAGTGAACTATTAATCAGCAAAGTTTCAAATAAAAACGTTATAGCCAACACTATTGTACTTTCAGAACAGTGCTATCCGCTGCAGGTCAGATATACTTTAAGTACGTGTCTAACTACGGCGCTCATTAATGCTAGAATATTCGTAAAAGTGAAAAGGCTTCTACGACAGTGACACAAGTAACACACGTACATTCATCAATATATGGCAATGATTCTACTCGCTGTTTGGCCAAAAATTTCATGTTCGAATTATTAATTTACGTGACACTGCTAATAGGGTTAGCAACTATGTTTTATACACACGATTGCAATTATCAGCGAGGTGAACCTAATGCAAAATTAAGATATTCGCCCATAAGAAACATGTATCCTTTGTGGACATTCAACTACTAATGATAAATGTTAATATTGTGTTACCTACTGTTATAAAGTAATTACACAACATGAAGGCTTTTACATTAAACTGATTTTGACTATTACTATTACAACTTAGCTACATAAATGTGTTTCGTACAACAAGTTTTATAATAGTTGTACACTTATTATTAGTTATATAAACAGTTTAATGTTAGATGGATGCTGGCCAAATTTATAGCAAATATTTAGTAGTTAATTCGAATTCTTGCTATAATATGAATGTGTTATAATTTTTGCATTAAGCAAGAGCAGATGTATTGTAATTGCAATAACGTCATATTATAATAATACAATCCACGTTTAGTTTCAGCCCCAGACATCCCCATCTTAGAGAGCGCATTACCACCTTTCACATTATTACACATTGTGGACTAATATTACATTGTTTTAGCTGCGATTCCCACAGCCCAAGCTGTTCCCACAGCCCAAGCTGTTCCCTCAGCCCAACCTGTTACTTGCGGTTTGGGAACAGGTCCGTGGATTGGCATAGCTGTGGCAACATTCGTACTTGGTGGTGTGTTTATGACCGTCGTTCAGCTTATTATATTTAGGTGAGTAGATGAAAGTTAATGGTGTATAAGTGAGCAATGGCTACTGACAAGGGACTAGTGAGTAACGTGCTGCTGCTGGATCTGCGAAAGGCATTCGATCTTGTTAGCAACATATTGTCCTTCTTGAGACATTTAGTATCTATGGTTGCTCACAACAGTCGATGCAATGGTTCTCTTCGTACCTGTCAGAGCGCCATCAGTGTGTTCAATTTAAGGGTAAACTGTCTGTACAGTCAGACATCATAACGGGAGTACCAGAAGGCTGTATGCTGGGACCAATCTTCTTTATTGTATTCACGAATGACAAAAGACATGCCACTGAGCACTAGAACGGAACACACCGTGGACATGTATGCTGATGACTCTACAATCAGTGCTACGACCGTCCGGTCAATTGAACATACCATAAACAACGATCTTCAGAAAATAATTATCTGGTGTGACGAAAACAGAAATGTCATTAATGCTAAAAAAAACAAAGGTCATGATTATCATGACTCGACAAAAGTACCAACGCCTCAGCATAACTGGTCCCGGCGGCTACTCAGGCTTCGAATAAATCATTTCCTCACATGGAACACACATATTCAAAACACACACAAGCACGATTGCCGGTAACCCTGCACTTCCCCTTGAACGCCAGGCTCAACTTCTGTTCTTGTCTGCTAAGGGACTGACCCCAAATTACATGTGACATATGTTATAGCCTGCCTCGAACGTTTTCAACCAGAAACACAGGATCGACGCCCAAGGAGATATTTACCTAGCAAAAGCACGAGCCAAATTCTTCTAAGACTCAAAAGCAATTACGGATGCAAACATCTGGAACAATCTCAGCCTAGCAGTACGACAGTATAACTCAATATATGTAAAGCATGTTATCTGAACAATACCTTTGACAGTGACGCACGAGACCAAACATATTTTACATGGGCTATTTTAGTTAACTTACTGATATTATGTATTTTAGCCATATATTTCTTAAATTGCTAAACCATACATTTTACTAATTGTTAAAATATATTTTTTACTCCATTTCTAAATAAGATCACATTTGTTATTATTTAATGTTGTATATTTATGTTTTAAACGCACGACCCATTGTTCAGGAAACAGGTAACGTATTCGACTTCCTACACATTGAAATCGTTAATTGGTATGATGATGATCAGATGATCATCAGATATAAGACAGTTTGGAGGAACCGACGTCGATTTTAAACAGGTGTCGACTCCAACATTAAACAACACAGTGAGCATTTTAAATCAGCATTCCTCGTGACGCTGTAATTGTATTGATGCGTGAACAGCCAGCAGCAGATGCAAAGAAACGACAGGGTTGAATAATAATCAATTCAATGTTTAGCTTAACAAGTTATAATCGATGCAATTTAAATTTATGTATTACTGTGTATTTTAGAATGAGGTCAAACAACCAGAAAACTGACAGCGAAGAACGCCAGACAGAGCAGCCTCCAATTGAAATGGGAGCAGGTAAAGATATTTGAATTTTTTGTAATGTATGCATTTATCATGTGAAATCATGTTAAATAAAGAACGTGCATATTTGTGGGGTGGCTTTGATAACTTAGATGATTGCAATTACCAGGGTATCTGATCTGAGGTGTGTGCATGCATATTTGAAGATACTATTAATAAACGCTACTATTTTAATGGTTATATATATATTCTATAGTATTGTTATTTTGTTATTCTGTATGGACACGTTTGGAATCAATTCATTCACTTTACTTTCTCGTTTGCCAGGCGCCATCGGAGGTGTTCCAGACTACGACCATCTAACGAGAGTGCCGGGAGAACAGGATCGACCCAATGTATATGACGTAATACCCGTCTATGACGAAATATCCACCTAGCGGTGTCTCCTCTCACTAACGCAATGATAGTTTAAAGGAATTATACTTGAAACTGTATTCGCTGCGTGCGTGCACGTGTGCGTGCTTGCGTGCGTGTCGACGTATGTATGTGCGCATGCGTGTGCTTGTGTATCCAAGCACACGCATGGTACGTACGTAAATACACATGTGTATGTATTAACGTAAATACATAAATTAATTAATTTATATATGGTTATGTTATCACATTTGATTGTCATAGCCTGGTAAAACAAATTCACACATGTACATGGATATAATGTAAATAGCATGTTTTTCTCACCATAAAATCAACAGACATTCCGTTAGCCAGAACTCGAAAAAGCGGATCGGTCGATTCTCGACCGCACTTGGCTACGGTTAGTTGAACGGGCATATTTCCACAAGAAAATGTGGATCACTCGATCATAATAGTAAACAGTGAACGACTTTGTATGTAAATTTAGGTACCTGTTAAGTATAGGAATCCTTAGATATATTATCGTATTGAAGAAGTGCCTATTTAGTATAGGTAGATTCCGTGTTACAGCACAGTACATATTTTAACCATGATGCAATACTGCAGCACATCGAATTAGCATAGAAACATATACAACATAGTGGTCAAACGACGTATCCGTAGCACGACGTATTGTTATAGGCCTATGGTCATACGACGTATCCGTAGCACGACGTAAAGTTATAGGTCTATGGTCAAACGACGTATCCGTAGCACGACGTAGTGTTATAGGCATATGGTCATACGACGTATCCGTAGCACGACGTAAAGTTATAGGTCTATGGTCAAACGACGTATCCGTAGCACGACGTAGTGTTATAGGCCTATGGTCATACGACGTATCCGTAGCACGACGTAAAGTTATAGGTCCATGGTCATACGACGTATCCGTAGCACGACGTAGTGTAATAGGCCTATGGTCATACGACGTATCCGTAGCACGACGTAAAGTTATAGGTCTATGGTCATACGACGTATCCGTAGAACGACGTAAAGTTATAGGTCTATGGTCATACGACGTATCCGTAGCACGACGTAAAGTTATAGGTCTATGGTCAAACGACGTATCCGTAGCACGACTTAAAGTTATAGGTCTATGGTCATACGACGTATCCGTAGCACGACGTAAAGTTATAGGTCTTTGGTCATACGACGTATACGTAGCACGACGTAAAGTTATAGGTCTATGGTCATACGACGTATCCGTAGCACGACGTAGAGTTATAGGTCTACTTAGGATAATATCATACATAAAGAGAAACAGTTAATTGTGCCCCTGTACAAAGCAATAGTTTTTAATATTCCTCATTTGGAGTACTGCATACAAGCTTGAAGGCTATATCCCAAGAAGGACATTCAATAGAAGAATAACCCGTGGCGCCTCTGGTGCATAACATAACACTAATACGAAGTTGAAATCGGTGACATTGTCGACGGAAGTAATTTGTATTTTGCGCGATTTTGTTCCGTGCGCTGAAACAATCGTGTATCTACTACAACGCGTGCTCAATCACGTCTAAAGTTATTCAAACGTCAGATCAGCCGATTTTTGCCTTCCAATGCTAGCGTTGTTGAAACAGTAATTCTTTCCGACTCTCTAATATGAAGTACATGTTCTTCTCCGTCGACAATCGATTCCGCGATGCATTGTGTTTACACACTCCCACCGTCTAGCGATCACAAACGTGATATTCCGGGTAACGACTATTTTGGATAACACGCTCCAGCTTTTGTCGTAATTGATTTTCCATTCCATTTACTTATGCCAACAAGGAATGTCTGTAGTTATTCATGCCAACAAGGAGCGTCTGCATTTACCTATGCAACAAGAAACGTCTGCCTTTATTTACGTCAACAAGGAAGGTCTGCATTTATTTATGCCAACAAAGAAGGTCTGCATTTACATTCTCAACAATGTTATAACAGTCGTGTTCATAAACATCAACTGGCACTAGTTCTAGTTTGTCGTGAGGGTGGAACTGTGTGACGTGATGTGTGACGGGTCTGTGAGTAACATGTATCACGCTGTGTTAGACAGGACGCGGGATAAACCTGGAATTAGCAATGGGCGCATGGTTTGATTTATCAGGTAGGGAGACAATGTGCATCATCGTTTGTTACACATGGACACAAATAAAAGCCACCGGAACGGTACATCGTAATACAAACCAATAATATGCAGCACACTGTTTCAAACAACAAACCATGTTGTGGCCAGTTTAAAAAGTAGCTTTAAAAATAATGTTTGCTTTTGTTTCTTTTTCTTACCTCTCCATTCACGTCTACATGTTTAACGTTCAAAATTTCAAATGGTTAACAAATTGCTTCATCTTTGGTCTAGTTACAACCCTTTGAGCCAAATCGTCACGTCCGTAACGGTGGGGTTACCAGGTCTAAAAACGGCATTGCACAATTCATTATTTGTTCGTTTAAATGGATTCTTGCTTATTAAATCTGGTGCATATATGGCATAAATCATGCACGATTCCCGCGGACAGACGATATTGGTTTTTACAGTTTTTTTCTTTGCAATCAATTCAACCAAAGATAGCTTTAAAAATAAAGTTTGCTTTTATTTTTTCTCACTTCACCGTTCATGTCTACGTGGTTCAACATACAAAACTTCAAATGATTAACACGTTGGTGCATCGTTGGTCTAGTTACAGTCCTTTGAACCAATTCAAGGATTACGACTACAGATGTCCCAAATTGTGGTTTTTAGCATGTCACAGACAACTCAAACAAATAAATGTCGTGGTATTAAAATTAATTACCAAGTGTGTGATATATGTGTAAGATTATCTTACAGTATCAAGAAACCTGCAAAATGACACTAATAGTTTATAGTCCAGAGTTATGTGTCGCCAAAATCATACGATTTAGGTTACGTTACTTCGTTGCAAATGCGTAATCGATGTATATTTGTTTTGATAAACGTAATTATTCTTTAATAGGCGATAATAAATTTTATATTTTTTTCAAACCTTGTGTTCTGTGCTCATTTTGCTCCACTGGCTTATCGAGAGTCCAACCAGTGTTTCATCTGTAGTCCACCCTTCAGAGATATTGGGAATTTTTTTTTTACATATTCGAGATGCTAGCATTAAGACAACATGTAAATATTGATTCCATTTTTTATTGTCCTATGTGAGAATATGAACTCTCTGATATCCAATCTACTCTGATCCGTCACTAACGTTACCTCGTGTTCTTTTATCTTTCTTAAGAAAAACATTATACCTATCAATATTTTCATACCCATTCAATATCTTTCAAAATTTTATTTGATCGCCACGGAACTTTACTTTCTCTGGAGATGTTAAATCACATTTTTTATGCGTTCTTCAAAACATGCTAATACCTTCCATTTGGAGTCCAACAGTGATCCGGCCAACCCTGTTCTCTTTAGCTTATACACTACGTCTCTTAACCAAGCAAATACTAATCATAATCTCAGTGATCACCTGTATCACAAGTTTCTATATCACTTTCACAATTAGATGCACAAGCAGACACAACATGAAGCATTTAGCCAATTGTGGCTGCCACAGTACGTTGATTATATGATCCATATTTTACCGTGTACTATATAATCCACACCCGTGTAATTATTATGCGAGGCTCGTAACCATGTGGCGTCTGACACCACGGTTCTCATGTGAGCAAGATATCAAAGATAAGTATTAAATGGACCTTTTTCATCACTTTTTTATTAACATGACACCCCCGCCTAATGGCTTGCCTATTTACAAGTATAAGAAATAAAATTGCTATTTACAGTGTACAATTATGGTCATTGATATATGCGTATCGGTTAATAAGGTTATGACTATGAAATATGATGCATAACGATAAATCAATTGATTCATTTACAAAATTAGCCAATAAAAACACAGCGTTATTGTGATCGGTTTGCATAAATATACGTGAGCTAACTGATAAACTGTATTTCTTATTGGTCAAACATTAGCGAAAAAAACACAATCATTTGGCTAAAACCTTATTGAGTCACGATTATGGTTGTCCGTCTGATCACACAGATACAACTAACTGATACACATTCTTTAATTATGACAGCAATTGTAAATTTGTTACCCACATAACGATTCCACTATTCCTCAAGAAATAAAGTCATGTGAGCCTGCATAAGCTCTAGTACGAATGCCTGTTACCTACGAATGCATAGTTTTCATCAAGCTGCTATTTAAATTTAAACAGCATTTGCGCGTGTTCTGTAAAATGCAATCGACATGTGTGTCGCATGATGAAATTGACATATGTGTCGCATGATATACACGATATGTGTGCTGTATAATGCAATTGTATGTGTTGTGTGTTGTAAGATACAATTGACATATGTGCAGTACGATACAATAGTCATATGTGTTATGTGATACCATTAACTTAATTATTATGTGCTATATGATGCAATTGACATTTGTACTGTATGGCGCAATTGACATATATGGTGTATGCTTTAATCGACATATATGATGTATAGTGCAATCGACATATATGATGTATAGTGCAATCGACATATATGATGTATAGTGCAATCGACATATATGCTGTATAGTGCAACCGACATATATGATGTATAGTGCAATAGACACATATGCTGTACGATGCAATATCGACGCATGTGCCGAATGATACAATCGACTTGCGCTGTATGTTACAGTCGAAATCTGGCAGGTCAGTTTGTCCGCTTGTAATGGTGTATACTCCGTTGGTCCTACTGGAAGTTAGCATACTGGTTAAACTGTGCCATGTACTCAAGCGCTAGCTCGTACAGGAACCGGTACTGCTTCTGTAATGCAGGTACAACGTGTATCAATGCACTGTCAACACTAATGATGATGCTGGTGATGATGATGGTGATGTTGATGATAATGGTGGTGGTAATGATGGTGATGATGATTGTGATGGTGGTGATTATGATGGTGGTGGTGATGATTATGATGGTGGTAATGATAACAATAACAACACAATTTAGGAAGCATGTATGGGAAAACCGGCAAATCGTTTGAGCCTGGCTCGAGGGGCACACCGAATCGAAACCTCCTGATTATGGTAGAACATAAAGCGATGTGTATACATAGCAGCTATATATATCGAAGAAGACACTGGTTGACTGTGACAGACCTGCCAACCAGTGACAGTTGATACACTCAACATCTACAAAGAGTTGCATTTATTTGACCAACTAGACAATGGTTAAGCGGGAAGGATGATGACAATTACATTATGAGAGAGTCGAAAGCTATGCCGTGTTAGTATACATATTCACTTTGGTAGTTTATCATTGCATTACATGTAGCTACGTTACACGACTGATACGATGAACAAAAGGTAACAAGAACTAATACCCCAAACTTCCTGTTATACACTATAGAAAAAGTATTAAAGATTATATCATCAGGACTAAGGCGAAAGACCCACCAGATCTGTAACGAGTTGAGGGCGACTTGAGCGGATGTGCTGAACAGCGCGGAACACATCCACCTCCTGCTCCACCTTCATGTGTTCGAGCAGGTAGCTAGCAGCACACAACAGGCCACAGCGAGTGGCCCCGTCTCTCTGGATGGACGGGCAACATGATAATATGTCAACTGCTTTCTTATTGTTGTTGGGAGATATGTCCTGGTTTTGGACATACGCTCTTTTAAGTAGTAAGTGACGACTGAATTAACATTGATGTTTACACAGGTTATATTCTGACGTACGTTTGACCTCTAAGGCACCAGAATCAGTAGAAAGCCATATGGATAGGCACACATTTAATCAGTAAGTCGTTGATTAAATCAGAGACTCAGTGTCTGGATCAGTGACTCAATGACTGAACGAGTTAATGAGTGAGTGAGTCAGTCAGTCAGTGAATCGGCACTTTTTCATGTAATCTGCCCCCAGTCACTCACTCATTATGTACCTTTTAACCCATTTTGTTTTGTTGCACTGCCGGATATTTGATTTATTATTATTATTATTATATCATTACCTAGGATCAATATTTCCGATAGAGGGCGACGTTAAACGATATGCTGGTACGTACGTCATCAGTGACGTCATAGTCGTCACATAACGACCGTACGGGATTTATGGTCTGCCAACAACCTCCACATGTCAATGACGGTATTTGTCATCGGTGACTGGGTGAAGATGTAGGCGTTGCGCTGCTTGTAACCCTGCAAATGTATGTATATGTCGCGCATATATATACATATATATATATATATATATATATATATGTATATATATAAGTATATATATATATATATATATATATATATATATATATATAATATATATATATATATATATATATATATATATATATATATATATATATATATATATATATATATATATATATATTATATATATAGGGTCTATATATATATATATATATATATATATGGTTACAAGCTGCGCAACGCCTACATCGTCACCCAGTCACCGATGACAAATACCGTCATTGACATGTGGAGGTTGTTGGCAGATCATAAATGTAAATATATATATATATATAAAATATATATATATATATATATATATATATATATATATATATATATATATATATATATATATATATATATATATATATATATATATATATATATATATAAATATATATATATATATATATTGTAGCAACGGATGACACATAAAAGTGGTAGAAAGCATCCATCCGTCCATCATTATCTAAGCATATTTTCCGACTATGGTAGCTGGGTGATTAGGTTTGCACCCTCTCCCATTGACCCCCCCTTGGCCTCCCCCGTTGTGAGATCCTGGATACACCGCTGTTGACAAACACCTGTTTTACCCCCACCACCACCAATTACATCATGGCGACACAAAACTGGCTTTACATTTTTTTTTAAATTGGAAGTTTAACGAGTTTTGCGGATATGCACGTTTATTTAACCTTCCACAATTTGTTAATAAAGAGTAATATTTTGGGCTAAATGCAAGACGCGCTTTAACTCTTGGTTTGTAAATCCATGGTCAATGATACAAGGCTCAAGTAAGTTAAAATTTAAAGCAGACGAAACAATAAACCAGGCACCACCAACCAGGCAGGAAGAGCCAGTCATTGATAAGTTAACATGATAATAAGCTGATGCATAATCAAGATTAAAGAGAAAGTACAGCGATTTTCACTGTCTGATTTATTTTATTTTATTATTATTTATTACTGGTTTGATACTTTTATTGCTGTCAGTTCACAATTACTCGCATGTTGGAAGCGTTCATTGACAACAGCCCGCTTTGTACAATTTGAAAATTTTACTACCGCATTACCGTACGGTTTTCGTATCCTATTAACATTTTCTTAGTTTACCATAAATCATTACCCATTAATTTCTGTACACATTAAGAGTATGTGTTGTTTGGGGAGTGCAATGAACGTTCATGTCCTCCTCGCCAAGCCATTCCAATTCAACGTTACCCTTGAGTTCTCAGTTACATTATCCCAGGGGTTGGGATGGAGCCGGCTGGTATTTTGTAGAGCTGTTTGCGGCACACCAAGTTTGCAGATTTTTTTCGCGCCACTACAAATTTCAAGTATAATAGAAGGAGAAGAGGAAGACAGAGAGTGAAGAGAGATTTGGCGGGAGTGGAAGGGGAGTGGAGAATGAGGGCGAGGGGTGGGGGGGGGGTAGAGACGGCAGAGAAACGGATCTGCGACGAAGAAGAATGGAAAAAAATCGACGGCCGGTAACGGTGCCAGCCTCACCCAGGACTACAGGGATAAAGAGGAGAGCAACAACAACGATAGAACGCGCATTGATTTCCCATTGGAATTCAATTGAAGTATACTCTAAAACTGGCATAGCAATCAATGACATCAGTCTGACATCGATAGCTAGACGAGTGAAAAAAACTGCTTCAATAACGAACCGCAGGAGCCAAGACACGCTCACCAATGTAACGCTCCGTAACGCTGACCTGAATACCCGCCCCACAATGCCGGGTTAACCATGGTACAAATGGTGTACACGTACTAAGCTACCAACAAAAAGGGGCCCGCCACATAACCAATCACAATCCATCTGATTAGCAGCATAGAGTAACTCTTCACTTCCTTGGATCGGACACGACCTCTGTTCAACCTCCATGCTGCAGTCGTGAATGTGACACGGCCTCGAACTAATGTCGGGCGAACAGGGTGAAGAGAACGTAAGAAAATACGAACGTAAAGTTTATGACAGAACACTATTAGTAATGCCATCTAGCGTATTAATGCGATGCTAAACTTGGCACTTCTGGCACAGTGGCCCCCACACATTGTGAACGCCGTTCAATGTTACGAAGTGTTTACGTGGATCTTATTAGGTCAACTTGGTTGACAAACGAGCGATGATCGAACTTCCTCGTAATGAATTATCCAAGTGTCCGACAAAAGAATGAGAAGCGGAAGTACATGAGTGAATCTCAGAAGGATAAATTAAATCAGGTAAAAGATAAGAAGATCGAAATTGAGGTCCAGACTACGCGAAAGGTAACATAATATTCCCATGCCCGCCTTAGGATCTTCTTGTTCCCACCACACGGCCGTCAACGAGCCAACACGTCGCTGATGCTCCTGTTGTTGCGGCAGACAGTAGTTTATGAAGTTTCATACTCTCCTCCTTTACCTCCTCCGGAGGCAGTGCAATGTGCTGAAAATGCGATGGAATTCGGGATGGATATCGGCTTGTGGCCATAAAAAGCAACGGACCGAATGCTCGAATATCTGGCTAAGGGAAAGGGAGGCTCCACAGAACAGTGCTGGACCATTTGTTTCATTACGTTCTTATACCCAAACACATTTCCAGCTCTCTTTAAATAATGGGGAAACCGTGAAGCGATCTTTGTTACGTTATTCCCCAGCCACCGGCTCTGTTTATTATTTCCAAGACAAACTACAAACTGCGTTGGTTCACTGACGGAAACCTTGGAATTGGCAAGCCCTGGATTCGACGACTGAAACCACTGGACACGCCCATCACGAGCCTTCGAAACAAGTGATGTCCATTACTGCAACGTCCTGTAACTTGTGAAACGCGGGAAATCTGCCGGGCGAATCGGCGAGGAACTCTTGCGTCAAGCTGAGAAGTAACACACCTATTTGTCGTCCGGTTCTTATATGAACGTTGAATGGCATTCAGAGATGAGTAGGCTCTCCCCACAACGACAATTGCTTGAGCTTGTTAAAACTGCTGTGTGTGTGTGTGTGTGTGTGTGTGTGTGTGTGTGTGTGTGTTTGTGTGTGTGTGTGTGTGTGTGTGTGTGTGTGTGTGTGTGTGTGTGTGTGTGTGTGTGTGTGTGTGTGTGTGTGTGTGTGTGTGTGTGTGTGTGTGTGTGTGTGTGTGTGTGTGTGTGTGTGTGTGTGTGTGTGTGTGTGTGTGTGTGTGTGTGTGTGTGTGTGTGTGTGTGTGTGGACAATTATCAATATCTTAAAGTACTAATTCGGGGGTTGTATGAGGATTAGTACGCTTTGTACGAATAGGGAAATGTCGACAGTAGTGAATTGCCCCTTAAGGGAGCGGGTCACGCGATACGTGACGGTGGAACTACGTGACGTGATGTGTGGAGGGACCAGTGCATGATGTGTATCACTGTGTCGAGACAGACAGTGCGGCGAACAACTCGTTGAAAGAAACGTTTAAAATAGTGTATCGTTGACGGTTGGATTGATGCGTTGCGGCTGTAATATGGCGAACGTGTTACAGGTGGCGTTACTGGTCACTTTTTGGCGTATCACAACACCTCGGGTAAGTTGCAATACTCTTATCAGTATAGAAACTAATGTGATGTGTAATGTGAGCAGGTTTTTTAAGGCCTTTCACACGGGCAAATTGCCCGGGTAAAAACCCTCCATGCCCGTGTGAAATTCAAAAGTAAATAAAAAAACATATTGTGTTGTGCATATATGCGCGAAAATGCACCTGCTAAAAGTAAAAACATATTTGCCCGTGGCCATGTGAAATGTTGCATTGCCCGTGTGAGCTGAAACTTAAACAAAACCCTGAATGTGAGTCATTATTTAGAGCTAGCCCAGGCGATGCATGTAAAAGGTGTGGTATACTTCAGGTGAATCCTGTATTTAGCAATGGGCGCATGGTTTTGATCAATGTGCACACATTGTTTGCCACAAATGGGCAAAATTAGAACAGTACATTCTAATGCATGCCAATCACCCATCACCACACTGTTTAACAGGGGACACATTAGACAAAAGCAGAATGTTTTTTTCGCTGTGCATCAGCTCCATCAGTTTGATTCTATGGATAGAAAACAATGTTTTGCGTATGTTAAGTCTACCTCTATCTTTCATAATTCCACCCTCCGTATCACCCAGGCCACAACATATATATATATATATATATATATATATATATATATATATATATATATATATATATATATATATATATATATATATATATATATATTTATAATATATATATATATATATATACATGCGAAATTTCGTACGGGCAAAATATGTTGACAACTGTTTCAACTTAAATGGTTGCCAATTGTGCTTTATGTCACGCGTTTCTTGCAGAATATCTCGACAACCGCTGCATGACATGACATGGAACGAATTACATTTTGCCAAAAAATAACCCGTGAATGAAATGTTCTGTTAAAATGTCTGTCTAACAATTATTTGATTTTCAAATCAAGAACATAAACTTCACTATGTAATAAAACATTCTAATAAATAAATGTACAATGTATATATGTATTTATCAAATAACTTCAATCATTTCAATTAATCGCGTCCTGCAGGTGTCCACCAGTCATGGCGGCTTCATATACCACGCTGTGTTGACCGGACAGGGCATCACTCTCACAACGGTAGACACCGGTCACTCCAGCTCTTATGAGGTCAGTATTGGTGTCGCGAAACAGTACATATCTACTTATTATTGAATATTTCTCAGGATAGTTCGTTTTCATGACCAAACAATTATTTTATCATTTATTTTATTATTAATATATTTTATTCTACTAGGATAACGTCATCGTTGACGACATGGATACGGAAGACAGAGGCAGCGATCAACCGAGCTGAGGGAATTACGAACTTTCACACGGATATTATAACAATAGTTGTTCGACCATAATTATTAATTTATTCTCAACAGGCAGCTTCACTTCTCAGGCTGTTTTCTACGGCCCTGTCTACAAGTTGAGCGTCCTCGGGGAAAACTAGCTCGTGGCGGGAGAGGCGACAGGGGATATACGCTATCTACAATGCCCTCAATAGACGAAAAGTCTGTTGAAGGTAGGCTTTGCAAATACGTCAATAATAATTTACAAATTACCATTGAATGTAATGGCGTACTCGTGACAATATCTGACCAATTCTGGTGTTCTATACTGACTTGCTTGTCATTTCTGAATGAATCGTGTAGGTATTTTAAGAAGTCACCGTTTATGTTATGTTTACCCAGCATGCGAACAGTTGACTCACTGGCGTTGGTGCATTTGCACCTTGCGTGCTGTACATATACGTTGCTGTTGTCACATTGCTTACAAAATACACATATTGATACAGCGAGTAAATTTATCATCGAGCCGATCATGCGTGCGAAAATGCAATGATAGAGATCGAAGACGATCATAGGAACGCATCTGGGATTTTGCCAAAAGGGTGCGTTGAATCGTTGTTATATATTTGACAAACATCTTACAAAAGCTAGACTACAGCTCCAATGGCGCCACAACCCAGACCTGTACGATATATTAGTCCCTGAAACAGAAATCTCCCACGGAGAGACCATCCATACCTTCCTGTAATAACATTTGGATTGTGTGTTACACTTGATTTTTAGAGCATTGTGTATCGATGAAGTGAGTAGAGACGATTTTGATGGGTACCATGTTTTCAATATGTTACTGGAAAACGAGGTATGTTAGTTTCATTGATTTCACACTCAAAATATATCTTGATTAATGGATAATGTGCCGTGAAGATTTATAAAACAACTTAGGGCATATTTTCCAAGGAGCACTAGAAACGTTATGACAGCCATCAATGGCAACACTAACGGTCCGACTCGTGTCAACAAGTCAACACGTCGGTTAACTGTCGTATCTCTCCGTGCTTGACATCAAATATGCATCAATCAAAACACACACATGTGTTATTACAAACAAACATCATCCACATGTTATGACAACCATGCGATGTGTTCCTGTGCCATGGATGTCGTCGAAATACAGTCAACTGAATCCATTTTACCTTAAACTCCACTAGTCAACAAGTAACAGTTTGGTGGCGCTATCTAGCGTGCTACCTAAATGTAATTGTATTGGGTTGTTTGGTTGCGCTATCTAGCGTGTTATCTAATGATAATTATAGTGGGTTATTTGACCGTGCACCCAGTCATGATATGCTCTTTCAATACACTGGGGCGCTCTCGGCCGGCTGTGGTTGAGCGACCACGCGGAACGGTTCACCTGAGACGGCAACGGGTGTAGTAAGTCGAATATGAGTCATTGCTGGGCCAAGACGCGACTGGCATCGGTAGTCTAATCAGCGACGGAAACATGACATTAATGCCGGACAGACTCGGATTCAGCGGTTGCAGTACAACTAATGTCTTACTGGTGGTTCTGCTGGTCACTATACTGACCTATCATAACACCGCAGGTAAGTAGAAAGCCAGGGAATAAACCTACTAGAATTGTCGTTACCAATCAGGCGTGACCAAACCTACAGCTTTTATAGACCAGGAAGGTACTGGTTGAACTTTACGTGTTGGTTCAGTGAGGCGTGACGCATGAACAAATTAAACAAGTATAATATTTACAACAACGATACCGCTAATGTGGAATGTAATAGACATGAATATGAGCGGCATGTGCAAAGTTCACAAGAACGCAGTTGTCGCCATTCTAGTGATCTACACCAACGGTTGGCTCTATTCTTCACTGACATTCTCTTCATTTCGCCGTCCGTGATAGTCGCGCGCTGTTAGCTGCCGATGTAATACACGAGGACGTACTACTATAATGCGCTCTCGCATCCGCCGTCTGGGCTAAATATTTGTGCTAGTGTTAGCTATAGAGAATTATACCTAGTATCATTCATCATCTCTATAAAGGTATGTAAGCTTATACAAATACATTAAACAATT
The DNA here is from genome assembly GCA_963662155.1 of Lamellibrachia columna. Taxonomy (NCBI): domain Eukaryota; kingdom Metazoa; phylum Annelida; class Polychaeta; order Sabellida; family Siboglinidae; genus Lamellibrachia; species Lamellibrachia columna. Next base: position 36,612,351 of record OY759269.1, on the reverse strand, counting down.
ATTCAACTATAATTAAGAAACTGCCTGTCAAGACTCATCATCAGCGGTCCCTCGAAACGAGGATGACGTCTGCCAGGGGTTGGTCGTGGGCCCTGAGGTCATTCAGGTGCCCGTTTCTTGATTTGCTAATCTTATTGGGGGTTGGGGCAGGAGGTTCCGGGTAGAAGGAAGATGTGCAGGTGTTGAGACATCTCCCTCTCCTTTCTCCTCTGCTGCTTCTCCGCCTTGTGAAGTAGGCGGTCAGTCTGGCATTCTGACACAGTGGCCAGTCCAGTGGAGCTGATTGTGCATGATCATTGACTCGATGCTGGTTGTATTGGCTTCAGTGAGGACGCTGGCGTAGGTGCGACGGTCTTCCCACCGGATGTGAAGTATCTTTCTGAGGCAACGTTGATGGAATATATCCAGGGTCTTCAGGTGACATCGATAAGTAACAAAAAAGCCTCCATACACAATTTTATAGGAACATAGCTGCGAGAGGTTCTTGTCATGGAAACCTTCCTTACCCCGAAACTCTCAATACATGTTTGCCACAATGAAACGTTGCTGGCCGCTTCGCTGCTCCAGTGCAATAGCGTTCCAGTAGTGATCATACTGTTGAATTTCTAACATTGCATGAGTTATTTTAGCCACAAGACAGATAGACACTTGAATGCTAACTTTAATTATTTCGCTGCGCCAACTCTTACTTTCACCTTTTTTCAGGAACGCATTGTCGATTCGCCAGCACGTCGGCCAGTCAAGGGTCGTGCATCTTCCCTTGTCGATGTACCAAGGGCTGCAACACAACCACTGGTCAGTGTATCAACGGTGGACAATGTGAAGATGGTCATCCTAGTGGCTGGAAGTGGACCGGTACAGCATGCCAGGAAGGTTCGTGTTTGTTGATGAATATTGTAAATATACATCGTCCTAAGGCAATCTTATCTTATCTTAATCCTCTTCGTGCGGGATCACACATAAGGCCGACACCAAAGAACGCCAATGTTGCCTGTCCGTTGCAAGCTTCGTCACCTGGCCCCAACTCCACCCGAGAGCCTTCATCTCCCGCTCTACTGATCTCCTCCACGTCTCCTTGGGTCTCCCCCTCGCTCTCTTGCCGCCAGGGGTCCAGCGCATGGCCACTCTTGGAATGGATGTCAGCGGCATTCTGCAGACGTGTCCGATCCATTTCCATCTGCGGCGTTTAACCTCGAGAGAGATGGGCTGCATACCTGTTCTTTCATGGAGTTCCGTGGAGATTTTGTTTGGCCAATAGATTCGCAGTATCTTTCTGAGGCACTTGTTTTGGAAAACTTCCAGCATCTGGCATATGCTTTTGGCGACCTTCCATGATTCCGCTGCATATAGTAGCACACTCAGGACGTTGCTCTTGAACAGGCGGATCTTTATTCAGTTGCTGATCTTGTTTGTCTTCCAGGTATTCTTCATTGCCGCAAATGCCCCTTTTGCCTTTCTAATCCTTGTCTTAATCTCAGACTCCGAGTTTCCATCTGTTGACACCTTGGCCCCAAGGTAGGTGAATTCGGTCACCTCTTCAATATCCCTTCCTCCAATCGTGATGGGGTCTGCTGTTTGGCTGTTGTTTCGCAGCATCTTTGTTTTGTTTATGTTTATCTGTAGCCCAATTTTTTCGGCATTTCTTGCAAGTTCATCGCTTTTTCTTTGGATGTCACTGTAGCGGTGCGACAGAAGAGATGCAAAGTCTAGATCACCTAATGTTTCTGTGAAGGTCCATTTGATGCCGCTTTTGTCTCCTAGTGCTGTTTCGTTCATGACCCAGTCGATCCCGAGGCAGAAGAGGAAGGGGGATAGTATGCATCCTTGTTTTACTCCGGTCTTGATTTCAAAATCTTCTGTCAGGTATTGGTCGCAAATGACATTTGTCCTGAAGTCGCCATATAGCCGTTTGATTATGCTCACAATCTTGGGGGGATTCCATAGTGCCGGAGTATACGCCAGAGAGATTATCTGTGAATGCTACCGAAAGCCTTTTCAAAATCGACAAAGTTTGCGTAGAATGGCGTGTTCCAATCCTGGCACTGCTCCAGGATCTGCCTTAAGGTAAAGATGTGGTCCCCACATGATTTTCCTTTCCTAAAACCTGCCTGTTCTTTGCGCAACAGTGGGTCAAGGGCTTCTGAAATTCTGTCAAGGATCACCCTGCTGAAAACTTTGCTAGTGATAAACAACAGAGTGATCCCTCTCCAGTTTTTGCAAAGGCTAAGGTCTCCTTTCTTTGGTAGTTTGACGATCAGCCCCATCTTCCAGTCGCCTGGTGTTTCTTCCGTCTCCCATATTCCTTCAAAGATCTCTGTCTTTTCTCACTTCTTCAGCAGATGGTGGGTATGTGTTGACCTTCAGGTCCTCTTTGCTTTCTGGAATTTCTGCTTGATTTCTTGGTGCTTCCTTGTTGAGGATGGTCTCGAAGTGTGTTTTTCATCTCTGGGTCCGTTTTGCTTCACAGGTGACAACATTTCCATCCACATCTTTCACTGGAACATCACTATTTTTAAAACCGCCAGTCAGCGTTTTGGTTATCTTGTACAGTGTGGCCATGTTCTGTGTCTGTGCGCTGCTGTTTCTGCTTCGTCTGCCAGATTTTCGATGAAGGCTCTCTTATCTGCTCTAGCCTTCCTTTTGACTTCTTTATCCAGTTCTGAGTATCTACTCTGCAGCTGTTCCTTTAGTCGTTGAGATTTGGCGTCGTTTAGCTTCTTTTTTGTTGCTTTTCTTTCATCAATTGTTGTCCATGTGTCTGACTTGATCAATTCCTACTTCTTTTTTCTTCTGTACCCTAAAAGTTTCTTGCTTATTTCCATCAGTGCCTGATTGAAACTGTCGATGTTCAATTCTTGTTCCTCTTGGAGTATGCGAAAGCGGTTTTTTAAGTTCAGCTGGAAAGCTTTCTCTGTATTTGGGTTCTTTAACTTTCCTGTGTCAAATCGCCGTTGTATTTCTTCTCTTCTCTTCTTTGTGTCTTCCGTAGCTTCAAGGACAATGTAGCCACTACCAGCACATGGTCACTCCCCACATCAGCTCCGCGTCTGGCTCTAACGTCCTGAAGTGATCGTCTCCACTTCTGATTGACTATCACATGGTCGATCTGGCTGACAATGTTGTTATCTGGGGACCTCCAGGTGGTTTTGTGAATGTTTCTGTGCTTGAATAGAGTTCCACCTATGACTAGGTTATTCTCAACACATAGGTCAGAGAGTCTCTCGCCATTGTTATTTATGCATCCAAAGCCCTCGGCGCCAATGGCCCTTTCTCTTCCTGTGTTTTCCTCTCCAACTCTTGCGTTTACGTCTCCTACCACCATGAGTACATCATGCCGGGGTGTTGTCCGGATTTCCTCCTCCAACTGGTCATAGAACTCATCCTTGATCTCCTCCTCTGCATCCTCTGTTGGTGCATAGCATGCGATCACTGTCAGCTTTGCAAACTTGGAATTGAATCTTGCCTTGAGTAGTCTGTCGTTGATTGGCTTCCACTCCAGCAGAGTTTTTTCCACCTTTCTCGTCACAATGATGGCAACTCCACCTCTGTGCTGGTTATCTGATCGGCCTGAATAAAGTATGGTGTGTCCCGAGGACAGGGTCCTCTTCCCTGAATCTATCCATCTTGCCTCGCTCACACATAAAAGTTCCACTTTGTAATTTCCCATCTCCCGCAGTACTTGCTGAAGCTTTCCTGCTGGATACAGTGTTCTCACGTTCCAGGAGCCCACTCGTATCTTGTTTTTCAGCTTGAGGAGCTCTGCTCTCGGGGTGTCAGCTCCCGACCGGGTTTGGCTGCCATCCTTCATGATCCCAGTTTCCTGGGTTACTTCACTCCTCGCACCAATGACGTATTGTTCTTTGGTATTGGTTTCTGTAGCTTGAATTTTTCTTACATGGTGAGGGTGCTAACGTCACGCACAGCCCTCCTCCTTTCTCATCCGGGCTTGGGACCGGCAATGGCGGAGTTGACCTTTCTTAACCCCTACTTTATTTTTATTTGGAAATAAACAATCGAAAAATGTATAGCCTGTCTATGTATAAAAAGTATGACAGACACAAATTAGTGTCTGCATTGACCACCTCTCCATATTGACCACCTCTCTGTATTGAACACCTCTCCATAATGACTAGCCACCCACTACATCTATATTTACTGTTGATTGTATTGAGCATCTGCTTAAGCAAAGAAGTTCACCTTTTAGCTTAACATAACTATGATATTCACACAGTGTCTGTATTCTACACAGTGATATACATTAAATATACATCTTATATATGCATTGAGCATAACTTTATGTGATAACTAATTTGCAACATTAATAATAATAGAACATAAATATCAAAGCTATGAATAAATATTAAATTAAAAGGTTTTAATATTAAAATACTCAGTCAGAGTCAAATAATTAGTATTACATATTATAAAATATTGCTATTATTATTATTTCTTACTGTTTCTATTACATTAACACAAATCTATATCTAATACTCTGGCATTATTACTTTCGCTGAATGTTAATTAGAATTTGTTTCGAAGATCATCCTTCTTTTTCACCATCTTAAAATTATTTCAGATTATCATTGTGACAAACATGTCCAACATTGTTTTTGTGAACATAACATTTGTATCAGTTGAGTTATTTGTACATTACTTTCATCAACAGAATAATGTATAATTGTTTGTGCTAGGATGACAACATGAAGGTTGCACTGAACTGACTCCAATGTGTGGAGCAACCAGTGTCAATAAAAGAAGTGATTAAAGTGATGTCAATGACGGTATTTATCTTTTAATACTTGGATCGGTGTTTAGCATTCAGCCCTGCATGAGCCTTTAGAGTGAGTCAGCTGCAAGGTTATAAGTTGTTCATTCTGTCATTATTTTACTTGCATGCAAAGCCCTTTAACAATATTCCATCACCTTTCATCTTTTCCTTAGAAGCCTGTATATCAGAAAGCACATTTGTCTAATTATCTGTCATGAAATATTGTCAAATGTTAACCATAATGTTGACTATATAAAAACAGTTTTCTTGCTGATCAGACTTTTTGACGTCTACAATCCGTTTGCCAGTGACACTGACAGTGAACCTGATTTTGTAAGTGTTTAATAAGTCTAATTAATTAATTAATCTAATTAATAAGCTCCATTTAAAACTTCATCAACTGATTTAGCCTATCGCAAATCTATGTCTAAATATGCAGTGTTTGAATAGTTTAAGTAACTTCTGCAGTCGATTGAATAAAAATTCATATTTTTTCCTTTGCAGAAGATTTTTTCACCAAAACAATTGGAAGAACTTGTTGATGCGTCTGTATCATTTGATGGTAAGTTAGATGTGGCTAACAGGGTAGTAGGGTTTCATAGATTTTGAGACACAATTACAATTACAGATTTATGTAAATACACTAATTCAGTGCCATTAATATATGTACAATATAGATCACAAGCAATAACTTTATTACATTCACTTCACAAACTGCCCGACTTGAGTGTTCACTCAGTCCAGATGCCTGTCACTGAAGGGTGAGTTGGTTGCCTTATTTAAACTGTTGTAACTGACATGGTTTCATTTCAGTGTTGTTGCAGGTTCGATTCATGTTGGTGTTCGGAAACACATGTTTGTGTTCTGATATTCCTAAGCTTTTACTTAATGTTTTAGGTACACATGTTTGTGTTCTGGTATTCCTAAGCTTTTACTTCATGTGTTAGGTACACATGTTTGTGTTCTGATATTCCTAAGCTTTTACTTAATGTTTTAGGTACACATGTTTGTGTTCTGGTATTCCTAAGCTTTTACTTCATGTTTTAGGTACACATATTTGTGTTATGATATTCCTAAGCTTTTACTTAATGTTTTAAGTACACATGTTTGTGTTCTCATATTCCTAAGCTTTTACTTAATGTTTTAGGTACACATGTTTGTGTTCTGATATTCCTAAGGTTTTACTTCATGTTGGGAAGCATGTGTTTGTGTTCTAATGTTCTTGAACCTTTACTTAAGTGTTGTGGCGGGTTCAATTCCTGTTGGTGTTCTGATTAACATACCTGGTTGGACACACGTGGTATTGGTTCTTTCATTTGATCTTTAATTATCAACAAACATAATGTACATTGAACAAATCTTATTCTGACAAGTATCCTTCAAACTTGCATAATTTTTTGTCTTGGTGCTGCTCTATTTGAAAACAGTGAAAATATTGTTGTATTCTTCCGTGCAATATTTGATTACAATTTACAGTCATTTTCAGATCATGTTTATAATTGTTCTTCAGCCTTATCGTACAGCGGCCAACACATCTGGATCTGATGATGCAGACAAAAAGTGAGCCTTTGTTTAATTTTATATTTGTTGGTTCTAATATTCCTAAGCTTTTATTTCAGTGTTGTTGCAGGTTTGATTCATGTTGGTGTTTGGAAACACATGTTGGTGTTTGGAAACACATGTTTGTGTTGTAGTATTGCTAAGCTTTGACTTCAAGTTTGGGATCATACATTCTGCCACTGATGTCTTGATGTCATTCACCAGTTCTTTTTCCCACTTGCTACCAATTTGAGCACAAACAGTTCTCTCTATCTAGTGTATATAGACAGTCAAACCTGCTGAAGCGACTACCTGCATAAAGTGGCCACCAGACATTAACAATCATACCTTTGATAAACAATAAATCTGGTGACACTAACAATGTTAATGACTACAGACTAATTGCACTGGTTACAGTAACTAAAGAAATTGTATAGTATTAATGAATGCAGTATATGTGTATGTACATGGGATTTTGTCCGAAATAAAAAGTATTCTGTTCTAACGACACTGTCACTGCTTCCTTTCGCAAGAGTTTAACATGTTAAATTACCCATATTAAGTGACCTTAAGCTTAATACAAGTTTGACTGTATAATTACTATAGCAACAAATGATTGCACTATTTCAATATGTTTTACCTTCAGTTAACTTACTGTTATTCTAGGAATGTGAAGAAAAAAAAACCTGTGACAGACCAATTAGATGCTGCATATACTGCCAGGCAGTTATTAGCGGCGGAAAATTAAACCGACACATTTTTGGCCAAATGTGAGATGGATGTAAAGGTCGCAATGGTGAAGACAAGACATGCTTTTTCCAGCATTCTGGTAGTTATCAAAATAAGTTACTTTTAAAGCAGTCCTGATAGCAGAATACAGTTCTTTTGAAGTTTACAAGCCTTTATAACAAAACAACTTAACTTATTTATAAATAAAGACTTCCGTCCCTGAATTAGCACATCACAATAGTATTTGTGTAATTTCTACAATGCGTTCATTTCAAGCTGCTTTGAAACATCCCAGTGCCATGTCATAATGATACAAATTAATTCTGACTAAATGTCATCACTATTACATAATGTACAAAATGTGTTATATTTATGATGAACAAATAATCAAGTTTCGTCTAAATGTATTCCAGGCACCCATACACCAGTTGCATCAACATCCGCTTTGGGAAACTGCAGAAAACCAACATTTGGTATGTGTGTGAGCTATTCAAGTTAGATTAATAATTATATATTAGCTTTTATAAATGCTTAATAATTAAATTATTATTATAATGAAATGTTTATAGAAATATAAACATTTCATCACTTCATCAGCTTTTTCTAGTGATAATGATATGATCTAGGAATGACTCGCCTTGTGATCACAATACATTGTTTTATTCATAATAAACATTTTAATTGTTGTGATTTTAAGAATATTGTCTATGTTTCAGATGTTGAGTTATATGAAATGTGTTAAAAACACACAGATCATATCAACACCATCATAATTACAGCTGCTTCTTTTATTTATTGTTGTCTAATTTGCAGATGTGGCCGACAACAGCAGCAGTGAGGAGGATGTGCCACCCCTAAGAGAGAGAGGATGTGTCACCCCCGAGAGAGAGAGAGGATGTGCCACCCCCAAGAGAGAGAGAGAGAGAGAGAGAGAAGAGAGAGAGGATGTGTCACCCCTGAGAGAGAGAGGATGTGCCACCCCCGAGAGAGAGAGGATGTGTCACCCCTGAGAGAGAGAGGATGTGCCACCCCTGAGAGAGAGAGGATGTTCACCCCTGAGAGAAAGAGAGGATGTGCTACCCCCGAGAGAGAGAGGATGTGCCACCCTCGAGAGAGAGATGATGTGCCACCCCTGAGAGAAAGAGAGGATGTGCCACCCCCGAGAGAGAGAGGATGTGCCACCCCCGAGAGAGAGAGAGGATGTGCCACCCCCGAAAAAAGAGAGGATGTGCCATCCCCGAGAGAGAGAGGATGTGCCACCCCCAAGAGAGAGAGGATGTGCCACCCCTGAGAGAAAGAGAGGATGTGCCACCCCCGAGAGAGAGAGGATGTGCCACCCCCGAGAGAGAGAGAGGATGTGCCACCCCCGAGAAAGAGAGGATGTGCCATCCCCGAGAGAGAGAGAGAGAGAGAGGATGTGCCACCCCCGAGAGAGAAAGAGGATGTGCCACCCCCGAGAAAGAGAGGATGTGCCATCCCCGAGAGAGAGAGGATGTGCCACCCCCAAGAGAGAGAGGATGTGCCACCCCTGAGAGAAAGAGAGGATGTGTCACCCCCGAGAGAGAGAGGATGTGCCACCCCCGAGAGAGAGAGAGGATGTGCCACCCCCGAGAAAGAGAGGATGTGACATCCCCGAGAGAGAGAGAGGATGTGCCACCCCCGAGAGAGAGAGGATGTGCCACCCCCGAGAGAGAGACGATGTGCCACCCCGAGAGAGAGAGAGGATGTGCCACCCCCGAGAGAGAGAGGATGTGCCACCCCCGAGAGAGAGAGAGAGAGAGAGAGAGAGAGAGAGAGAGAGAGAGAGAGAGAGAGAGAGAGAGAGGTGACGTGCCATTATATCAGATCTTTATTTCAATAACAACAACAACACAACACAAAAGGCAGGCATAAAATATAAACCAGCCTTGATGTTGAAAAGGGCAAGAAGAAGTGTGTCACTTATAACACTTGCCCAATTACCATAAATATAACAAGAAGCAAAAAATTACAGTATGCAACATGCATAATTACAACTTAACTATATATATTTCTGTATGAATAATAAAATATTAGTGTTTATACTAGATAGTCACTGTAGCATAGGTCAAGGATAACATGTAAAGACCAGCATAAACAAAACAATATTTTTTTTGTGGCTACAATAAATCAATATTTATACAGCCAAGCTGTTATATTTATACTACATAGCTAACCAAAATGTTAGCAGTGTATTTTTTTTAAACGAACGTTTCTACAACATATTAAAGAGCTGTCAAGGCAGTTCCATAGTATTACACCTTTAACTGAAATACACATTCTCTTTAAATTGGTACGAGCATAATTTTTTTTTAAAGTGGGACTTTGTCTGGTTACATAGACGGACTTGTACAATGTAAACAACTTTTGTATATTCACTGGTAGCAATATCTTGTTCTTTCAGGATACGTAACTCGGAGAATAGACAAGAAGTGTGGTCTAACCTCTTAGCTCTACAAATTAAACACACAATCTTTTTTTGTAACAATACTAAGCAATTTAGATTAGTAGCATATGTATTGCCCCGTACTTCGATGCAGTACGTGATGTATGGCAGAAAGAGAGAATGGTATAACATAAGCATTCCACATTTGTCAATGACAAAGCTGGCTCTATACATTATAGCACAACTCTTAGAGAGTTTAGATTTTATCATAGAAATATGTTTTTTCCACGTTAATTTATTATCAATCAAAACACCTAAAAATGTGTTGAATTCAACCTTACTGATTTCTTCCTTACTTATATGTATAGAGACGTGTGTCTTTAAAATATGATTACCAAAAAACATTAATTTGTCTTTGATATATTGAGAGAAAGCCTGTTTACTGCAAACCATACACGTAACTTTTCTAATTTAATATTTGTCAACAGGACAAGATCAGCTATATCACGATTACTGTAGAACATGTTGGTATCATCTGCAAATAAGATAAACTTAAAAATGTTTGAAACATTACAAATATCATTTATGTACAGAATAAACAACTTCGGACCTAAAACAGATCCTTGTGGCACACCACAATATATTTTGAGTACTTTTCAGTCACAATTTTCATGGTGAACAAATTTACTTATGTTTTACAAATAACTCATAATCCATTTATCTGCAACACCATTAATGCCATAAAAGTATATTTTTTGCCAATATATTATGGTTGACGGTATATGCCAATGGCATATTAATTATTATAAAGAGAAGCAGTAATTTCTTCAACCAATTCTATTAAGACATGTGATGTTAATATGTTTGATCTAAATCAATACTGACTAGGGCTGAGAATGCTGTATTTAAATAGAAAACTATCTAACCTATCACTGTATAATTTCTCCAGGATTTTCGAGAATTGGGGCAACAAAGAAATAGGTCTATAATTTGTAAACACACCTTTCTCACCAGACTTAAAAATAGGAATAACTTTAGCTATTTTCATTTGATTTGGAAATATTCCAGTGTTAAAAGAAACATTACATATGTGCTTCAAAGGTTTTACAACATGAGCAGTAATGTCTTAATCATGCTCATGTTTAAATCATTACAATCTGTTGACATTTTGCTCTTAAAATTTTTAACAGTTCTAATAATGTTTTGGTCTTAGGAACAGGACTTAGAAACATACCTTTATCAAGTTATTTTCCCAAATAATCAAAAACCTTTTTAGGTAGAGTAATTTGTTTTGCAAGATTGGGTCCAATGTTTGTAAAAAAAATATTAAATCCATTTGCAATGTCCTGCTTATCACATATCTCTTCATCATTGCCCATGAAATAGGCAGGATAAGTTGGAGGATTGAATTGTTTGTTGATTACTGTGTTTAAAATTTTCCAGATTCCCTTTACATTGTTTTTTTGTTTCTCCAACATTTTGTTGTAATATGCTTTTTCGGCGAACCTTAATATAGACATCAATTTGTTTTTATAGGATTTGTATTTTAATTCAGCTTCATGTGAACAGGATATGACAAATGCTTTGTAAAGCTTCTTTTTTGGCACAAACACGTTTTAAACCTTTGTTAAACCAAGGTTTCTTATAATTGTTACTTTTTCGTGAAATTCTTTTTATAGGGCAATGCTTGTTAAACAAACCCATGAATTTGTTTAAGAATAAATCATACGCCTGATTTACATCATATAAGTTTAAAATATCATCCCATGATTGTAAGCTGATTTCTTGTGTAAGTAAATTTATGGTGTCTTTATTTATTACTCTAGTGTACTGAGTATCCATTTTAGTATTTCTCCTTATTTGATACTCACATAGTGCAAAGATTGGCAGGTGGTCACTGATATCATTAAACAGAATACCACAGGTGATATTGTTCCGCATTTCATTTGTGAATATGTTGTCTATTAGGGTAGCTGAAATGTCTGTAATTCTGGTTGGTTTATCAATTAGAGGGTAAAGACCTAGGCTATACATCAAATTAAGACAGTGTTTAGTATTGCTACGGTGTTCATGCTTTAACAAATCAATATTCAGGTCCCCACACAGAAATATTGTTTTGAGAGCTTTTACATCACTTAAAATGTGTTGTATTTTTTCACAAAATATATCTAAATTTGAACCAGGGGTTCTGTAAATACAGTTGATAATAACATTAGTGTGATTCTTTATGGCTAGTTCTACAGTAATACATTCACAAATGTTTTCAACTTTCATGGTTTTTGTTTCAAGTAGTCTGCATGTTAGTTCGTTGCATATATATAATGCAACACTACCTCCCTTACGGGTTTCTCTAGTTACATGATAAGCACTGTAGTCAGTCAGATTCAAATCATCTATGACATCCAGTTCAGCCCATGTTTCAGATACAGCGATGATATAAAATTTCAGATGTAATTCTTGTAGAGAGTCATTAATTTTCTGTAAGTTTGCCTTAAGACTTCTGGCATTAAAGTGAATGAATGATAAGCCATTAAACTTACACATTTTATCATTGAATTCTGAATCAGTGTAATAATCACATTTTGATGTTGAATTATTGTAGAAGTTGGTAGCTGGATAAATATCATTTTCAAAGTTGAAACTATTATAATCAGAATAGTTGGAAGAGCTAAATTCTGGGAACATATATCAACTAATTTATAAATTTGATAATCTTGTTCAATTGGTGAGTTTTCAAAAATAAGTTTATCATTGCTCATATCTTCAAATGGGAAAAACCTCACAGCAGGTTGGACAGCGGTAAATACAATTTTCTGAGCATTAAAATAAACTGATATTGGTACAAGTCTTATGAAAGGTAGACTCACATACTCCACATTTTACAAAAGGATTACTCTCACAAACTAGACACGAGTCTATTTTTACCAGGTTTTTAGTCATTTCAGAGGTTTATGCAACAACTGTTGCTGATAAATAGATAATCTAAATATAAAACAAATGTGATAGTTATGTAGCATAGAACAAAATAACACACAGCCCACACACCATACCACGAGTGTGTCCACAATAATAACATAGCTAGAAAGAAGTATGCAGCGTCCAGTACTAGAACGATGTTTACACAATAACAACAACATTGTCAGTGTTCACTCAACTCAAGGACAGGTATAACCCCCTATATATAATTTTTTGTACATGAACATTTTATTTCTTCACCATAATGACACATAGTTATCATTCTATGCACACTGTTAAATTAACATCTAAATGAAACTTATCAATATTAATAAATGTGCATTTTAGTAACCACCTATCTTGTATTGTTTGCCTAATTAAATATGCATAATTTTAACTTAATATATCTCACGATCTACTCAACCAATTTACATAAGTTTTTCACCAAGCTGCTTATTTTGCACTATATAGCATCCTTAATGCAGCCAGCAAGTTTTCTTGAAAGCTTGGTTTCTATTGGTTGTTTGTACAGCAATATAGGCAAAGCTCGTGGATGAGCCAATCAGAGTCGAGCTTATGGCGATGCTTGGTCTTGGATTACTTCCTGCTCTGGCAACACGCGGAAGAAAGTTGTAGAAAATTAATTTTGCTCTGTTTATTTTTGACTTGATGTACTAGATACAGTGATCATTCAGTCAACTATCATACATGGGATTGTCAAGCATCTTCATGCATGTATAGGAGTTGTTTATTTACTAAAAATAAGTGCTATATTAATTTTGTAAACAAATGTAAGATGTAGGCCTAACAATAACTAGACAAAGTCAATCGCCCTACAATGTTTTTCTATCTGGCTGTTGCTACTAGTACGGCGAAGATCTCGCTCGGCCGAAACGTAAGTATTTTCATGAAACGTGAAACCTTACAAAAACGCCATAAACAGAGCAATAAACACGTCTTTCGTGTCTCTATGCATTCTTACATGTATATCACTAAAGTTACCTGACAATAACCATGTAAAAGTGTGAAATTATTACCTTTTTGTCAGAACGCATGTGCTTGTCAAGGTATGTATATAACCGGATGTTGTTGTGAGCGAGAATAGCAAGCGGGATTTCCATAGATCTATATAAGGTTACGCTAAGAATTGCCGTCTGCTGGCCATAGAGTTACATCATTAATAATGCCCCTATAAACTACTAACTTACTAACTAGTGTTTTATTTATGTCTGTGCTGCTGGCCCATTCTGGCCTCATTCTACATGAAATCGCGTTTGATCATGTGACCCAAAGGCAACATCACGTGCACAGTATGGCGGCTAATTGTGAAATGTTTTCTATGTCACCGATAAAAGTACTCATAAGTAATTATTTGGAGCACATTTCTTCAGTTTCTTGACGCCCAATCGTCGGTTGTATGTCACGGAATACACATGTGAAACGGTTAGTGCGTATCGGTTTTAAAACTTAAGTTATTAGTTCCGTAGCCAAATGGCTACGGAACTGCCAAAATGGGGCTTTAGCAAATGCCCGTCAGGCGTTTCGCCCCAGAGACGAAGAGCGGGGCGAAAAATTTTGCCTAAACAATAACATGAAGTTGTAGTCTCTTGGTCTGGGCCTGGGTTGGTATTGTCTGCATTGTATTGCTGCAAATGACATTTATGGTTGTTGGTGTCCCTTATAGTAATTGTTAATGTAAAATATTATCTTTATGAGTTTATAGTTAAATGTCATCTACACCAGAGTCCAGACTAAAGCACATTGACATACTCGTTGTAGGCTAAATCAAATGTGGTACTTGTGTCCTCTTCAAAATGTCTTTCAGAATAGCCAGAAACCCATATAATCTAATGTATGACTTACATGTTATAACTATTCTTACCTAAACATATTTCAGGTGAAGTGTTTGAAGATGTCATCATTGCCATTCGTAACCCCTGCATCTGAACTCGCTGAACCTCAGCCGCAAGCGACACTGCCACAGAGCTCGTCAGCTCAGAAACTCCATGTTGAACAGCCTGATCCTGCAACAGTTGGTGACGAACTGAGTGGATACCGGTTGTTTGACATTCGACCACTCGTGGAGTTCGTACAGCTCTTCCCGTGTCCCAGCACAGTGGGTATGACGTAACTGAGTTGGGTGCAGGCCTTGCAACTACAGTACGTTTCACATACAGGGCATGTAGTGCTGTTATGAACTTGAAAAACACTTGTGGGCAAAATGAAAACGGCAGTGATGGCCATCTGGAAGCACCAAGGTAAGAACCACAGGGATTGTACTGACTGGTGCCCGGCACACTATGGTGATGTGGACAGAGCCAACAGGAAATATCTGCCTAAGTTTGTGCTGAAGGCAATCAAACCTGTGTTTGAGACACTGAGCACTGACAGTTTGTTGTCCAAGTGCACTCATGGTGGAACACAAAACTCAAATGAGAGTTTCCACCATTTGATCTGGTATCGATGCCCAAAGAATGTGTTTGTGGGCAGAATAAGGCTAGAAGTAGCAGTGTATGATGCAGCTATTGTGCATAATGAGGGGGAAATGAGAAGGTTGCCCATATTTCAGATGCTAAGTCTTGAGCAGGGTGCTTTCATGAAAGTAGGTTTCCTCGGCATTGACCGTAAGCGGGTGTTGTCAGCTGAAAAGCAAGCAACAGAAGCAGCCAATACCAGTAGAAAGAGGAGGCAGGTTGTACAGGCTGGTACAAGCACTAGTGATGGTAGCTATGAAGCGTTTAAACGCAGTTTTCTCCATTTTGTTTTTTGGAGCCGTGCATGTAGTCTTATGTCAAGATATCTAGAAAAGTTGTTGATTGATGTTTGTGAAAATTGGCATATTGTTGAAGAAGTTGGACTAAAATTATTGATATTGTTCAGTTATTTATAGAGATATAGCGTGTTGTGTCCATGATGAATATGTGTTTCTGTAACCTTTGTACATAAAAAAATCGTATTTGTTTTAATATTGATTTGATCTTGTTTCTTTTAGTTCAGGTTGAAATATAATCATACTGTCAAAATATCAACTTATATCCAGAAATAACCTTGAAATAGTGACAATACCCTATAGATTTCTCTTTGGCGGCCATCTTGGGTCATGTGACTTGTCGGAATTGGGTATTTTTTTGTTTCTGACATTATTATACTTATTTGTAAAAAAAATTTCATTTTTACGACTTGTAACAAAAAGATAGAAAATTACAGTTATACCTGTCCTCAAATCCAAACTCACAGACAGTGGCGCCACTCAGCATATCACCACTGCCACAACTTGATTATAAAATCAAAATGGACAGTGTTGAGTGGTATGTTAACTGGGCAATGTGATTGTTGTTTGTTGACTTGTTACGTCATTGCAACTGTGAACTTTAGTATACGTAACATAGGTTCAAACAAAAACTAATGTTATTTTGTTCCTACACACAAGTAAACACTATCCACAAATGAAACTAAGAGATTTATTGAAAACAATTAGGAGTTTGCCAAATGAAATGATGATGTGCAGATTCTGTACATCATAATTATGTAAGTTGTGTTAGTGGAGAAATCATGATTTACATTACATTCACTATATGGCGCCACTGGTGGGGAGTTTGGCTCAAATCATAAAGCAGTGAATAACTATTGAGAGAGATCATTTCTTTGTAGTTGAAGAAATTGTTCCATCGGTTGTGGAGCCATCGTCTGTGGTCGGCCGGATCGTGTACGCCCTCTTAGAACACAACTTCTGGATGCAAGAGGGTGAGGAACAGCGCACAGTGAGTGTCACGTCAAATATTCTCCAAATAAAACTTACCTCTAGTACAAGACATGTTGTGCAAGTCTCATTTGAAACACACTGGGAGATTCTGAGTCTGTCTGATTTATTGTTTCACATATAAGGGCAGCCCACTGATGATCTGACAATCTGTCTCCACCTTTGTCCGTCCCTTGCTGCCACTTGTTTCTCATGGAAGTCAAGTCCTGTCTTGTCTTTGATGTTGTCCGTCCAGTTCTTTCTTTGTCTGTCTCTGTGCCTTGGAGGAAGACTTTACTAGGCTAGTGGATGCCATATGCTAAATTGAGTGTATGTAACATTTAATAAGTAGAGGTGTTTTTAAAATTAAACATGAAGAAATATGCGTATTGTGTACATTATTTGAAATTATGACCCTTGTATCTCCCAGAATGCAATGTGCATGTCACAGTTTAACGTAGTCACTCAAAGGTAAATACCAATTTGCCCCGGAATTGTGCGACGTACGAAGTTGGGGCACACAGACATAAACACTTACATAATTTTCTGCAAAACTAAAAATGTAAAGCCATGGCTTTGACAAGTTCATCTTGAAGGTTGGTGTGTCTGTATAGATCTGCTACTAGGGAATGGGTAAGGTACAGTTATTTGATGCAATTCCTCCAATAGTTGTCTGTTTCCTTTGTGAAGTATCAATTGTCAGCAGTCTATACTATAGTACAACAAATTATCTATGTCAGATCATTTCTCAAAAAGAATATATACTTCCCAAATAACAATGCTATTCACAAACTCTTTCGATACAACAAAGTAAATGCTGGTTCCAGTGCAACGCAAAGAAAACTATATACTGGATGAGTGAACATTCACAATGAGAGTGTATTCCAGCTTGAACTCCATATGTTATATTACAAAAGTGGTGACGTCACACACACACCCTCTATTCAGATATGTGTATTAGCTAGTAGCTACAAGTTTACTTTGTGCACAACTTTTGTTGCAAACACTCTACATGGTTCACATGTCACATGTCAGATAATACTTAATAGTCAATATTGAGGTGACCACAACACACCAATTTGTTTTGGAAAAAACACTTAATTTTTTTCATAGCTGATGACGCAGCAACATGTCAAAGAAAAGGGTGTTTCCTAGCTGATGTCACAGCAATATGTCAAAGACAAGGATGTTTCCTAGCTGATGACACAGCAACATGTAAAAGACAAGGATGTTTCCTAGCTGCTGACACAGCAATATGTCAAAGACAAGGATGTTTCCGCTCACAAGAGGCCAGCAAATGGTCTTCGCACGCTCTATGTCCATAGACAAATAATTTTATTCCATAACAATATGTGGAGGTGAGTGGGACTACAAAGTAAACCAGGTGAGTACGAATCATATGTTACATTTTGCTGTGTAGATTCTACTTCACCAAGGTTTCTCATCCAGTATTTGCTGTGTAGATTCTACTTCACCAAGGTTTCTCATCCAGTATTTGCTGTGTAGATTCTACTTCACCAAAGTTTCTCATCCAGTATTTGCTGTGTAGATTCTATTTCACCAAGGTTTCTCATCCAGTATTTGCTGTGTAGATTCTACTTCACCAAGGTTTCTCATCCAGTATTTGCTGTGTAGATTCTACTTCACCAAGGTTTCTCATCCAGTATTCGTTGGCGATTTTCCCTGAAATGTTGTTTTGGCATTTTACTGGAAGAGTTCGAGAATAAATAAAGCACATCTGTAAAATAATGTTTCACAGAAATATGTGCCTGCAGTGATTTTATAATAAGTAATTTATCAGTAAAACATATTTCCTTATTTAATTGTACGACTCATGTTTTTACATATATTGAAAATAATTTTCCATCACTTTTCATCTTTTCCTTAGAAACCTGTATCAGAAAGCACAGTTGTCTATTTATCTGTCATGAAATATTGTCAAATGTTAACCATAATGTTGACTATATAAAACAATTTTCTTGCAGATTAGACTTTCTGACGACTACAATCCATTTGCCAGTGACACTGACAGTGAACCTGATTTTGTAAGTGTTTAATAAGTCTATTTAATTAATCTAATTAATAAGCTCCATTTAAAACTTCATCAACTGATTTAGCCTATCACAAATCTATGTCCAAATATGCAGTGTGTGAATAGTTTAAGTAACATCTGCAGTCGATTTAATTAAAATGCATATTTTTTACCTTTGCAGAAGACTTCTTCACCAAAACAATCAGAACTTGTTAATGCATCTGTATCATTTGATGGTTAGTTAGATTAATTTAGCTTCAATTAATTTTAGTTTACAATTGAAACTAACTTACTTAATATGGATTAAACGCGTGATCAATGTGGCTAACAGGGTAGTAGGGTTTCATAGATTTTGAGACGCAATTACAATTACAGATTTATGTAAATACACTAATTCAGTGCCATTAACATATGTACAGTCATTTGCAAAAGTTTAAGACCAGGCACGATTTTTAAGCATTTTACGGTATGGCATCAGATTGCATCAGATAATGTCCGGATTGCATCATCCTATTTGGGCCTTGAAGCAAAATACCTAGTCAGTACTTCCAGGTCATTTGTCTGCTGCTGTCAGTATCGATTAGGTGTTTTTCAGTTATGTCTTCATCCCTAAAATGGAAAAAAAATCGTCTTTGACAGAGGTTCTAAAAGCACAAATAGTGACTCTACATGGAGAAGGATATACGGAAAGAGACATTAGTGCTAAATTACGTTATTCCAAGACAGCCGTGCACAACGCCATCGTTAAATTCAATACTGATGGCACTTTTCGTGACAGTAAAAGGAGTGGTCGTCCACGGAAAACTACACTCACGGATGACCACGCAATGAGACGTGTGATGAAAAAAAAGAGACTGGACTTTGCCAGATGACATCGCCACTGGACTTTCACGCAGTGGAAGAAAGTGTTGTTCTCAGATGAATCGACCATGCAACAGTTTATACCTTGCAAGAGGCACGTTAGGCGGCCAGTAGGTAAGCGATTTGATGAGAAATATACAGCAGCCACAATGAAACACCTGCCAAGTCAGATGATTTGGGGTGCCATGTCATGTTTTGGCCCTTCTGGTCTGTATTTTATTCCACCTAACACCACTATGAATGGACCTAGGTACTTGGAGTTGCTGAAGGAGAAGCTGAAACTGCATATGGACATCCACAAATGTACAATTTTCATGCAAGATGGCACTCCTTGTCACCGATCCAAGGTAGCCACTGATTTCCTCAAGAAGAACAACATCTCCATGCTGGAATGGCCTGGGAACAGCCCAGATCTAAATCCCATTGAGAACCTGTGGACTATAATGAAGGATAAGGTGGCAGACAAACAACCATCAAGCGCTCAAAACTTGAAACAAGCTATCAAGGATGTTTGGGTCACCGAAATCACCCAGGAGTACTGCGAATCTCTGGTTTCTAGCATGCCACGTCGCATCCAGGCGGTCATTGACAGCAAAAGAGGCCACACTAAATACTAAAAAGTAGAGACACTGACACTTTTGGATGACATAAAGTTTCATATTATGTTGTACTACGTTTATTTGGCGAAATAAACTGATATAATGTTATGTGAAGGCCAAAAAATCATGCCTGGTCTTAAACTTTTGCAAATGACTACAATATAGATCACAAGCAATAAGATTATTACAAATGTGTCTTTACATTCACTTCACAAACTGCCCGACTTGAGTGTTCACTCAGTCCAGATGTCTGTCACTGAAGGGTGAGTTGGTTGCCTTATTTAAACTGTTGCAACTGACGTGGTTTCATTTCAGTGTTGTTGCAGGTTCCATTCATGTTGGTGTTCGGAAACACATGTTTGTGTTCTGATATTCCCAAGCTTTTACTTAATGTTTTAGGTACACATGTTTGTGTTCTGATATTCCTATGCTTTTACTTAATGTTTTTGGTACACATGTTTGTGTTCTGGTATTCCTAAGCTTTTACTTAATGTTTTAGGTACACATGTTTGTGTTCTGATATTCCTAAGGTTTTACTTAATGTTTTAGGTACAAATGTTTGTGTTCTAGTATTCCTAATCTTTTACTTAATGTTTTAGGTACACATGTTTGTGATCTGATATTCCTAAGCTTTTACTGTTGTGTTCTAGTATTCCTAAGCTTTTACTTAATGTTTTAGGTACACATGTTTGTGTTCTGGTATTCCTAAGCTTTTACTTAATGTTTTAGGTACACATGTTTGTGTTCTGATATTCCTAAGCTTTTACTGTTGTGTTCTAGTATTCCTAAGCTTTTACTTAATGTTTTATGTACACATGTTTGTGTTTTGATATTCCTAAGCTTTTACTTAATGTTTCAGGTACACATGTTTGTGTTCTGATATTCCTAAGGTTTTACTTCATGTTGCGAAGCATGTGTTTGTGTTCTAATGTTCTTGAACCTTTACTTAAGTGTTGTGGCGGGTTCAATTCCTGTTGGTGTTCTGATTAACATACCTGGTTGGACACACGTGGTATTGGTTCTTTCATTCGATCATTAATTATCAACAAACATAAATCGAACACTTAAATATAATGTACATTGAACAAATCTTATTTTGACAAGCATCCTTCAAACTTACATAATTTTGTCTTGGTGATGCTCTATTAAAAAACAGTGAAAATATTGTTGTATTCTTCCGTGCAATATTTGATTACAATTTACAGTCGTTTTCAGATCATGTTTATAATTGTTCTTCAGCCTTATCGATACAGCGGCCAACACATCTGGATCTGATGATGCAGGCAAAAAGTAAGCCTTTGTTTAATTTTATATTTGTTGGTTCTATTATTCCTAAGCTTTTATTTCAGTGTTGTTGCAGGTTTGATTCATGTTGGTGTTTGGAAACACATGTTTGTGTTTAGAAACACATGTTTGTGTTGTAGTATTCCTAAGCTTTGACTTCAAGTTTGGGATCATACATTCTGTCACTTATGTCTTGATGTCATTCACCAGGTCTTTTTCCCACTTGCTACCAATTTGAGCACAAACAGTTCTCTCTATCTAGTGTATATAGACAGTCAAACCTGCTCAAGCGACTACCTGCATAAAGAGGCTACCAGCCATTAACAGTTATACCTTTGATAAAAAATAAATCTGGTGACACTAACGATGTTAACAACTACAGACTAATTGCACTGGTTACAGTAACTAAAGAAATTGTATAGTATTAATGAATGCAATATATGTGTACGTACATGGGTTTTTGTCCGAAATAAAAAGTATTCTGTTCTAACGACCACTGTCACTGCTTCCTTTCACAAGAGTTTAACATGTTAAATTACCCATATTAAGTGACCTTAAGCTTAATACAGGTTTGACTGTATAATTACTCTAGCAACAAATTATTGCACTATTTCAATATCTTGTTCCTTCAGTTAACTTACTGTTATCCTAGGAATGGGAAAACAACCTGTGACAGACCAATTAGGTGCCATTATAACGAGGACAATCAAAACACTGAAAGGTATGTTTGCAGAGGCAATGCAAGATGCGAAATACAGAGAACTAGACATGTTCACTGATGCCTATAAGTTTCGTTCACATCAGGTGTTTACCACAGCACGCTACAAGGTAATTGTCCAATCGATGGACAAGGCGCGGAATCCAGCATCTCTGCCAGAAGAGGAGGCAGTGACAACACTGAAGAACTATGTCACAAGCGAAATTGCCAGACTGACATCTGCCATTGAGAAAATTCAAGAAGAAAAATGATATCCTATTGTTTTTTTTTTTATAAAAATCCTGCATATTACTATGTGGAGTAGTGGCTAGAATATCAGACCCTCAATCGAGAGAACCCAGAGTCTAATATTACAATGTTAGTACAGGGGTGTGTTATATCACAATGTTAGTACAGGGGTGTGGTATATTACAGTGTTAGTACAGGGGTGTGGTATATTACAATGTTAGTACAGGGGTGTGGTATATTACAATGTTAGTACAGGGGTGTGGTATATTACAATGTTAGTACAGGGGTGTGGTATATTACAATGTTAGTACAGGGGTGTGGTATATTACAATGTCAGTACAGGGGTGTGGTGTATTACAATGTCAGTACAGGGGTGTGGTGTATTACAATGTTAGTACAGGGGTGTGGTGTATTACAATGTCAGTACAGGGGTTCGGTATATTACAATGTTAGTACAGGGGTGTGGTGTATTACAATGTTAGTACAGGGGTGTGGTATATTACAATGTTAGTACAGGGGTGTGGTATATTACAATGTTAGTATAGGGGTGTGGTATATTACAATGTTAGTACAGGGGTGTGGTATATTACAATGTTAGTACAGGGGTGTGGTGTATTACAATGTCAGTACAGGGGTGTGGTATATTACAATGTTAGTACAGGGGTGTGGTATATTACAATGTTAGTACAGGGGTGTGGTGTATTACAATGTCAGGTAAATGAAGGTGTGTGGTAAATTCGTATATAACAATTTAAAAAATATTGTGAACTTCCAGGCTGCAGATGTTGAAGAACAGTATTTGGCAGGCCAATACAAGTTAACATAGAGGGACAATGGCATTGTAACAGATAACCAGTTTGTGTTTGCTAACAGAGGTATGTGTGTTCAGACATGAGGAAATATATGTACCATACCATTGTGACAGATAACCAGTTTGTGTTTGCTAACAGAGGTATGTGTGTTCAGACATGAGGAAAGATATGTACCATATCATTGTGACAGATAACCAGTTTGTGTTTGCTAACAGAAGTATGTGTGTTCAGACATGAGGAAAGACATGTACCATATCATTGTGACAGATAACCAGTTTGTGTTTGCTAACAGAGGTATGTGTGTTCAGACATGAGGAAAGATATGTACCATATCATTATGACAGATAACCAGTTTGTGTTTGCTAACAGAGGTATGTGTGTTCAGACATGAGGAAAGACATGGACCATATCATTGTGACAGATAACCAGTTTGTGTTTGCTAACAGAGGTATGTGTGTTCAGACATGAGGAAAGACATGGACCATATCATTCATTATTGTCTACTAAATAGCACGTCTCACGACAACGGAACTATAGTTTCCATTTTTACTGTGGTCATTGCTTACAAAATTTGCAATTTGAAACAGTGGCAAAAGAAAAGTTGCGGGCATTCGTTGCATCACATTGTGTAAAAAAATACGTGTTTTGTGATGACGGAACTATTGTTTACGTCATCATGTATTCATGTAAACTGCAGAAAACCAACATTTCGTATGTGTGTGAGCTATTCAAGTTAGATTAATAATTATATATTAGGTTATATTATTGCTTAATAATTAAATTATTATTAAAATTAAATGTTTATATTTATAGATCAATGTATCGGCTCTTTCTAGTGATAATGATATGATCTAGGAATGACTCGCCTTGTGATCACAATACAGTGTTTTATTCGTAGTAACATTAAAATTGTGATTTTAAGAATATTGTCTGTTTTAGATGTTGAGTTATATGAAATGTGCTAAAAACACACAGATCATATCAACACCATCAACATTACAGCTGCTTCTTTTTATTTATTGTTATCTATTTTGCAGCTGTGGCCGACAACAGCAGCAGTGAGGACGATGTGCCACCCCCGAGAGAGAGGATGTGCCACCCCCGAGAAAGAGAGGATGTGCCACCCCGAGAGAGAGAGGATGTGCCACCACCGACAGAGAGATGTGCCACCCCCGAGAGAGAGAGGATGTGCCACCCCCGAGAGAGAGAGGATGTGCCACCCCCGAGAGAGGATGTGCCACCCCCAAGAAAGAGAGGATGTGCCACCCACGAGAGAGAGGATATGCCACCCCTGAGAGAGAGAGGATGTGACACCCCGAGAGAGAGAGGTGACTTATCATTATGGTTGATAGAGAATAATAAGCCATCAACGTATTCATGTAACTTCACTGATGCCTCATTGATCTATGTGATAGGGTATAATGAATACTTTTCTTTTAGATATTCCCATAATTTTTAATTATTCAGAGCCAATTAACAATATAAGCAAGTGTCTTTAACCATTCATGTAACTTCACTGATGCCTCATTGATATATGTGATAGGGTATAATGAATACTTTTCTTTTAGATATTCCCATAATTTTGAATTATTCAGAGCCAATTAACAATATAAGCAAGTGTCTTTAACCATTCATGACCAGTAATAATTGCTTATTGCACCCGTAATTTGATCATTAACACAATAGTTATTTGTAATATTTTTCCAGTTCCAGCAGTGACAATGAGAAGGAAGTGTCACAGTTGTCACCAGCAGTGACAATGAGAAGGAAGTGTCACAGTTGTCACCAGCAGTGACAATGAGAAGGAAGTGTCACAGTTGACACCAGCAGTGACAATGAGAAGGAAGTGTCACAGTTGACACCAGCAGTGACAATGAGAAGGAAGTGTCACAGTTGACACCAGCAGTGACAATGAGAAGGAAGTGTCACAGTTGACACCAGCAGTGACAATGAGAAGGAAGTGTCACAGTTGACACCAGCAGTGACAATGAGAAGGAAGTGTCACAGTTGACACCAGCAGTGACAATGAGAAAGAAGTGTCACAGTTGACACCAGCAGTGACAATGAGAAGGAAGTGTCACAGTTGACACCAGCAGTGACAATGAGAAGGAAGTGTCACAGTTGACACCAGCAGTGACAATGAGAAGGAAGTGTCACAGTTGACACCAGCAGTGACAATGAGAAGGAAGTGTCACAGATGTCACCAGCAGTGACAATGAGAAGGAAGTGTCACAGCTGAAGAAAAGAAGTATGCAAGTTTTTGTAGTGAATTACAACTTCACAAGTTCAGTAACACTTAAGAACTATGTCCATGTACATATGTGATTTTTTTATCAGGCTATGACAATCAAATGTGATACATATCCATATATAAATTAATTCACTGATGTACGTACGTAAATTCACACATGCACACGCATACACAAATACATACATTAACATATATTCATACACGCACGCACGCACGCACGCACGCACGCACGCACGCACGCACGCACACATGCACACACGCAGCGTACATAGTTTCAAGTATAATTCCTTTATACCCTGCTAATGCTTAATTGTATACCTTGCTGATGCATAATGGCAGAAACATGAGCTTGTTTGCTACAGGAACACACAAAGAGTAATTGTTGTTAAAGGTAATTTAATAAATGCATTGAGATAATAAAATACATGTATCGATGAGAAGTAGCTGGTACAAACATGTTCATCGACGAAAATATCATACATGTAAATCGATGAGATATAGCTTAATCACCATTACAAACTAGCTCATCGAGAAAAGCAATTATTAAATGACATGTAAAAGTAGCAAAGGTGGGGCGGTCATTTAGCACACAATGATACACTGACCAACACATCATGTACGTATTTACACTAAATTACACAATGATACACTGACCAACACATCATGTACGTATTTACACTAAATTACACTAAATTACACAATGATACACTGATCAACACATCATGTACGTATTTACACTAAATTACACACACTAAAACCTTCTAAAAAAACACGGAAAAAGGTGTAGAAGACGGAAAGTATTAACAGTATTGTGCATACTTTGAATATAATGCAAAATATATGCACATACCCTACGGGAAAGATCATGAGAAGGAAAGCGTTAATACACAAAGCTGACTGTTGATCATAAACAAGTTACGCATTATAGGGCGATGAATGTGTACATACAGTACATAATCATGATAACACGGTAAGCAACACGAGAACATTGGTGGTAGAAAGGGGACCAAAAATGCTATTTACACTTAAGAACTATGTCCATGTACATATGTGATTTTTTATCAGGCTATGACAATCAAATGTGATGCACACATGCACACCCATGCACAAATACATACGTTAAAATACATTCATACACGCACGCACGCACACATGCACGCACGCAGCGTACACAGTTTCAAGTATAATTCCTTTAACCCATTAGACCCCACGCGTCCGAAAGCGTCCGACCTTGTTTTCATCAAGGCGCCCGGAAGCGTCCGCTGGGGAAAAAGGCTGTGGAGGTGGCGTCATCGGGTGGATTGATATGAAACTAAAACTAGCGGAATTCTACATATCTTAGCTATGAATTGTGGGTAAAATTAACATATGGTTGTATTGAAAGTTTCGAAGATAATCGCGTTTTAAGTCGAGCACTGGTGGGCTTTAAAAATGGCCGTTTCTCGTAGAACAGATACGTTCATTGCAGATGAAGTTTGCGCGATTTTAGAGATGAATCTTCGGATGAAAGTGCTTCTGAGATGGATGTGGAGGTAAGATTTATATGTGGCTCGATCTTTGACTGAGTGAGCGATAAATTGAAGATGGCGTCGGTTGGTTTTCTTCGTCCAAGAGTAGCCTGGTCACTGTCTTATTCAACTTGTCGACTGTTTCAACACTGACATTGTGTGTTTTGTGCCATTTACTCGGCTTAGATTATGTGGTTAGTTGTGCATGTTGTTATATAATGGATTATAAAGCAAATGAGTAAATAAAACAGAAAAATCTGGCCCGACGAGCATGTAAACAGTCAAGCCCTGGATGGGCGGTGCCTGGATGGGTGGTGTTGTTGCTTTGCCTTTGGACATTGTTGACAATTTTATTATATTGACGGTGTCAGTGGTCTTTGTAATTAATTATATTTATCTATATTTCAGATATTGGTCAACTTTAAAAAAAAGTAATGTAATTATTGGCTGCTTGTAAAAATTATAATTTTACATTGTTGTGATGGATATGACATGTGACAAATGCATACAACATTTTATTCTTATTCTGTTTTCATTACTGTAGCTGTTTGTTTGTTTCAGGTGGCAAGTAATAGTAGTGATGACATCCCTGATGAGAACTCCAACAACTCATTTTCATCAAAATGAGCTTATCAGTTGTGTCGCAAAAACGGAGTGAAACGGCCATCTGGACGTGCAATTGAGACATGCTTTGGATGTCTGACATGCAATGTGCATTTGTGCAAAATTGGATTCTTTGTGCAGTATCATGCATAGGAAGAACATTTCCTTGTGTGGAGCCAGCAGTTGGTGATGTTATTGTAATAAAATATGACTATCATGTCAAACTTCACTCAATATTTGTTAAAAAAAATTATTTCCGAAGTTCCACACCTCAGAATGACAACATATAACAGGCTTATATACACCACAGTTACACCATTGCATAGATAATTCCATTTGCTTCAAAATAGATGTCATGGTTGGTCAATGCGGTGGCGCTGCCGAGTGACCATTAGTGGTCCTTGGCACCAGCCAATAGGTGGTGATATGCTTGGTAACCATTTTACTTTAAATACTACGCAACAGATGTAATCCCATTCTTTAACATAAATATTTTCTTCTAATTGTTTCAACTTTAATCTATATAATATTATATATGTCAGTCAAGCAGTGGATACTGTTATCCGAATGTCAGTTTAGCTCACTGTGTACACACTTTCACCATCATACTAAATACGTCATCGTGTAGTAATCTAGAATTTGAATGAGAGTGTGAGGAAAGGACAGATTGGAAAGAGAGAGAGGACGCATGGTTCACAACACGGGTTTTTATTTATGTGCAACGCGAATTATTATTGGTGAGTACCAAGTCCTACAGTATTATATTTTTGCTGTGGTTACTACTATATAGTATTGCTTATAGCATGTTCATTTGATTAGAAATAAGTCAATCCGTTGCGGTTAGAAGTTTAAATGATTAGCGACACACGTGGTCTTAATTAAGCTGGTGATAGACGGCAGTCTATGCATTATTAATTCTAGTCTGTATTATTGTGCAAGGTCTGATTTGTGAACTGTTTATGTTAGTCTGTCCCGGGTGGCAACGAAAGTATATCTGGTATACTTATTGAAGACTGTAGGAAAGGGTGGTTTTGCTTACCTCGTGTGTTGACCCTGTCTGTGGTGTTTACGATATGGTCCTACATGATCTGTATGAACACTTGAGGGGGGGCTTCCTAAATTGTTTGTGCCAGATGTAGACTTAATGTTAGTATGGCTGTGCTATGTATCAACACAACGTGTGTCAACTGGTATTTTGACCTGCTTAATTGAAGTGGTAGTCTATTACAGAGGATGTAGCCATTTTGTTAATGTATTACCAACTTGATCGCCAGGAGTCAGCACTGTTATGAGCCATAACTAAGTTTCAAGTGTACCTCCATATGAGTTATAAGTAACTAAGGATGTATTGTTATATACAGGTGGCCATTGTTATGAGCACTGCGCAACAACATTTACATTGAGTATCAGCGGACTGTGGGCAGGTATGCAATATTTAGTAAATAATAGCTATGAGATTATGTATTACTGAGTATGGCAGTGTCTTTGGTTGGCTAGCTTATTGTGGCATGGCTGGGTGTCAGAAGCGGGATCGTCTCACAAGGATCGACGCGCGTGGAACGAAGACCCTGTCGCACAGTCGGGTGAGGGTGGAATTCTTGTTAGCATCCAGTGGATTGGTTTTGCTTCACTTTACTTGTATTGAATGTGTGGTGCTTACCATTGTCAATTCTGTGTCAGATTGTGTAATTTGTTTGTGTTGTAAATAACCATACTTGTCAGATGGTGAGGGTTATTTAACATTGTTTGATCTTCTGAGTTGTTGGGCTTACTGTACCCACCTCTGTGAGTTGACGCCTATCTATTTTACAATTTCCTTGCAATATGGCCGATGAACGAATTGCAGAGATGATCGCCCAGTCAAATGCTGTCTTGGCGGCAACGTTAGCTGGGGCCCTACAAGGGTTGAGGTCCTACATGGGGTATCCTAGGAGGGTTGGGGACCCTACAGTGCCTGAATGGCTGCAAGAGTTTGATGTGTATGCCCGCCAGGCGGGAGTGCAAAATGCAGATCGAGCAATGACGATCCTCGACCACCTGGGAGGGTGTGCTCGGGAAGAAGTGTTGTGCCATCCTGACGCGGTGCGGCACGATTACAAAGCATTGGTCACCTTGCTCCAATTGCGATTCGGGCCGCCCGAAACGGTGCCATCACTGAGCACAGCATTCCATGCCCGAATGCAGCTAGATGGGGAGACCCTGGCCGACTACAGCCGAGTACTCATGCGGCTGCACAGTCGCATGGAGAAGGCAGCGACCACTGAAGCTGAGGGTCAAGCTTTGGCCTTACTGCAGGACAATGCGCTGAAGGAGCAATTTGTTCGGGGTGTCCGCGAGCAATCTGTTCGTCAGGAGCTGAGGCGGATTGCTCTGAACTCTACAAATAAATCCTTTCACCACATGCGTGATGAGGCTCTCTATCTATTGCGTGAGCATGACGAACGCCATCGCACCATGCGGGTGCGAGGGGCAGAGGTGGACCAGGACGAATACCTGGTTGATCAGGTATCGGTCCCCCGCAGGCGAGAGAGAGACCCTGCTGCCACAGACCCTTTGGTCTCACAGATGTTGCAGACACAGCAGCAACTGCAAGCACAAATGATGCAGCTGATGGCGCAGCAAAATCAAACGGCTAACCAGTTACAGGCAGTACTAGACCGTTTGCCATCAGATCGCGATGTCCGACCTCGATTTGGTCCATCGACCAGGCCCAATCCCCGCGATAGTTCCTGTTTTTTTTGCAGGGAGCAGGGGCATTTCATCCGTGATTGTCCGAGGAAAAGAGATGCAGGTGCGAGGAGAGGGCCCGAACAAGGGCGGGCTCAAGGGTCAACTCGACCAATGGCTAGTTCGGAAAACTAGTCCCCTCCACTACAGTGGGCAAACTGGTGGAGGCCGTTGCATATGTGCCCAGGCAAATCGACTATACAGAGCTGGTTAGTGATACTGTGGACGAACGAGTAGTGGTAGATCATGTGTTGTCTAGGGGGGAGCTTTTGGAGAAGTTGGTGGCAAAGAGCCCTACTGCAGAAATAGAGATTGGTGGAGTCCCCGTGGTTTGTGTGCTAGACACTGGGGCCGAGACCTCGTTGATACCCTCTTCATTCTATTATGAGCATCTCACTGGCTTGGTGAAAGGATTGCAGAGTGTCGGTACTTTCCTTAAAATAGTGGGGGTGAATGACCTTGATGTTCCAATCGAAGGGTACCTGGATGTACCGATTACCATATTTGGACAGACACTGATGGCCAGTTTCTTTGTGAAACCAGACACAGAGGGCAATTCTACAAGTAGGAGGGTAAAATCTCCAGTCATCCTGGGGTGTAACGTCCTTCGTACTATCGCTGAGAAGTCGATGGAACCAGTGGGGCCATCCAAAGATGATTGGCAGCTGGCTCTGCGGTGGATACAGTTAGAGCCGGGAACACATTCAGACAGCAATAAAGGTCAGTCGGTTGTTGTTGGGACAGCGAGGAGTGTGCCTTTTGCTCCCGCTGGTGAGGAAGAGAGAGCGATGTATGCAGAGACAAGTGAAGTGGTCACCATTCCTCAAGTGATTGTCCTGCAGTGTCAAGTTTGCCGAGAGGGTGTGTCTCTGGAAGGGAGGCCCGTGTTGATGCAGGCAAATGAATACCGGGAGGGGCAACTGTGCATGATAGAGGGGATCCAGCATGTCAAAGATGGCATGGTAGAGGTGATTGTGGCTAATCTGGGGCCTGAGACAGTCACTCTTCCAGCCGCAGCCAGACTGTTGACAGTACAGAAAATTGCAGTGACGGACCAAGTGGTGATTTTGCCCACTCCAGAGGCATTAAAGGTGTCTGTACAGCAGGTGATGGTCGAAAGCGGCGGAGAGGCGTCCTCACTGACGCAGGAGTTGCCGTTGGGCGATCCAGTCCAACCAGATGAAATGGCCCCCTCACCTGTTGTCTTTTCCTTTCCGGATGGATCGCAGTACACCCTGCCGCCAGGACTACAGCTAGATGGATTGGGGTCCGAGGATGCAGCACGAGTGGCAGCATTGGTTAGGCAGTATGACTCTGTTTTCTCCAAAGGGCCATTGGATGTTGGACGATGTGACCTGATACCACACGAGATCCGAGTGACTGATGCAACCCCAGTTCATGCTGCCTACCGTCGTGTCCCGCCACACTTAGTGAATGAGGTTAAGCAGTTGTTGCAGGGCTTCTTGGAACAAGGTCTAATTCGCCGTTCATCCAGCAATTATGCCAGCGCTGTCGTTCTGGTCAGAAAGAAATCGGGTGCTTTGCGGCTATGTATTGATTACCGGCAGCTGAATGCTAAATGTCTCAAGGACGCGTTTCCTCTGCCACGCATTGACGAGTCGTTGGAGGCCATGAGTGGAGCAAGCTTGTTTTCATCACTGGATTTGGCTCATGGTTACTTTCAGGTGACAATGCACCCCGAGTCTGTTGCAAAGACTGCTTTTCGGGTGCCGTGGGGCCTGTACGAATTCACACGGATGCCTCAAGGATTGATGAACAGCCCTAGCACATTCCAGAGGATAATGGAACTGATTTTCGGTGACATGAATCTGTCTGAGCTAATCCTCTATCTGGATGATGTGTTAGTCTTCTCGAAAACTGTGCCAGAACACATTGAGAGATTAGAGAAGGTCTTTCAGCGATTCCACCAACATGGTCTGAAACGGAATGGGGCAAAGTGTCAATTGTTCCAGACACAGGTGGTTTATCTTGGGCACATTGTAAGCAAGGAGGGAGTGGCAGTCGACCCGGACAAGATTGCACGTGTCCGTGACTGGCCAACGCCAACTACTCAGGCCGAGTTACGTTCCTTTCTGGGTCTGGCATCCTACTATCGACGGTATGTGTCAAATTTTGCCAAGTTGGCCGCACCTCTGCATGCGCTGACGGGCAAAGTAGATACAAAAGCTCGGAGGGCCGTGAGGACCTTGGAATGGTCAGAGGAAGCGACACATGCATTGGCGTCTTTGAAGCAGGCTCTGTGCAGTGTTCCAATACTAACGTATCCTCGGTTTGGCCACGACTTTGTACTGGAGGTGGATGCTTCCCTGAAGGGGCTGGGGGCATGCCTTTCACAGGTGGATGAGGATGGCAAATTGCGGCCAGTGGCCTTCGCCAGTCGTGGTCTGAGGGGAGCAGAATGCAATTACCCAGACTTTTCTAGCTTCAAACTAGAGTTGCTGGCACTCAAGTGGGCAGTGTCTGAGAAGTTTAAGGCGTACACTCTTGGTTCACACTGCACTGATCATAATCCTCTTGCCCACTTGAAGACAGCCAATCTTGGGGCAACCGAGCACCGATGGGTTGCACAGCTGGCTCCATTTGACATAGATGTGCGGTACAGGCCAGGGAAGACCAACCGTTGTGCTGACGCTTTGAGTCGATGTACGGCAAATATGTCAACTGAGGAGACAGCAAATGTGCTTTATCTGACAATGGACAGCACATATGTGCCTAGGGAGATCAGGGCAAGCCAGTCGCATGACGTGACGGTGGCGGAACTCACCGTGTCGGAAGGTGGACTCACACCTGCAGTTTTACCCTCTTACAGCCCGGAGCAGCTTGCGAAGATGCAGTGTGAGGATCAGCTGCTTGGAAAGTTGTGGGAGAGGTGGAGAATCAGGTGGGAACCCGGTCAACTGGCCCCGAATGATGACGTGCCTGGTCTCCAGGCCTGGGTCAGCGAATGGCCAAATTTTGCTGAACGAAATGGCGTTCTTTATCGGGTTGCCCATGACCGAGTGCATGGTTCCATTTACCAGTTGCTGGTACCGACGGTGCTGCGAACGATTATGTTACAAGCAGTGCATGACCAATGGGGTCATCAAGGAGTAGGTCGGTCCTATGGCTTGCTGAAGGCGCGATGTTATTGGCCGGGCATGAATCGCCATGTCAGGGAGTATGTGCGAAAATGCTTCCAGTGCACTGTCACAAAGGCACAAACCCCCGTTGTCCGTCCACCCATGCGCCACCTACTGGCCTTCAGGCCACTGGAGCGTCTGGCAGTGGACTTTCTGAAGTTGGATCGAGGTCATGGTGGATTTGAGGATGTCCTAGTCATGACTGATTCGTTCACGAAATTTGCTCAGGCAGTTCCTTGCAAAGATCAGACTGCTCCAGTTGTGGCTAAAGTGCTCCGTGACCATTGGTTTGGAAGCTATGGTGTCCCAGTACAGTTGCACTCAGATCAGGGCCGCAACTTCGAGAGCGAGCTGATCCGAGAAAT
The DNA here is from genome assembly GCA_963662155.1 of Lamellibrachia columna. Lineage (NCBI taxonomy): Eukaryota > Metazoa > Annelida > Polychaeta > Sabellida > Siboglinidae > Lamellibrachia > Lamellibrachia columna. Next base: position 36,579,089 of record OY759269.1, on the reverse strand, counting down.
ATGTGGGCTCTATGGCGTGCACAAGACCCGCACCAGCCCGTACCACCCACAGGGGAATGGCCAGACTGAGCGTTTCAACCACACCCTCTGTTCCTTGATCAAATCACTCAGTGTGGCGGAACGTCGGCGATGGCCTGATGCATTGCCTCATTTAGTCATGATTTACAACACTACCCCACACTGCGTCACCGGTATCTCGCCATATACACTAATGTTCGGGCGAAAACCAGTGTTGCCCGTGGATCAGCTGATAAGCAACACTGAACACAACTGGAATGAGAGCTATGTGCAAGAGCAATCTGAATCGTCGTGCACAGGCTGTTGCCAAGGAGTGTCTGATGAGGGCTGCTGATGCTGACAAGCAGAGATGGGACCGTCGGGCCCACGCAGGCCCCATCTCAGTGGGAGACCGGGTGTTGTTGAAACAGTGTGCTTTCACGAGTAGACACAAACTCAGCAATCATTACAGTGAGCTCAGCCACGTGGTGGTGAGCACCAAAGCTGAACAGAACCTGTACAAGATTCGCCCGGCTCTCGGAGGGCCATCCAGATGGGTGAATCGGAAGCTACTGGTGCAGGATCCACGGAATGGTGCACATGATAGCACCATTGGGCTGGACGCCCTACCAGAAGTGGAGCCTGACAGTGATTCGGAGGCCCCAGCACTGGTTGATGAACCGCTCCCTGCAAGGCCTGTGTGTCGTCGGTCTAGCCGGTCCAACAAGGGACACCACTCTAACCCAGCCCATTTGCCCATGCCTGGGTATTGATACAGATCGAGTATGGGGGAAATGGTATGTAGTTTGTTGTGAACATTGTGGCATGTAGATAGTTGCCTGCTATATGCGGGACATGGTGTTTGCCACTATCTCATGGCTTCGGTAGATTGGTCCGTAAATTTGGGCCGTATGTAGTTGCCTGCCAGTTGCGGGACATGGCTTATGCCACTACCATTTAACATAACATAAGTATTTTTTTCCTTCAGTTGTAGGTACAGATAAGGTGCCGAGGTAGTTGCCTGCATGAGCGGGACATGGCATTTGCTACTACCATCTGGCGTTGTATTGATACTAGTTTCCGTTTTTAGGAGGACAGTGTTGAGGTAGTTGCCTGCAGAAGGAGGACAGTGTTGAGGTAGTTGCCTGCAGAAGGTGGACACTGTTGAGGTAGTTGCTTGCAGAAGGTGGACAGTGTTGAGGTAGTTGCTTGCAGAAGGTGGACAGTGTTGAGGTAGTTGCCTGCAGAAGGTGGACAGTGTTGAGGTAGTTGCCTGCAGAAGCGGGACTTGGCTGGTCGCCACTACCTGAGGTCACTGTCACCGTACGTGTAGAGGGGGTGATGGCGGATGACAAGCCAATGGTGTGTTTGTTTGGACATTCGTTTGTCAAGCGACTGGCCAGTCGGTCCACTCATCGAGGCGAGTCGCTCTTGCAGACCCTCGGCCTGGGGGCCAAGTGTGAGCTGTTCAGCTATGGTCAGGGCGGCTTGTCCTACCATCGAATTCTATCCAACCCCGGTGGGTACATGCAACATATCTTGGCGTGTGGCCGTCAGCCTGACCTTTTGATTGTGGATGTCGGGTCCAACGACCTCGGCCCAGTGGACACATCTGTCGCCGAGGTGGTGGACAATGCCCTGAGGTTTCTGGGGGTGTTGGATTGTTACAACGTGTCTCCCAAGGTGGTTGTTTTTCTGTCAGTAGTTCAGCGGACATCCATAGGGAATCATGGTGGAGTGTCGCTGAACACGTATAATCACCGGGTTAAATCTTTTAATTCACGATTGTCCACTAGTATCCTCCAACAAGCTAATGTCCGCATGTTTTCCCAGACTCGGGTAAATTTACCAAAATACGTTTGTGAGGACGGGTGTCATCTTACAGAGGAGGGACAGATGAGATATGGCCGGGGGCTGCGACAAGCAGTGTTGAAGTTTCTCCCGCTCTGCTAGAAAGGGTACAATGATGTTTGCTCCTTGTGGAGACAGGGTGTTAGCCCACATCAGAGTAATCTAAAGGTTCATGTAGTCCAGGGTGTAGTAGTATTTGTGTAGTTAGGTTACAATGATGTTTGCTCCTTGTGGAGACAGGGTGTTAGCCCACATCAGAGTAATCTAAAGGTTCATGTAGTCCAGGGTGTAGTAGTATTTGTGTAGTTAGGTTACAATGATGTTTGCTCCTTGTGGAGACAGTAGCATCAGGTGGACGGATGCTGTAAATTCTATTGTTGGATTTGGATTAATTAGGCCGATGTATAGATTAACTGAAAACGCCTGCATTACGTGTGTTTACTAAATTTGTATTATCTTAATTGGTTTGGCTGGAGAGTTGAGGTATTAGTGGCCATTTTTGTATGATACCGTGAGGACACACCTTTTGTTATCTTAGTGCAATCCGTGGACGGATTCAAAGAAATCTGGGGAAGATGTCATGGTTGGTCAATGCGGTGGCGCCGCCGAGTGACCATTAGTGGTCCTTGGCACCAGCCAATAGGTGGTGATATGCTTGGTAACCATTTTACTTTAAATACTACGCAACAGATGTAATCCCATTCTTTAACATAAATATTTTCTTCTAATTGTTTCAACTTTAATCTATATAATATTATATATGTCAGTCAAGCAGTGGATACTGTTATCCGAATGTCAGTTTAGCTCACTGTGTACACACTTTCACCATCATACTAAATACGTCATCGTGTAGTAATCTAGAATTTGAATGAGAGTGTGAGGAAAGGACAGATTGGAAAGAGAGAGAGGACGCATGGTTCACAACACGGGTTTTTATTTATGTGCAACGCGAATTATTATTGGTGAGTACCAAGTCCTACAGTATTATATTTTTGCTGTGGTTACTACTATATAGTATTGCTTATAGCATGTTCATTTGATTAGAAATAAGTCAATCCGTTGCGGTTAGAAGTTTAAATGATTAGCGACACACGTGGTCTTAATTAAGCTGGTGATAGACGGCAGTCTATGCATTATTAATTCTAGTCTGTATTATTGTGCAAGGTCTGATTTGTGAACTGTTTATGTTAGTCTGTCCCGGGTGGCAACGAAAGTATATCTGGTATACTTATTGAAGACTGTAGGAAAGGGTGGTTTTGCTTACCTCGTGTGTTAACCCTGTCTGTGGTGTTTACGATATGGTCCTACATGATCTGTATGAACACTTGAGGGGGGGCTTCCTAAATTGTTTGTGCCAGATGTAGACTTAATGTTAGTATGGCTGTGCTATGTATCAACACAACGTGTGTCAACTGGTAATTTGACCTGCTTAATTGAAGTGGTAGTCTATTACAGAGGATGTAGCCATTTTGTTAATGTATTACCAACTTGATCGCCAGGAGTCAGCACTGTTATGAGCCATAACTAAGTTTCAAGTGTACCTCCATATGAGTTATAAGTAACTAAGGATGTATTGTTATATACAGGTGGCCATTGTTATGAGCACTGCGCAACAACATTTACATTGAGTATCAGCGGAATGTGGGCAGGTATGCAATATTTAGTAAATAATAGCTATGAGATTATGTATTACTGAGTATGGCAGTGTCTTTGGTTGGCTAGCTTATTGTGGCATGGCTGGGTTACCATATCGACAATGGATAGTTTAACTATATTACTTATGGATATTATCTGCATAACAGAGCAAGAAAGGCTTAATGTGTATAGTTATTGCTATTATACCTGGTTTTGATAGAACATGCTGTAATACGGAGGGTATCTTATGTTATGTTTCACTATTCTGTTAATATCTGGCTTAGCTGTACTACATATATATATATTGACATTGGGATGTGATATAGATTCCTAGAATACTATCTTGTGTAACACAGATGTGTGTAAGCTGATGACCATTGTAGGTTATTGGATTGAGGTCCTAAGGATTATCTGTTGCTGTTTATGTGTTGTTTTAGAAGTGAGGACTAACTTGTGTTGTGATTGTGTATGAATGTACTTCACTGTAAATGATTGTTACAGGGTCTTGTTAAGACTTTAATAAACGGGTGAAAAAGGCATCAGCGTGTTCTCCTTGCGGGACCTTGCTGATAACAAGGGGACCCCTCTCTTACGTGGACGAGTCGTCTCATGACATAAACATAACTTGCAATTATAAGATATCAATACTTTTGAAACTACAGCTTAAAAACTAGAAGCACCCATAATTTTCAAAATCTGCCTCAGTTTCCTGGGGAAAAGCAGCACACACGTAATTCATTGTGCGGGGTCTAATGGGTTAAACTCTCATTACGTTGGTGAGTTGAGACACGGTTAGGTAGATATATCGTCATAGACGGGTATTACGTCATAGACGTTGGGTCGATCCTGTTCTCCCGGCACTCTCGTTAGATGGTCGTAGTCTGGAACACCTCCGATGGCGCCTGGCAAACAAGAAAGGAACAACATTATTTGTAAAGTGAGTGAATTGATTTCAAATGTATCTATGAAAAATAACAAAGTAACTATACAATAGAATATATATATATATATATATATATATATATATATATATATATATATATATATATATATATATATATATATATATGTATGTATATATATTTATATATATATATATATATATATAACCATTAAAATCGTAATTTTTTATCAATAATATCTTCAAATATGCATGCACACACACATCAGATCAAATACCCTGGTAATTACAATCATCTAAGTTATCAAAGCCACCCCACAAACATGCACGTTCTTTATTTCACATTATTTCACATGATATATGGATACATTACAAACATTTCAAATATGTTTACCTGCTCCCATTTCAATTGGAGGCTGCTCTGTCTGGCGTTCTTCGCTGTCAGCTTTCTGATTGTTTGACCTCATTATAAAATATACATTAAGACATTAATTTAGGTTTCATCGAACATAACTTGTTAAGCTAAACATTGAACTGATTATTATTAAATCCTGACGTTTCTTTACATCTGCTGCTGGCTCTTCACGCATCAAGACAATTGTAGCGTCACGCGGAATGTTGTTTTAAAGAGCTCACTATGTTGTTTAATGTTGGAATCGACACCTGTTTAAATTTTTTTACATTAATGACCATTCTGTTTTCATCATACCAGTTAATTATTTTCTAAAGATCGTTGTTTGGGGTATGTCCAATTGACCGGACGGTCGTAGCACTGATTGTAACGTCGTCAGCAGCATACATGTCCACGGAGTGTTCCGTTCTAGTGGGCTCAGTGGCATGTCTTTTGTCATTCGTGAATACAATAAAGAAGATTGGTCCCAGAATACAGCCTTCTGGTACTCCCGTTATGATTTCTGACTGTACAGACAGCTTACCCTTAAATTGAACATACTGCTGGCGCACTGACAGGTACGAAGAGAATCGTCGCATCGACTGTTGTGATGCTATATGTCTCGAGAAGGACAATATGTTGTTAACCAGATTGATGCCTTTCGCAGATCCAGCAGCAGCACGTTATTCACGAGTCCCTTGTCAATAGCCATTGCTCACTTATGCAACAGATGGTTGAGTGTTGTCTCTCATAGATCCAGCAGCACCACGCTTTTCACGAGTCCCTTGTCAATAGCCCTAAACAAGACTAATAATTATTACGTAATATGCTAATTAATTAGTCAGAAACAATTCGCTATCTGATTAGTTCTTCAACTGGTTAACTTTCGTTAGGGTCAAGTTTCCGCAAGTGTGGTTTTAAGGCATGTTCCATTTTTTCGTGAAAAAATTTGGTTATTTACTGAATATTTTGGGTTACATACGAAATTATTTGGTTGCGTCACTTGTATCGCTTGTAACTTTCTCAATTTTCGTCTGACGGACATTTCGTCAGACGATTGCCTTTCCACCTGTCAAGTCACATTTCAAATTGAAGTGCTACTTAAACTTCTAATAGCTTTTTAAGCGTATTTATGCCCCAAATTTCAGCAAAATGGCTTGTAACTTCGTCAATTTTCGTCCCACGGACATTTCGTTGACACCGTCGCATTCCTCAGACGATTGCCCTTCCACCTGTCACGTCAAATCTCAATTAGAAGTGAGATTTCCAATTGCAATTTCAATAGCAAATGTCTCCACCTAGAGAAGTACGCAAAAACTACCGCTCACTAACTTCACCACATCATCGTACGTCGACACATAACATGATACACTCAATTTATACGCATACTTTTTTTAATATATTCTTCAAAAAATCGCCTGCCTAGCAACGGCGTTATGCGTGCATGCACGAGAAAATCCATTACACATTCTACATCGCCATCGCGTGCCTTCCGAAATGCGAGCAAATTGAAAAACTTACATGTAATTTTCTCGATGACAACCCGAAAAAATCACGACATAAACCTTTCGCAATAGCATGGCTGTGCCACTAATACCTCCAACGATTGCCACTGCAAATGTCTCATCAGATTTCAAATCGGAATGACATTTTCCGGTTTTTGCCAATTTTACTACTCCCATTTCTATAGTATTTCAACGAAAAAACGCTTGTAATTTTCTAAATTTTTATCACACAGAAATGTTCGTTGACACCTTCGGATTCCCGAATCTATTGCCTATCCACCTGTCAAGTCACATTTCAGATGGAAAGCATTCGACGCCATATCTATCAAACCGGTCGATGTATTATCAAAAGGGGTTTATAGGGTTACGTTTTCCGAACCGCTTGTCCCCTAGAGGCGAAACCAGTGTCTGCAGGTAGAGCTCTACTACCTGACAGACATGTCACGCAATCACTTGTGTGCTTCTTTTTGCGCACCGGTGACACACGTTAACCTAAAAATGGGTTTATCTCCATTAACCCATAGGGTTAGGTTTATCGAACCGCTTGTCCGACAGAAATGAGACCGACGCCATTCAGTACTCGACAACATCTTTGTTAACGTGTTACACGATCACGTGTGTGGCTGTAGCGACGTTGCGACAGGACGCTTTTGAGATGAAGACATTTTTCGATTTTCCGCCACGCTCAACATGGAGTCGACCTCGTAGCACATCTAGGGCATGTGACACGCTAAACGGGATTTCTATCTCCGTTGCAAAAAGCGTATTTCACATCTCATGTGAGCAAAAACTTTCGAAATTCCGATTTCTTTAAGAAATTTAAGAAATGACCCATTTGGAAAATAACATTTTGCCCCTAACCCTAACCCTAACCCCAACGCGATGTTTCAACTTCCAAACTTAATCTATATGCATACATTCTGCTATACTAAATTAGCTTTGCCCAGTTACTATTTGTCACTGCCCCTAAATGTTTTCGTTGCAGGCTGGGCGATTTCAATTTTTTTTCCGTTTTTGGTGATGTATCAATGGATTGACGCGCGCCGCGGAGCACCATGGGATGCAACATGTGAGAAATCGGTGGGTGGACCCTGTAAGGCTGTAGGGCACGGACCACAGTCAGAATCCATCCGCCATTACATAGATAAAGAGTGCCTAGAAAAAATTATTTGTGCAGTTTGGTTGTATTAGTGAGAGCAGAATTTGCCTGAATGAGTGAGTGTAAGTGATGTTTTTGTGCACAGTTGCATCTGAGATTTGAAATGATACCATACGTCAGTTGTTACACCTGTTGCGTAAGGACACAGTGGTCATTAGGCATGATTTTCGAGTTTCGTGAAAAAGACATAAATTCGTGGTATTTTCACTCGAATTTCGAGGAAAGCGCTCTTTGTCGACGACGACGACGACGACGAAAGTGGTAATATATGTAGTTGAATGCGAAAATAAAAATGATACATCATCCGGTATTCCCAACCTGTCACCCATCAAAATACTAACAGGACTCGACGTTGCATTACTTCGGTGATCGGAAGAGAACCGTTGTTTCAACGTGATATGGCCTTAGCATTTCCTAAGTTTGACTTCGTATCATATATATATTCCGACAATACTATACGGATGGTAAAGCATACTGACTTAGCGGGTAATATCCTGCTCAGTTGTGCATTGCAGTCGGGGTGGCTATGCAGAGGTGTCCATTAATATTGCACAAAAAGCGGTAGATCTACCACATTTCAAGATGTGACGGCGGTAGATGGCGTTGAGAGCCTCTCGCCTCTGTCACTAGAGGTAGTGTGAGAGGGGTTTCACTCCTGGCGGAACTGTTTGTCAACTTTAGGGTATATTTACTTAATGTTGGTGCATCTTGTATGTGACGTGTTGTATGTTTGGGTTCGAAATGAGTGCATTGAACGTTTTACCCGTGGAATTACGGTTTGACGGTAGATTTCGGCACTAAAGCGGTAGACCGAGAGATTATCCCAAATTGAGGGGAAAACATGAGTTCTACCGCAAAAGCGGGAAATTCGGCACCTAGCTACGAGTTTTAATCAATATTTTGAGCGTAGAGCCTTTCCGAAGGTCTCTTTATAGCCTGTGGACAAAACACCGTTTTGGGAATAGGTGTGTAGGCGTGGAGTTAGCGCGGACCAACTTCCCCCGTGTGATCGGACCTACAATCACACGCGGACCAACTTCTCCGTTTGAACGGACCTACAGACACACACTTTATGCAGTTTTATTGCTACTAGTTCAGTCACTGATATTCACTGCTAAAAAAATGTGATGAAGAAATATGAAACATAAAATAATCACTACAGAGAATACTTGACATTTAAGCTACATTCGTATGAAGTGGAACCTCGTTAATGTGAATACAGATAATCCGGAAAACTCGGCATATGGACATTATTTCAGGGGAAAGGAATTTCCAAACATTAATTTATCCCTGATTTGTACGATTCATTTAACCATAAAACTTTAAAATCCGGACACACACTGGGAAACAATGTGTCCGTATTAACGGGGTTCCATTGTATACATTAAAATAAAACTGCTGTCATTACTTTAGCACTTTGAGGCAGTCCCTGCAGTCTTTCGAAAGAACAAAGTAACTTGCCAATCGATATTGAAACCTTCCCTGAACTTGTTCCAGACAAGGTTGAAACATTGTAACAAACGGCGACTTTTGGTGAATCTTTGAACGACGGACGAGTCCATTATGGATTGAAGGGTTAAACATCATTTTTATTACATTATAATCACATATGACAGTTGACATGTAGTGAGGTGTATATAGTGTCACATGAAGAGGCGACTTGATGACTTGATGGTGTTGTGGTGTGACGAGACTCGGTTGTGGCTGTGATCGCTGTCTGTCCTGTGACAGACATCCTAGGACCACGGCACACAACCGACTCTAGCACAGTCCGTGTGCCCGGCTGACGGCGACCACTGGAGGCTCAGTCTACAACAGACGACACACGTGTTACACTCTGTGTGTGTGTGTGTGTGTCAGTGCGTGTGTCAATGCGTGTGTAAGTGCGTGTGTTAGTGCGTGTGTGAGTGCGTGTGTGAGTGCGTGTGTGAGTGCGTGTGTCAATGCGTGTGTGAGTGCGTGTGTCAGTGCGTGTGTGAGTGCGTGTGTGAGTGCGTGTGTCAATGCGTGTGTGAGTGCGTGTGTTAGTGCGTGTATCAGTGCGTGTGTCAGTGCGTGTGACAGTGCGTGTGTTAGTGCGTGTGTGAGTGCGTGTGTGAGTGCGTGTGTCAATGCGTGTGTGAGTGCGTGTGTGAGTGCGTGTGTGAGTGCGTGCGTGAGTGCGTGTGTCAGTGCGTGTGTCAGTGCGTGTGTTAGTGCGTGTGTGAGTGCGTGTATCAGTGTGTGTGTCAGTGCGTGTGACAGTGCGTGTGTCAAGAGACAATAGATCTACTCACCGTACAATCAGTCCCTCCCTCCCACTCAGTTCCTCCTCCAGCTGTCTCCAGACGTCGTCTGTGATGTGATTGAGTTCGAGACTACAACAAACACAGAGACTTCTGACGTCACAAATCAAACTTAACCCGCCACAAACCCTCGCTATTCACCCAACCCACACACACTAACTTCCCTGCTTACACGACGTCTACAAAGTTACCTCGCACTGCGGTCTATCACCGACTGTGGACGTCGAAAGTCTTTCGTGAAATTTTTTTTAAATTTATAACACAAGTTAATGATTTATTATTATTAAAATAAATTATAATAAAATATTATTAAACAAATTAATTTTCGCCAATAAAACGACGTTTGACAGCAACACATTTGGTGACACTACACAGTCGTCTACTGTCAATAACTGGTTAATTTGGCGACATTTGACGTGACAGGTTTTTGAGAAAAGACTGTTGAGAGGAGCAAAAATAAACTACAACAAAAACGTTACAATGTCAAGGACACTTGACGACACAAACTCGGTGGAGACTGTCACAACGTGTTGTCGTCTGTGGGTAGAACATCAAGTACCCCGTCAGAAGGGGTAATTACCCGGTTGAGAGAAGATAGACGAGTGAAATAACACAGTTCAACTTACGCGAGGAACCTTAGACTCGGTGAGTTGTCGATCGCTGCGACGATCTGTCGCGCCCCGGAGTCGTCGATGTGACAACACGTCAACCTGCAGACAAATGTCACGAGTAACATGAACACGTGTAAAGTAAACGACATGCGACACTTGTCAACAACGGAAGACAACTGAGTGGGTTCGTGCTTGTGCGCTAAACAGCGTGTGTACGTGCGTGTGTAACTGTTTCACAGAGACCCAGTCATCCACAATTGACGTGTCAACATTAAACTATGTCAAGTCAACGTAATTACAAATCTTACCAGAGGTCCTCGAGTCTCTTCAGACTCTCCAGACTCAGGGCGAGTCTCGCGGCCGCCGCCGCAGACACATCGTTCCTGCTGAGACTGTAAAGTAAAAATTATCTCCGTGAACTGACGCAGTAATTAACACATTTCTCTGACCGAAGTAAAACTAATAATCTACAAACAACTTTCAGTCAACTCGACTCTATAAACACAAATGTTTCTCGCCACAAAGTACATTTTGTGGACAACAAAAAAGACAGTTTGTTTTGAAAAGTCGAGTTTGTGTGACGAGAAATGTTGAACCCTCGAAATAATGTTTGATTAATTCACGGATCAGTTTAAAAACAATATTTAGACAGAGTGAATTTTAATGAACATAACACGTGAATAGTCAATAATAATTACTGGTGTTTTATTACTTATTAATCAAGAAATATGTATTTTAATTAATTAAAGTATTAATAATTTGAATTGCATTTTGTAAATAGTTATACTGATGTAGACAGAATATTGTCACATACAATTTCTAAAATAAATATTGTACGATGTATTTGTAGGTACATTTAATTATATTAGTACAACTGTTTGTGTACACATACCATGTATCTATACATTTGTACACATGTTCACTTACTCGAGACGTGTCAGGGCCGTCAAAGTCTGTATCCCTGCAGCCAACGCCACCATGCCCTCGGCCGGGATGTGACAGCCGGTTAAACTGTAACACGAAACAGTGAATATTTAACAGTTTAATTAATGACAGATGATATCAAAATATTATCACAATTCTTAGGTGAAATAAACACATATTGTTAGTCAACAATTGTCACCTTTAGAGTGTTGCAGGACGTCATTTGGAAGACTTTGTAGTCGCAATAAATTAGCGCCAAGTTTTGTAATTGTTGTGTCGACGACGGATCCAGGACTCGTGTTTGGATTATGTTATTTTAGTCGGACGCAACTTCAACTTCACCCGCAATTCACTTGTTCAAAATTAATGTTATCGTGACCATAATATAAAAACGGTCCCGATGATTTTGTTGCACAATGTCAATGTTGTAGACGGGTCGCGGACAGGGTCGCTGTTTTACAACAATTGCCACCCCGGGCCCAGTAACAAACCCTAGGCCCAGGTTCATCTACGACTATGTAACTCCAATACCCAAGTATTTTGATTTGAAATATTAAACTAGTGTTTTAAAGCCTAGTTTCTTATATAAAAAAATTGCCATTATCCGGTTTAAACATATTTGCCAAAAGCGAAACAAATCCAAATTAGTAAAACATTCCAAAATTACAAACATGGTTTACTCATTAAAACGTGGCATTCGTCATTATCAATACAATTGTGTTAAAAGGGTAGTATGTATAAATACAACTGACTTTCAACAATTTATGTGACTAGACAACGGCTGTCATCACATAGCCTAGGCATAGGATAGCATATACTTACTATAGGCGATTTATGTTTTTAGCATGAACAAACCTCGTTGCATAATTTACATTGTGATACATGTAATTTACATACCAAATTTATCAACTTAATAACCACCTGCAGTATATATCTTGACAAACTTAGCGAAATCTTCTCACAAAATGCGCTTTATTCAGAACGAGCGCAAGACGCTATGCGGAGAGTTGTTTTTAAAAAAATGTGTCGTCAAGAGAATGTGTTCCACCTAAAAAAATATTTTACGCTAATGTAATTAATAATTTATTAATTTACTTGCGTTGTTCAATGTGCGTCACATTAATTGCTTTTAATTGTCAATTGAACATTTGCCGATTACGTAACATATACAGACGACTATGAATAATGCATGCATTTTATTATTCGAAGCCATAATGCTTACTATTCAGGGATTCAATTTAACCTAAGATTAATGGGACCAGCCAGACCCCCACCCCCACAAAATCTACGGGCAATCCACAAAAACAGGTTGTATAAAAAAGCCGTAGTATAAATTGAGGGCTTCAGGAATGTCTGTCCACAAACTTGTTGCACTGCCGCTTTCTGACGAAGTTTGAGTTGTCACATTCGTTGTTTTTATTTGTTAAATTAGTTTTACATATTTGTAACGCAAATAGTCAATAACTTCACCAAACACTACATGCTCTTCTTTGCTTAGTCATATAACATACGTGCTTAGTAACTATGAAAATAACATTAATTTGTAAACGAAAAACAACACAGGCAAGTTAGTAAGCCTATCCATCTGATGTTCTTATTCCGAATACCAACCACCTTTATTTTCTTAAAGCTAAGTCACTATTATTAGTCAACAATCTTAATAAATATTTGGCGATTCTTAGAATGGTAATTAAAAACTCAATGTAACCTTTACATCAGGGGTCGGCAACCTGCGGCCCGCGGGCCAACTGCGGCCCGCATAGCTATTTCATGCGGCCCGCAGACTGATAGCGAGATAGCATGGCGCGGCCCGCGCCCGCAATATTGATATATAAAATAAAAAAATAGTACGTCTTGTCTAGACTAAATTCTAGACGAGACGTCTAGGCGAAACATATCACATAATGCAACTCGGTAATACCATTTCCACGTGATGAACATATCAAACATTTCTCACTTCCTTTAAACTTTAATTAATTCACTTTTGCCAACATGCAGATCGACATGAATGTTCTATCTTTTTGTGTTTGAGTGATAATGTGCTGTTTTGAATAACACTCGTCATCACTCGTTAAATCACTGGCAGTTCCAGCACCTTCCGTCCGAGAGGAATGTGCAATATTAACAATTCCTGCACTAAACCGAAGTGCCCTGGCTAGGTTGGGTTGCCATGCTGTGCCACGTGTACGAGCTGAGACATGAGACTAGTTTGGGCTGCCATGCTGTGCCACGTGTACGAGCTGAGACATGAGACTAGGTTGGGCTGCCATGCTGTGTCACGTGTACGAGCTGAGACATGAGACTAGGTTGGGCTGCCATGCTGCGCCACGTATACGAGCTGAGACATGAGACTAGGTTGGGCTGCCATGCTGTGCCACGTGTACGAGCCGAGACATGAGACTAGGTTTGGCTGCCATGCTGTGCCACGTGTACGAGCCGAGACATGAGCCTAGGTTGGGTTGCCATGTTGTGCCACGTGTACGAGCTGAGACATGAAACTAGGTTGGGTTGCCATGCTGTGCCACGTGTACGAGCTGAGACATGAGACTAGGTTGGGCTGCCATGCTGTGTCACGTGTACGAGCTGAGACATGAGACTAGGTTGGGCTGCCATGCTGTGTCACGTGTACGAGCTGAGACATGAGACTAGGTTGGGCTGCCATGCTGTGCCACGTGTACGAGCTGAGACATGAAACTAGGTTGGGCTGCCATGCTGTGCCACGTGTACGAGCTGAGACATGAGGCTAGGTTGGGTTGCCATGCTGTGCCACGTGTACGAGCTGAGACATGAGATTAGCGTATTCGTGGAGAAGAAGGATGCAGAAGTACCGGCATTCACTGACCCCTTATGGATGTGCGATTTTGCATTTTAGTCTACGTCATGGAGCAACCTCACTCTGCTGAACGCCAAACTCCAGAGAAGAGAACAACTAATCAATGAACTGTGCCAGTTTGTCTCCGCTTTCGAGACCAGGTTTCGATTGTGGGAAACACAACTGCGGGATGCAAATTACTTCCCGACACTCATAGAAAACAATCTAGCTACTCCGGACATGTAGACCAACTCTCAAATCAGCAAGAAATATAGCTTCATTTCGTCGTAATCTGAAAACCTATCTTATCAAAACTGTGTATCCTCCTTAGCTTCTTGTCACCTCCATCCATCTGTTGACGACTTTTTGCATTGTACATGGTCACGAGAATGCCTAATCCTTTGGTTTTGTTGCGCCACTGAACTTGGATTTTCCGAGGATATTGGCGCCAAAGAAGTAATTTTATTATTATTATTATTATAAGATGAACTTCGTATAATGCAAGCCATGAACGCATCTAACAGATGGACATTTGGATGACGTGCTGAGGATCGCAGTGTCAAGTCTGCAGCCAGATGTGGGACACTTGGTGGCGCAGCAACATCTCTAGCATCAGACGTCAGTGGCACACGGGTCAATATGGCATCAGCGGCATGCCAAGAACACGTAACATGAATAATGTGTGTTTTTAAACAGCATAGTGACCATCGAACTGTTGTTCAAAATCAGACCTATTTACAACAACACTCGATACCACTGCTACACACAACGTATGTATGTTGCATGCATATATATATATATATATATATATATTGTACGTGTTACAAGAATGATGATATCCTTATGTGCGTGCGTGTTTGCATGTGCGTGCGTGCGAGCGTGCGTGTATGTGTGGCCTGCTGACCTATTCCAAGTCACTAATTTGGCCCTCCTTTCAAAAAGGTTGCTGAACCCTGCCCTAGACCATGTTGATAGTGTGTTTAAATAGTGCTATGCAACTTAGTTTCAATTAAGTATTTGAAGGATTGTCCAGATTTGATGCGCTGTATAAATATACTTATTATTTAACAAGAGATTTAACAAGATTTGCCATCCAAGCCAAAGGCCCAGATGGCAAGTGGAAAAGGAAGCCATTGGCTTATCGAGAGTCCAACAATGTTCATCTACTTATAACCCGTCCTCCTGAGATATGAGCAACCTTGTTTTTAAACATATTCACGCTGCTAGCAGTTACATAATCTGTAGACAATTTGTTCCATTCATTTATTGTCCTCTGTGAGAACGAGTGCTTCCTGATGTCCAATCTACACTGATCCTTTACTAATTTTACCTCATGTCCTCTAGTTCTGCTATCCTTCTTGAGTGAGAAAAACCTAGACGTAGATTATAAAATTAACTGAAGCTAAATTCATCTACCGAACACTGTACTACGCCTAAGAGAATTGTGGATAGCAGAATCATCTGCTCAGTAAAATAAAATATACCAGCTTACATCCACCCAGGGAGTAACAAACTAATGGGAGCAGTTATACTAGCTTACATCCACCCACGGAGCAACAAACTAATGGAAGCAGTTATACTAGCTTACATCCACCCACGGAGTAACAAACTAATGGGAGCAGTTATACTAGCTTACATCCACCCACGGAGTAACAGACTAATGGGAGCAGTTATACTAGCTTACATCCACCCACGGAGTAACAGACTAATGGGACCAGTTATACTAGCTTACATCCACCCACGGAGCAACAAACTAATGGGAGCAGTTATACTAGCTTACATCCACTCACGGAGTAACAGAGTAATGGGAGCAGTTATACTAGCTTACATCCACCCATGGAGTAACAAACTAATGGGAGCAGTTATACTAGCTTATATCCACTCACGGAGTAACAAACTAATGGAAGCAGTTATACTAGCTTACATCCACCCACGGAGTAACAAACTAATGGGAACAGTTATACTAGCTTACATCCACTCACGGAGTAACAAACTAATGGGAGCAGTTATACTAGCTTACATCCACCCACGGAGCAACAAACTAATGGGAGCAGTTATACTAGCTTACATCCACTCACGGAGTAACAAACTAATGGGAGCAGTTATACTAGCTTACATCCACCCACGGAGTAACAGACTAATGGGACCAGTTATACTAGCTTACATCCACCCACGGAGCAACAAACTAATGGGAGCAGTTATACTAGCTTACATCCACCCACGGAGTAACAAACTAATGGGAGCAGTTATACTAGCTTACATCCACTCACGGAGTAACAAACTAATGGGAGCAGTTATACTAGCTTACATCCACCCACAGAGCAACAAACTAATGGGACCAGTTATACTAGCTTACATCCACCCACGGAGTAACAAACAAATGGGAGCAGTTATACTAGCTTACATCCACTCACGGAGTAACAGGCTAATGGGAGCAGTTATACTAGCTTACATCCACCCACGGAGTAACAAACTAATGGGAGCAGTTATACTAGCTTACATCCACCCACGGAGTAACAAACTAATGGGAGCAGTTATACTAGCTTACATCCACCCACGGAGTAACAAACTAATGGGAGCAGTTATACAAGCTTACATCCACCCACGGAGTAACAAACTAATGGGAGCAGTTATACTAGCTTACATCCACCCACGGAGCAACAGACTAATGGGAGCAGTTATACTAGCTTACATCCACCCACGGAGCAACAGACTAATGGGAGCAGTTATACTAGCTTACATCCACCCACGGAGCAACAGACTAATGGGAGCAGTTATACTAGCTTACATCCACTCAAGGAGTAACAGACTAATGGGAGCAGTTATACTAGCTTACATCCACTCACGGAGGAACAGACTAATGGGAGCAGTTATACTAGCTTACATCCACCCACGGAGTAACAAACTAATGGGAGCAGTTATACTAGCTTACATCCACCCACGGAGTAACAAACTAATGGGAGCAGTTATACTAGCTTACATCCACCCACGGAGTAACAAACTAATGGGAGCAGTTATACAAGCTTACATCCACCCACGGAGTAACAAACTAATGGGAGCAGTTATACTAGCTTACATCCACCCACGGAGCAACAAACTAATGGGAGCAGTTATACTAGCTTACATCCACCCACGGAGTAACAAACTAATGGGAGCAGTTATACCAGCTTACATCCACCCACAGAGCAACAGACTAATGGGAGCAGTTATACAAGCTTACATCCACCCACAGAGTAACAGACTAATGGGAGCAGTTATACTAGCTTACATCCACCCATGGAGTAACAGACTAATGGGAGTAGTTATACTAGCTTACATCCACCCACGGAGTAACAGACTAATGGGACCAGTTATACTAGCTTACATCCACCCACGGAGCAACAAACTAATGGGAGCAGTTATACTAGCTTACATCCACTCACGGAGTAACAGACTAATGGGAGCAGTTATACTAGCTTACATCCACCCACGGAGTAACAAACTAATGGGAGCAGTTATACTAGCTTACATCCACTCACGGAGTAACAAACTAATGGAAGCAGTTATACTAGCTTACATCCACCCACGGAGTAACAAACTAATGGGAGCAGTTATACTAGCTTACATCCACTCACGGAGTAACAAACTAATGGGAGCAGTTATACTAGCTTACATCCACCCACGGAGCAACAAACTAATGGGAGCAGTTATACTAGCTTACATCCACTCACGGAGTAACAAACTAATGGGAGCAGTTATACTAGCTTACATCCACCCACGGAGTAACAGACTAATGGGACCAGTTATACTAGCTTACATCCACCCACGGAGCAACAAACTAATGGGAGCAGTTATACTAGCTTACATCCACCCACGGAGTAACAAACTAATGGGAGCAGTTATACTAGCTTACATCCACCCACGGAGTAACAAACTAATGGGAGCAGTTATACTAGCTTACATCCACTCACGGAGTAACAAACTAATGGGAGCAGTTATACTAGCTTACATCCACCCACAGAGCAACAAACTAATGGGACCAGTTATACTAGCTTACATCCACCCACGGAGTAACAAACAAATGGGAGCAGTTATACTAGCTTACATCCACTCACGGAGTAACAGACTAATGGGAGCAGTTATACTAGCTTACATCCACCCACGGAGTAACAAACTAATGGGAGCAGTTATACTAGCTTACATCCACCCACGGAGTAACAAACTAATGGGAGCAGTTATACTAGCTTACATCCACCCACGGAGTAACAAACTAATGGGAGCAGTTATACAAGCTTACATCCACCCACGGAGTAACAAACTAATGGGAGCAGTTATACTAGCTTACATCCACCCACGGAGTAACAAACTAATGGGAGCAGTTATACTAGCTTACATCCACCCACGGAGCAACAGACTAATGGGAGCAGTTATACTAGCTTACATCCACCCACGGAGCAACAGACTAATGGGAGCAGTTATACTAGCTTACATCCACCCACGGAGCAACAGACTAATGGGAGCAGTTATACTAGCTTACATCCACTCACGGAGTAACAGACTAATGGGAGCAGTTATACTAGCTTACATCCACTCATGGAGTAACAGACTAATGGGAGCAGTTATACTAGCTTACATCCACCCACGGAGTAACAAACTAATGGGAGCAGTTATACTAGCTTACATCCACCCACGGAGTAACAAACTAATGGGAGCAGTTATACTAGCTTACATCCACCCACGGAGTAACAAACTAATGGGAGCAGTTATACAAGCTTACATCCACCCACGGAGTAACAAACTAATGGGAGCAGTTATACTAGCTTACATCCACCCACGGAGCAACAAACTAATGGGAGCAGTTATACTAGCTTACATCCACCCACGGAGTAACAGACTAATGGGAGCAGTTATACCAGCTTACATCCACCCACAGAGCAACAGACTAATGGGAGCAGTTATACAAGCTTACATCCACCCACAGAGCAACAGACTAATGGGAGCAGTTATACAAGCTTACTTCCACCCACGGAGTAACAAACTAATGGGAGCAGTTATACTAGCTTACATCCACCCACGGAGCAACAAACTAATGGGAGCAGTTATACTAGCTTACATCCACCCACGGAGTAACAAACTAATGGGAGTAGTTATACTAGCTTACATCCACCCACAGAGCAACAGACTAATGGGAGCAGTTATACAAGCTTACATCCACCCACGGAGCAACAAACTAATGGGAGCAGTTATACAAGCTTACATCCACTCACGGAGTAACAGACTAATGGGAGCAGTTATACAAGCTTACATCCACCCACAGAGCAACAGACTAATGGGAGCAGTTATACAAGCTTACATCCACCCACGGAGTAACAAACTAATGGGAGCAGTTATACTAGCTTACATCCACCCACGGAGCAACAAACTAATGGGAGCAGTTATACTAGCTTACATCCACCCACGGAGTAACAAACTAATGGGAGTAGTTATACTAGCTTACATCCACCCACAGAGCAACAGACTAATGGGAGCAGTTATACAAGCTTACATCCACCCACAGAGTAACAGACTAATGGGAGCAGTTATACTAGCTTACATCCACCCACGGAGTAACAGACTAATGGGAGCATTTATACTAGCTTACATCCACTCACGGAGTAACAGACTAATGGGAGCAGTTATACTAGCTTACATCCACCCACGGAGCAACAAACTAATGGGAGCAGTTATACTAGCTTACATCCACCCAGGGAGTAACAAACTAATGGGAGCAGTTATACTAGCTTACATCCACCCACGGAGTAACAAACTAATGGGAGCAGTTATACTAGCTTACATCCACCCACGGAGTAACAAACTAATGGGAGCAGTTATACTAGCTTACATCCACCCACGGAGTAACAAACTAATGGGAGCAGTTATACTAGCTTACATCCACCCACGGAGTAACAAACTAATGGGAGCAGTTATACTAGCTTACATCCACCCACGGAGTAACAAACTAATGGGAGCAGTTATACCAGCTTACATCCACCCACGGAGTAACAAACTAGTGGGAGCAGTTATACTAGCTTACATCCACCCACGGAGCAACAAACTAATGGGAGTAGTTATACTAGCTTACATCCACCCACGGAGCAACAAACTAATGGGAGCAGTTATACTAGCTTACATCCACCCACGGAGCAACAAACTAATGGGAGCAGTTATACTAGCTTACATCCATCCACGGAGTAACAAACTAATGGGAGCAGTTATACTAGCTTACATCCACCCACGGAGCAACAAACTAATGGGAGCAGTTATACTAGCTTACATCCACCCACGGAGTAACAAACTAATGGGAGCAGTTATACCAGCTTACATCCACCCACGGAGTAACAATCTAATGGAAGCAGTTATACAAGCTTACATCCACCCACGGAGCAACAAACTAATGGGAGCAGTTATCAACATTACAGTATTTTGATCTTTTAAAACTTGTTCCACTGTAGCACCCTCCGGAGGAGAATGACCCTCCAGAAAAGCATAGATTATCAAATACACATCAGCAAATAAATCTATATAACTATCGTTGTGTTTTCTGAGATACAGAGGCCAATGGTCCAAGAAAGCGAGTGAACATAGAAAGAGGCGAGTTGATCTTGGCGCCTCAGAGGAGATACACTTACTATGATCCAAAGTTAGCGTATTAATATATAGATTGGCAAAGAGTAAATCAGTCCCTATTCCTGTTGTATTTAAATGCTCTGCTTATTAGAATCAATTTGTTCTAACCCAAACTGATTCTGTTAAATGGAGTCTGTACATGTACTGAGAGTATTCATTAGATGTGGCATTCAACACTTACAAACTGATTCTGTTAAATGGAGTCTGTACATGTACTGAGAGTATTCATTAGATGTGGCATTCAACACTTACAAACTGATTCTGTTAAATGGAGTCTGTACATGTACTGAGAGTATTCATTAGATGTGGCATTCAACACTTACAAACTGATTCTGTTAAATGGAGTCTGTACATGTACTGAGAGTATTCATTAGATGTGGCATTCAACACTTACAAACTGATTCTGTTAAATGGAGTCTGTACATGTACTGAGAGTATTCATTAGATGTGGCATTCAACACTTACAAACTGATTCTGTTAAATGAAGTCTGTACATGTACTGAGAGTATTCATTAGATGTGGCATTCAACACTTACAAACTGATTCTGTTAAATGAAGTCTGTACATGTACTGAGAGTATTCATTAGATGTGGCATTCAACACTTACAAACTGATTCTGTTAAATGGAGTCTGTACATGTACTGAGAGTATTCATTAGATGTGACATTCAACACTTACAAACTGATTCTGTTAAATGGAGTCTGTACATGTACTAAGAATATTCATTAGATGTGACATTCAACACTTACAAAATCTGGTTCACTTTCACTTGCAAACGGACTGAAATCTTCACCATCAGAGTTTGTCAACTCTGAAGATAGATCTGCAATAAATATATCTTTTGTATATCCACAGTTGTTTAATGATGATACTAAGACAGATACACATACCTATATACATACATATATATACACACATATATATACATATATATATATACTGTATTTAAAATCGGCTTCTCGCAATATGCACCAATTTGTTTTTATTTCAATAATTTATTGCCATACTTAAGTAGCTTGTACAATGACTTTGGTACTCGAGTCAATGGGCGTACTACTTTTTATTTCTGCTTTCTACTTCAAAAGTTGGAAACCCTGAAATACTGTTGGTTTGCGTGCCAGCTCTAATTGGCACTGGCATTTCTAATTTGTTCAGCCAATCCACTGCTCCCTTCACATTGTCGTCCTAATAGAAAATAAGAAAAAATTGTATACACACAATTTTAACAATGGTACCTTTTGTATTCTCAAAGTGACTGAAGCACTTGTGATGATGGGTGACGTTGCAGTCATAAAAAAGCCAAATGAAGTCTCAGAAATCTGACTGAATATTTTATTAAATACTCATTCCTAGCTTTGACTTTTACATTCATAAATATTAAATTTGGAAGTTAGTTATCACTATGAGTTATATTCAGTGCACGTGAGTGTGTGACTCAAGAGTTGTATTGATATGTGCATCATTTCTTTGTCAATTAAATGATAATAGTAGCCTCTTTATCTTTTTTGTCAAATTTGTTACACTAACAAGACACACAGGACTAGACACCTTTACCTTTTGCCTGTTTTTCTGAAGGCTTGCTTTCAACTGAAAAATAAATTATATAAGTTAGAAAAAAATAGTCTTAAGTAATTTTGATATTTAAATATGTAATTGTAAATTATTTTCCACATCTGTATCAAAACGAGTTGTACAATTAAATAATGAAATAATATTTAATGATCACTTGCTGATTAAGAAAAATAATAATTATAAAACAGATAATAATTATATGTATGTAATATATGTATAGTGCAATGTGCATGTACACATGCCCACAACACCAGCGAAAATAACCGTACCATTTGTTGACCTCTGGTCAGCGGCACACTCTTTGAACTTGACATGTTTCAGCTATAAAAAAAAGAATGAAGTGTTTTTCTCCCAAGCAAATTGGTGTGGTCACTTGGATATTGTGCATGACATTTCAAACTAACATAAAGTTATTATTACCAATTTGCGGACCAGCCTCCTCCCTTAAACATATGACCTTGTCAAACCATTGTTTCAGTAATCTTTTACTCAAGGTCATTACAGGGCATACAGGCCTTGGATTTGGCAGTGGCAATTCCCTGGCAACTGGCCATCCAGTGTATTCCCATATGGTCTAATGTGTTAAGTCATCGGCTTGTAATAGCAAGTTTTCATGATCGGATCCCGTTTGCGTAACTTTTTTTGGGGTTTTTTTTAGTGGTCTTAAATATATAATCTATATATATATATATATATATATATATTCCCAATGATGCAGTAAGCAGATTACTAAGAACTACATAGTATATTTGTTAACCAAAACATTTTTGTATAATGTCTTAAAGGTAAACAGATCACAGCAGATCCTTACTTAATTGATTCCACAAAATAGGGCCTTTTTAACACTCATTCACACTGACCTCAATGTTGTTCTACAATACTTGTATTTGAAGTAATTTTCTTGTGTATTGTAATTGTGAGTGGTGTGTACCATTTTGCCCATTTAAAAATGTGAATCTTACCAGGCATTAATCTGTTATTAACATAGCACCGTGATAACTGCATCATCATTTTATAAGTCTGAATTGTATTTTAGTCTAAAATCTGTGACGTTTATTCAGTAATTTGATCTTGGTCCACATTTACTTATGTCTTTCTTCAAGAGCTACACTACATATGTTGTCCAAACAGCTCTGGGATGCACCCTTGATTCTATGGCAGGCGTCACATTGTTGGGAGGCCACTCACATGTTGTGTCGCCATCACTGAGCCATAATTCAGGGATTGCCTCTACCTCCAGGTTGGGATAAAATGACACAACAGCGTAAATATTGTACCTGACCAAATATGAACACAACAAACATGTGAAAAAGAGCAAATAAATATGTATGGAGAACCAGTGGGACAATAAAAAGCTCACAAGTTCACCAAATATACAAATAGACTGGTCAATACTTCCCTCTATAGTGTATGAACCATTGGCAAAGACACAAAGTAGGGCTTGACATTAACACTTGTCTGGGACAAGTAGCTACCAGTGACAGTGTAGGACAAGTAGCTACCAGTGACAGTGTTGGACAAGTAGCTACCGGTGACAATGTAGGACAAGTAGCTACTGGTGACAGTGTAGGACAAGTAGCTACCAGTGACAGTGTAGGACAAGTAGCTACCAGTGACAGTGTTGGACAAGTAGCTACCGGTGACAGTGTAGGACAAGTAGCTACTGGTGACAGTGTAGGTCAAGTAGCTACCAGTGACAGTGTAGGACAAGTAGCTACCTGTGACTGTGTAGGACAAGTAGCTATAGGTGACAGTGTAGGACAAGTAGCTACCAGTGACAGTGTAGGACAAGTAGCTATAGGTGACAGTGTAGGACAAGTAGCTACCGGTGACAGTGTAGGACAAGTAGCTACCAGTGACCGTGTAGGACAAGTAGCTACCGGTGACAGTGTAGGACAAGTACATAATCCAGGACACTTGTCCCACTGGACAAGTTCATGCCGTTGCAATATAAAACGTACTATTCATTAAAAAGACTTTAAAGGTTTTGACTTGTTGACACACAAAATAAATAATGTTTAATGGAATCTATTATTTTGTTATATGAGGCAACAGTTTAATTTGAATGGAATTGTTTCTGTCAAGATGGCCTAGTGACACCTGTAAAACATTACTGACTGTTTGTGGGGACTAATAACATCTCAGCACTACCTGTCCACAAGACTAATTAACTGTCATTTCTACCTGTGATGATTACAGAACTGTTGATAGTTCTGTCACACTGTAGTCAGGCTTTGATCCTGTATAACATACAAGAAATATATTTACCTCCTGTCCAACAGTGACTTCTAGCATGATTCCATTGTGGCTCTAATGACCTTTTCCGTCTGTTTCCCTGATACAATCACCACATGATGTCTACTCAGGCAGTTTCTTTGGGAACTTTTCATTCACCTTTTGCCCAAAGATCTCTTCAAGCAGCGTCCATGCTGTATTGTATCTGTTGTATGTGAACATAAATATAATACAACTTATACCATGATGTATCGAGTTATTATCTGAATGGATAGTTAACGGATTGTACATCAAGCCTGGTTTACAATGGGTGACAAATTGACAATAGGGAACCCGAAGGGGCCAGTTCTTTGGCTTATAAACAATGTCAGCGACACACAAGACACAAGGACACAGGTTAGACAGGTCTGCATTGTTCAGGCATTAGTAAATGGAGGGATTAACAATATGTTGTTAGACTGCAAAGAATTTGTTTTGTTTCAGCAGAAATCTGGGAGATTTGTTTTCTTGAGCAGGAGAACAAAATATTTGATAGTCTCACGGCAAAATATAGTTTCACGGCCTCAAATTGATTTTTCTCTCACTTCGTTTCAAAATCATTTTGCAAAAAATCTAACCTATCTAATATCCACTATGACAGGCTAACTCATTTGTGCAAATGTGTCATTTAGTTTTTATGAAGATATCGGACAACCTACTGAATTATTTTCAACTGGACCTAGGTGGAATTCACTGGAAAAGGGCAACAGTGGCTCCACCTGTACATATACTATGACATAAACCTATTGACACTTCCAAAGTTACCCGATTAAATTATCAAAGTCAATTCTTTCAATAATTTAAACAAAAATATGCATTTAGCCGACTCTACAAACTGTTAAACAATTCATACACTATACAGATATGAACATCAATGAACCTGATTCACAATGGGCTAAATTAATTCAGGAGGGAGAAAGAAAACAGAAACTTGCTGGCTGACTAGATCAAGTCTCCCGGATTCGCCGGGAGACTCCCGGAAATCTATAAAATCTCCAGTTCTCCCAGACGGGAGAACAAATCTCCCGGATTTCTGATGAAACCAAACATATTTTTGTGTGGCCTAACAAAAGATCGGCAATCCCTCCCTTTACTCACGCTCACAACAACAGCAAGGGTTAGTTCAATCAGGTTTTGTGCAGAGTGGACAAGGGAAACTTTGATAAACAGATCCTTGTATTTTGTCTGTTGAAGTTATTTATATGCCGTATATTATGCGTTAGACGAACGTTTTCCCATTATCGCCCACATACACATCGAATTCATATATTGCCCATCAATACCTGTGTAACACTAATTTAGAACACATACTCAAAGTTCATTGGAATATGTCAATAACTAACAAATATACAAAATATGCGGTCAGCTTAAAAACTGTTTGCTTAACTGCCGCCTTAGCCAGACCAAGCGCGCGATATACACAATTCGACTTATTCGTGGCATGTCACGTGGTGTGGGGTTGCGGCGACCTGACGTCAGCTCAACTCTGTCGCTATTTATGCTTATTAATAAACATACACACGGACGACCGCGATTAATTCAATATAGATAACAGGGTATTACCCATAATTGTTTTTAAACAAACCATTTTAAAGTGTTTTGATATATCATGCACATTGTGATTATGTACAACACTACTTTACAATCTTTTATATCTCTAATGGCGTGGTGTAATGGATTCGGTCTTCGTCTTTTGATCGCAAGTTCTTGCGATCGAATCCCACTTGCATAAAAACATTTTCGATTTATTTTGGTGCTCAGTGGTTTTTAAATTGCCGAAATATTTTTAGCATTCGAATATTGTAGTGCTTTCATTAAAATCTTGTGAAATTGTCCACTTGGAACTTCCACATCATTTTCATATAGAGAAATGTCCTTACAAAAGTAACATATAATTAGCTATAAGCTGTATATTAATCTAATGTTAGTTATGACAACAGACTAATAATAGTGAACATTTTATTATTAAATATTCCAAGATAGACATCACACATATTCTAGGCAGACATCACACATTTTGTCAATGCATATGATGCGTCTTGTTAACATTTCATCTATGTATATAGACAATAATACAGGGGATAAACCCCCCCCCCCGTCAGTGTTTTACTCCGTTGTTTAACATAATTTACTTTATTATGTTTATGCTAGAGTTTTCTAAGTGATTCTGATTCCACCACAAGTATAATACATTCTATTCACCTCAGTTTTTTCTTAACAATTAAACAAATCCTCCTATAGTGAGATTTCTACATATTAACAGTGTTGTTTGATCCTGTCACACCATCAATATTATTAGGAAGAAATAAATTAAGTACTGTAATATATCAGCTTTCGTTCCAAAACACTGTCATCATTAAATTGTTAAAGCACACACAAAGACAACGACAGGTGTAGAAAGTACATTGAAAGAAAAGGACCCCAGATAGTCAGCTGTGAGATTCCACACGAGGACTTCAGGTGTGGAATCAATTCCCACCTAGCTTAAAAACCCAGCTAGGGCCTCAAGCACGAGCTGGAAGTAGAGAAAGTACAAGGAATAGATAATAAATACATTTAAAGAAAAGGAAAACAGACATTCCATATTAGGGCTAAAACTGACTGCCATGTACCATTTCAGTACGACATAGCCACTAAACATTTGTTGACATTGCGTTGTTTAGTTTTGCGCCTATTGAATAACTGCGTTCTTGTTTTTAAGTATGCAGCTTGATGGTCAAGGTGCTGCAGGCAAGGTGGCATTGATGAATTCAGGTAGGCCATGATCTCTGTTTTGCCTGAAACACGAATAAAAAAGTAAACGCTAAGAAAACTCATTATATTATAAAGTAGTTTATAGTACCATTCTTCAGTTAAGTTCAGTCATCAGTATGTGTGATGTAATTGTTATTGTAATGGGGAGATATGGCAGCTGACAGTGTTTTACTTCCGGTAAAATGGATGCATGAATTAAGGTGTTTTGAGTTTGTCGTCGCTTATGATGTAATTGAACAAGTTCTCTAGTGTCTTCATAAAAACCACTATTGAAGAAAAGAAGAGGCAGTTGGGTAGTGGGCAGGTGCTGTGGAAAATGTTGATATACCCCCTCAAATAAGTGGTTTGCAGAAATTTGTATTTGTCTAAATTTGTCAACATCCAATATGTCCCCGCCCAAGTGTGCAGGGAAGTGCAGAGAGACTGTTACAGCAGACACAATGGCTTTACACTGTGAAATGTGTTCAGCTGGGTGTGTATAGTGTGTATCAATATTTCAGAGGAAAAGTATAAATTTCTTGCAAAGAAGGGTCTAGGTACACACAGGTTCTGCAAGAAGTGTGATGAAGCCACCATAGATGGCTTAAAGATGATGCAGACACTGCAAGATAAGACGAGGTGTATTGAAGAGGAAGGTTGATAGATTGGAAATAGGAGTCAAGAAAATCGAAACAGTAAAGTGACCAGAACTTGAAAAAAGAAT
The DNA here is from genome assembly GCA_963662155.1 of Lamellibrachia columna. Lineage (NCBI taxonomy): Eukaryota > Metazoa > Annelida > Polychaeta > Sabellida > Siboglinidae > Lamellibrachia > Lamellibrachia columna. The sequence continues at coordinate 36,551,070 of OY759269.1, read as the reverse complement.
AAGGAACATTGCCCGAGAAGAAGCTCACGAAGCTGTAGAGAGAGAGAAGAAACAAAAGAATGTAATAATTTCCGGCTTCCCCAGAGGTTACTACCCAATCATACCAGAGGTTACTAACTAATCATACCAGAGGTTACTACCCAATCATACCAGAGGTTACTACCCAATCATACCAGAGGTTACTAACTAATCATACCAGAGGTTACTACCCAATCATACAACAGGTTACTACGCAATCATACCAGAGGTTACTACCCAATCATACCAGAGGTTACTACCCAGTCATACCAGATGTTACTACCCAATCATACCAGAGGTTACTACCCAATCATACCAGAGGTTACTACCCAATCATACCAGAGGTTACTAACTAATCATACCAGAGGTTACTACCCAATCATACCAGAGGTTACTACCCAATCATACCAGAGGTTACTACCCAGTCATACCAGAGGTTACTACCCAGTCATACCAGAGGTTACTACCCAATCATACCAGAGGTTACTACCCAATCATACCAGAGGTTACTACCCAATCATACCAGAGGTTACTACCCAATCATACCAGAGGTTACTTCCCAATCATACCAGAGGTTACTACCCAATCATACCAGAGGTTACTACCCAATCATACCAGAGGTTACTACCCAATCATACCAGAGGTTACTACCCAATTATACCAGAGAAAATGACACAGATATTGTAAATTGTATCATAAAGCAGACTGGAATCGATGCTGACATAATACAGCAAGCTTTCAGAGTTCCTAGAGAAAGACAAAAGGACAGCCCCCCAAGCAAGATCGTAGTCTCGCTAACAACAAGATATGACAAGTCTAAAGTACTAGAAAAAGCAAGTTCCCTGAGAGAAAGAGGCAACAAATGGAAAAAAGTGTTTATAAACTGAGACAAAACACAGAAGGAACAAGAGCAGGACTACAGAGATACCCCTGGGGAGAAGGGGGTGGGTGAGAGAGGGCGACAGAGGGAAGGACTACAGATTGCGCTAAGAAAGAAGAAGACTGGAAAATGGAGAAAAGGACTTGGTAATATACAAGGGAGAAATTACCACCAAACAAGCCCTACAACAAGAAACAGGGACTGAGGTCTCGGACATTCAGCCCCAAACAAGGAACCAAGGACAAGGCAACAACAGGAGCAGGCCTTCCAAAGGGAAGGGGGGGAGGTCGAACCTAATTCCCCTTCTCACTCTGTACATAGTATACACCCAAATACTAACAAACCAAACACCACTAAAGTTAAGAAAACTAACACTAAAACACACACTAACACTGTTTCTACTAACCAGCCCACCAAACCATCTCACAGTCCAACTACCCCAAACCCTAGGAGAGATACCCCTGGGGAGAAGGGGGTGGGTGAGAGAGGGCGACAGAGGGAAGGGAAACACTACAGTGAAAGATACACTGACTTGTGCTTTGATAAATGCCAGAAGTTTATGTAACAAGAAAGAAGAGATGGTCAGTTATGTATATTAAAACACACCCGATATGGTTTTCATGACAGAATCCTGGTCGAACGAAAACACAATGGACAGTGAATTTGCACTTAATGGCTGTGTGACCAGGAGGAAAGACAGGAAGGATAGATGAGGTGGAGGAGTGCTAATTTATGCAACAGAAGAGGTCAGTGCACAGTGTGACATAGACCTCTCTGACTGCAATGAGGAAATACTGTGGTGTAGGCTGGCAGAAGGTAACATTCTAGCTGGTGTATGTTACAACTCTACATCTAATTTGCAGGAAGAAGAAGCAAAAATTCATTCCAACATTATCCAGGCATGCAGCAGAACGTCAAACAAAGAAGTAATGTTATGTGGAGATTTCAACCACAACACTATAAACTAGAAAGAACTTGAAGCAACAGCAGAAGGACAGTCATTTTTAGACTTGACACAGGACCTTGGCTTGATTCAACCTGTAGAAACAGCAACAAGACATGGAATGTGCTAGATCTTGTTCTGACAACAACTCCAAACTTAGTGAGAAATGTGCATGTAATAGAACCATTTTGGCTCAAGTGATCACAACATAGTAGAGTTCACGATGGACTGTAGGACTGAATACACTGATTGGAAGAATGATTACTGTGACTACAGAAACGGTGACTATGTAGGCATGAAGGAATATCTACGACAAATTGACCTCAGGAGTAAACTAAGCAGAGCAAATTGTTCAACAGAAGAAGCCTGGACAATACTGAAAGCTTCCATAGAGGAGGCAGTGAGTAAGTTTGTACCAAAGAAAGTCAAGTGGAAGAGAAGCAACAAGCCACTATGGTGGAACAAGGAGATCTACAGAGCCAGGCCACTATGGTGGAACAAGGAGATCTACAGAGCCAGGCCACTATGGTGGAACAAGGAGATCTACAGAGCCAGGCCACTATGGTGGAACAAGGAGATCTACACAGCCAGGCCACTATGGTGGAACAAGGAGATCTACAGAGCCAGGCCACTATGGTGGAACAAGGAGATCTACAGAGCCAGGCCACTATGGTGGAACAAGGAGATCTACAGAGCCAGGCCACTATGGTGGAACAAGGAGATCTACAGAGCCAGGCCACTATGGTGGAACAAGGAGATCTACAGAGCTAGGAAAAACAGACTGAGATGGTGGAACAGATATAAAGAGACAAAGATCCACCAAGACTACACAGTTCAAGAGAACAGAACGCAAAGCATCAAGACTGGTCCGTCAAGCAAAGAGGAAACTTGAGGGGAAAATAGCAGATAACATGAAACAAGATCCAAAGTTTTTCTACAAGTATGCTAGATCACAACTAAAAGTGAAAGAAAATGTAACACCAATGTAAGATGAACAAGGTAACATAGTGATCAATGATAACCTCAAGACGGCAACAACATTTGATAATCATTTCGTGACACAGTTCTCTCAGGAGAATCTACACAGTATTCCAAACCAGGTTAAGATGTTTCAAGGAAGAAGCGAAGAGGAATTAAATAGTATCACTTTTGAGGAGTCGAGCATATGCAATAAACTAAAGAAGCTAAAAGCATCCAAATCTCCGGGAACAGATAAGATTTTCCCAATTGTGCTAAACAGATGTGCTGAAGAACTAGCCGGGCCACTGAATGCATTGTTTACAAAGAACTAGCCGGGCCACTGAATGCATTGTTTACAAAGAACTAGCCAGGCCACTGAATGCATTGTTTACAAAGAACTAGCCGGGCCATTGAATGCATTGTTTACAAAGAACTAGCCAGGCCATTGAATGCATTGTTTACATAGAACTAGCTGGGCCATTGAATGCATTGCTTACAAAGAACTAGCCAGCCCATTGAATGCATTGTTTACAAAGAACTAGCCGGGCCATTGAATGCATTGTTTACAAAGAACTAGCAGGGCCATTGAATGCATTGTTTACAAAGAACTAGCCCGCCCATTGAATGCATTGTTTACAAAGAACTAGCTGGGCCATTGAATGCATTGTTTACAAAGAACTAGCCGGGGCATTGAATGCATTGTTTACATAGAACTAGCTGGGCCATTGAATGCATTGTTTACAAAGAACTAGCCGGGCCATTGAATACATTGTTTACAAAGAACTAGCCAGGCCATTGAATGTATTGTTTACAAAGAACTAGCCAGGCTATTGAATGCATTGTTTACAAAGAACTAGCCGGGCCATCGAATGTATTGTTTACAAAGAACTAGCCGGGCTATTGAATGCATTTTTTACAAAGAACTAGCCGGGCCATTGAATGCATTGTTTACAAAGAACTAGCCGGGCCATCGAATGCATTGTTTACAAAGAACTAGCCGGGCCATTGAATGCATTGTTTATAAAGAGCTTTCAAAGTGGGCAGGTACCACAAGACTGGCATTCCAATTTACAAGAAAGGACACTATTCCAAGCCAGGAAACTAGATTCACAACATTCTTGATTCACAACATGGTTTTTGACCAAAAAGAAGTTGTCTTAGTAATCTGCTAATATTTCTAGAAGTTACTTCTTATATTGACAAAGGATATCCAGTCGACATGATCTACTTGGATTTCAGTAAAGCGTTTGATACAGTCCCTCATCGCAGACTCATCTCAAAACTAACCGCTCATGGCATTACAGGCAAGACCAACAGATGGAGAGAACATTGGCTAACAGATAGAAGTCAACGAGTGTACATAAGTGGTGTGGAGTCAGACTGGCAAAAAGTGACCAGTGGTGTAGCTGACTGTACCACAGGGATTAATACTCGGCCCAATGTTATTTGTTATCTTTATAAACGACATTGACTCATCTGTAGTAAGCTCCCTGGTAAAGTTTGCTGATGACACAAAAACGTTGAGACAAGTTCCTGAAGTTGAATATGCTTTCACTCTCCACGAAGACTTCCATTGTATGTATAAATGGAGTCAGAATTGGCAGCTATTGTTCAACTTCACTAAATGCAAATGCCTGCACATTGGATACAACAACCCGAACTATGACTATTTTATGGGAGATGTACATCAAGAATCGATAGATATGGAGAAAGACCTAGGAGTACACATTCATAAATCACTGAAAGTTAAGGAGCAAATAAACTACGTAGTCAAGAAAGCAAATAGAATACTAGGGACAATTCGTAGGACCTACACACACAAAAGCGTGAAAAACATCAAAAAACTTATACATCACCTTGGTCCGACCCATCATAGAAAACTGCCAACAGGCATGGTGCCCACATCTTCAGAAAGATATAGACAACTTAGAAAGTGTCCAGAGGGGGGCCACTAAAATGATCACTGGAATCTCTAAGCTCCCATATTATCTAAGATTGCAAAAGTGTGGCCTCCTGTCTCTTCTAGATAGCAGGAAAAGGGCTGATATGCTTGAAGTTTTCACGATTATTAATGTATTTACTGACATAGACACGAGACGAGAACATTCGAGCTAATCCATACCTTGATTACTCGCTGTGAACAGAACTTGTTGCGGCATCTAGTCAACTGTGGTGTCGAAGTATTGACTTGTTGTGTCTTCCTGTATAACCACTACATAGACACTTGTAACACTACGATGACCAGTCAGACTGACCACTACTGCCTCCTGCAACATCACAATGACCAGTTTGGGGTTGCATAGACTTAAAGATAAACAACAACAAGTTCTGTTCACAGCGAGTAATCAAGCCATGGAATACCAAGCGACTGTGTTAGTGCACAAACAGTAAACAATTTCAAAGCAAAATTTAAAAATTACTGCCACAACCACTGATTGGGGGGCTATGTATGAGCCAGAAGGCTCCCTGCCCCAAACCCTTTAAGGTATGATTCAAGGTATGACATATTTTGGAGAATATGCAGGTGAACAAAACAATAAAAAAGAGCCTATAATTTTTACTTCCAAAGTGTTGTAATTTCTCGTGGCCAAAATGTAATTTCTTGTAAATGTTATTCTTACTTGGCAAATTGCCTTTTGTGTCCTTTTTTTCTCAATGTCCTTCGAAGAAAGACTGAAAGTAGCTGTCGAGCATCAAATGATCTGTGTCCTTCCAATGGATGCTCTTTGCTGAAAATTCCATCATCATAGTAGCATAAACATGAACATTTATATTACCTGTACATGACATCATCATAGTAGCATAAACATAAACATTTATATTACCTGTACATGACATCATCACAGTAGCATAAACATGAACATTTATATTAGAACATGTTATATTACATGTTATATTATAGTACATGTTACATGGTATATATTTTTTGCAGTTAGTGCAATTATTTCCAAATTGTCTGAGTTAAAAAACTATTTAACTTTTTTAAGGTATATACATGAGTATGAATTATTCAAATAAATGTATGATCACAATTAATTGGATATAGTTAACTGTATGATCATAATTGATTGCCTGATCTGTGTGTGATTATATCATTAGATTGCAGCATATAAAGACAGGAATGTTTATTTGATATATGTAATAATGAATACCAAACCATCTGCAAATGGCTTTAAGTGTAAATAAATTTTTTCTCATCATAAAAGTAAACAGACAGTCCTTTAGCCAAACACTAAAAAACGGTGTCGGACGATTCTCAACCCCACTTGGCTACGGTTTGTTGAACGGGCATATTTCCACAAGAAAATGTGGATCACTTGATCATCACAGTAAACAGTGAACAACTTTGTTTGTAAACTTGATTACCTATTAGGTATAGGTATCCTCACATATATTATCCTATTGAAGTAGTACCTACTTAGTATAAGTAGATTCCGTGTTACAGCACAGCACATATTTTAACCATGATGCAATACTACAGCACATCGAATTAGCATAGAATCATATACAGCAGAGTGGTCATAAGACGTATCCGTAGCAAGACGTAGATGTCATAGGTCTACTTAGGATAAATATCGCATATAAGGAGAACAGTTAATTGCACCCTTGTACAAAGAAATAGTTTGGAATATTCCTCATTTGGAGTACTGCATAGAAGCATGGAGGCTATATCGCAAGAAGGACATTGATTAGCTAGAAAGAATACAACGAAAAGCAACTGTGCTGATTCCAGAACTGCGAGACTTTAGTTACGAGAAATACAGCGCACAAAGCAGCATTAGCTAAGGAACTGCGTAGATTGGATATGAGAACGTACTAATTTTTACACAAGGACAATTGCACGAATTGCACAAACTGTCAAATGATTGTGTGAATGCTAGCAGTCTGAATATGTTTAAGACTAAAATTGAGAGATATCTGATAAGGGCGGGCTATACATAGATGACCAATTTATTGGGACTCTCAATAAGCCAACCCTTTCCTTGTTCACTTGCCATCTAAAGCTTGTAGCTTTGGGCGGCAATCTTGTTAAATCTAACACAAGACCGTTGCACGGCATACTGTAATGGCACAGTGGTTATTCTAAACAACCAAACCACAATCAGAATAACTCGTGGCGCCTCTGGTGCATAATATAAAACAAATATGAAGGTGAAATCGGCGAGATTGTCGACGAAAGTAATTTGTATTTCGCGTTAATCAAACGTCAGATCAGCCGATATTTGCATTCCAGTGCTAGCGTTGCTGAAACAGTAATTCTTTCCGACCCTCTAATGTGAAGTACAAGTTCTACCCCCGTCGACAATCGATCCCACGATGCATTGTGTGTAATCACTCCCGCCGTCTAGCGGTCAAAAACGTGATATTCCGGGTAATGATTATTTCAGATAACACGCTTACGCTTTTGTCGTATTTGATTTTCCGATTTCTTTCGTAGATTGTTTAGGTTTTCGGCTATATTACATTTATTAATGTACAATTCTATGATATGATTCAATGAACCATGCGCGTAAATACACTTAACTTAATAAAGCAAAACACGTGGTCACTTCTTCACTTGCAAATGCTCACTTTATTTTGCGGTAGTCCACTACGGGATCACACGTTGGGGGAGATCTCCTACTATTCACTTACGTCAACAAGGAAGGCCTGCATTTACTTACGCCAACAAGGAAAGTCTGCATTTACATTCTCAACAATGTTACAACACTCGTGTTCATAAACTGGCTCTAGTTCTAGTTTGTCTCCAGCATTTGTGAAATTATCACTGAAATAGTAAGTCACTAAAGTGAGCGGGTCACGCGAGACGTGACGGTTGTTTCTAGGTGACGTGATGTGTGACTGGTCAGTGAGTAATGCGTATCACGCTGTGTTAGACATAACACGGGATAAACCTGGAATTAGCACGGGCGCACGGTTTGATAGACCAGGCAGGGAGGAAATGTGCATCATCGTTTGTTACAAATGGACACAAATAAAAGCCATCGGAACGGTACATCGTAATACAAACCAATAATACTGCAACACACTGTTTCAAACAACAAACCATGTTGTGGCCAGTTTAAAAGGTAGTTTGCTTTTGTTTCTTTTTCTTACCTTTCCATTCATGTCTACATGGTTGACGTTCAAAACTTCACACGGTTAACACATTGCTTCATCTTTGGTCTAGTTACTGCCCTTTGAACCAAATCGTCACGTCCGTAACGGTGGGGTTACCAGGTGTAAAACCGTCATTGCACAATTACTTATTTGTTCATTTAAGTGGTTTCTTGCTATTTAAATCTGGGACATATATGGTATAAAACTTGTACGATTTCTGCGGACAGACGATACTGGTTCTTTCAGTTTTTTTTTCTTTACAGTCAATTCGACCAAAGATAGGTTTAAAAACAAATTTGTTTTTATTTCTTTTTCTGCCACACTCCATTCATGTCTACATGGTTCAACATTAAAAACTTCAAACGATTAACAAATTGGTTCATCGCTGGTCAAGTTACAGCCCATTGGACCAATTCTTCACTTCCGTAACGGTGGGGTTACCATGTCCAAAAATTGCAAAGTTTGATATTTGTTTATTTAAATGGTTTATTGATTATTAAATGTGGAACATAATATATGCTATCAACCATGCACGTTTTCGGCGGATTGGGGTTATTGGTTATTTCACTTTGTTTAGTTTACATCAATCAATTCGACCAAACGTACCTATATAAATAAAGTGTGACTTTGTTCCTTTTCTTAATCCTCCATTCATGTCTATATGCTTTGACATTGAACACTTCAAACGGTTAACAAATTGCTTACTTTTGGTCTTGTTACAGCCCTTCGAACCAAATCGTCACGTCCGTAACGGTGGAGTTACCAGCTCTAAATACATCATTGCATAGTTAGATATTTGTTTATTTAAATGGTTAATTGAGTATTAAACCTTGAAAACCATATGTGCAAAGCCAGAAAGAACAAGCCACCTGACACACTGCTTTCGACAGCTGTTTTTGTGGTTGTTATAAATGAAATCAATATATTATTCGACTCCACTGGCTAAACGAAATCACGAAGATTCCAACAATATACGCCACGGAACCTCACTTTCTCTAGAGATGTTAAACCTCATTATTTTATGCGTTCTTCGTAACATGCTCACAACACCTTCCATTCGGAGTCCCACAGTGATCCGGCCGGCCCTGTTCTGTTTAGTTTATACACTACGTCTCTTAGCCAAGTAAATACTAATCATAATCTCAGCGATCACCTGTATCACAGGTTTCTATATCACTTTCACAATCAGATGCACAAGAAGACACATTGTGAAGCATTTAGCAAACTGTGGTTGTCACACTACTTTGATTATGTGATCCATATTTCACTGTGCACTACATAATCCACACCCGTGCAATTATTATGCCAAGCTCGTAACCATGTGGCGTCTGACACCACGGTTCCCATGTGGGCAAGGTATCAACGATATGTAATAAATGGACCTTTTTAATCACTTTGTTATAACCACGACACCCCCGCCTAATGGCTTGCATAACTACAATTATAAGAAATCAAATTGCTATTAACAGTGTGCAATTATGGTCATTGGTATGTGCGTATCGGTCAATTAGTGTATGACTATGAAATATAATGCATAACGATAAATCAATTGATTCATTTGCACAATTAGCCAATAAAAACACAACGTTAACGTGATCGGTTTGTATAAATATACATGAATTAATTGATAAAATGTACTTCTCTTTGGTCAATCATTAGCGAAAAACACACAATCGTTTGGTTTAAACCTTATTGAGTCACGATTATGGTTGTCTATACTAACTGATCTTTAACTATGAAAACAATTGTGAATTTGTTACCCGCATAATGATTCCAATATTCCTCAAGAGATAAAGTCATATTGTGAGCCTGCATAAACTGTGGTACCTACAAATCCCTGTTGCCTACGATTGCCTGGTCTTCATCAAGCTGCTATTTAAATTTAAGCAGCATTTGCGAGTGTTCTGTTTGATGCAATCGACATATGTGTTTTATTATATACTCGACATGTGTGCTGTATGATGCAATTGACATATGTGTTGTATGATACAACTGACATATGTGCTGTATGATACAATTGACATGTGCTGTATAATAGAATAGTTATATGTACTATGTGATGCAATTAACATAATTATTATGTGCTATATGATGCAATTGACATTTGTACCGTATGGGGCAATCGACACATATGCTGTACGATGCAATATCGACATATGTGCCGAATGATACAATCGACTTGCGCTGTATGATACAGTCGACATCTGGCAGGTCAGTTTATCCGCTTGTAATGGTGTATACTCCGTTGGTCCTATTAGAAGTTAGCATACTGGTCAAACTGTGCCATGTACTCAAGTGCTAACTCGTACAGGAACCGGTACTGCTTCTGTAATGCAGGTAGAACATGTATCAATGCACTGTCAAAACTAATGATGATGCTGGTGATGATGATGACGAAGGTGATGGTGATGATGATGATGGTGGTGGTAATGATGGTGATGATTACTGAGATTGTGGTGATGATGATGGTAGTGGTGATGATGATGATGGTGGTGGTGGTAATGATGATGATGGTGGTGGTAATGATGGTGATGATAATGATGTGGTATATGATGATGATGATGGTGGTAATGATGATAATGGTGGTGGTAATGATGATGATGGTGGTAATGATGGTGGTGATGATTGTGATGGTGGTGGTGATGATGGTGATGGTGATGATGATGATGGTGGTAATGACGGTGATGATGATTGTGATAGTGGCGATGATTATGATGATGGTGGTAATGATGGTGATGATGATTGTGATGGTGGTGATGACGAAGCTAATAATAGCAATAACAACACATTTTAGGAAGCATGTATGGGAAAACCGGCAAATCGTTTGAGCCTGGCTCGAGGGACACGCCTAATCGAAACCTCCAGATTAAGGCAGAAGAACATAACGCGATGTGTATACATAGCAGCTAAATATACCACAGAAGACACTGTTTGACAGTGGCAGACCTGCCAACCAGTGACAGTTGATACATTCTACATCTAGAAAGAGTTTATTTGACCAACTAGACAATGGTTAAGCGGGAAGGATGATGACAATTATGGGAGAGTCGAAAGCTTTGCCGTGTTAGTATACTGATTCACTTTGGTGGTTTATTACTGGATTACACATAGCTACGTTACACGATTGTTACGACGAACAAAAGATAACAAGAAATAATATCCCAAACCTCCTGCAGAATAAATATAAATAATTATGTCATCAGGACTAAGGCAAAATACCCACAAGATCTGTGACGAGTTGAGGGCGACTTGAGCGGATGTGCTGAACAGCGTGGAACACGTCCCCCTCCTGCACCACCTTCATGTGTTCGAGCAGGTAGCTAGCAGCACACAACAGGCCAAAGCGAGTGGCCCCGTCTCTGTGGATGTACGGGTAACATGGTATTATGTCAACAGCGTTCTAACGTACGTTTGACCTCTAAGGCACCAGAGTCATTAGAAAGCCGTATGGATAGGAACACATTTAATCAGTAAGTCGTTTATTGAATCAGAGACTCAGTGTTTCGATCAGTGACTCATTGATTGAACGAGTTAATGAGTGAGTGAATGAGTCAGTCAGTCGGTGAATCGGCGACTGGGTCAGTGACTGAGTAAGTCAGGCAGCCAGATAGACAGATAGATAGTTCACTCACGTACGCACCTTTTCACGTACTCTGCCCCGCCGCACTTACTCATTGTGAACTTGTTAACCCCTCTTGATTTTGGTGCACTTCCGAGTATTTTATATATTATTATTATATCATTACGTAGGATCAATATTTCCGATAGAGGGCGACGTTAAACGATATGTTGGTATGTACGTCATCAGTGACGTCACAGTCGTCGAGCATAATTAACTACGGGATTCTTCGTCTGCCAACAACCTCCACATGACAATGACTGTATTTGTCATCGGTGACTGGGTGACGATGTAGGCGTCGCGGTGCTTGTAACCCTGCAAATGTAAGTATATGCCACGCATATGTTATATATATATATATATATATATATATAATATAATACATATATATATATATATATATATACATATATATATATATATGTATATATATATATATATATATATATACACGTGTGACATCCGTTGCTACAATATATATATATATATATATATATATATATATATATATATATAATATAATACAATACATATATATATATATATATATATATATACATATATATATATATATATATAAACGGATGTCAGATAAAAGTGGTAGAAAGCATCCATCCATCATTATCTAACCATATTTTCCGACATCGCATTTCCACATCAAATTATCGGCGATTCCTCGCTATGATGATGTCTCTTCGGCGTCCCTGTTCATGGTTTGATCTTACCGAGTTACCCAACCGACGTCCACGGAATTGTCAATTGAGGACCGCATCTTTAGGATGCCGCTGTTATATGTACCGGCTACGCAGACAGGCACGCACGTTTGGACGAATTCATTCAGGAGCGGATACATTGTCGCTGTATAGAAAAGAAGGGGTCACACCCAGGTCACTAATTACCTCGTCAGTTCCATTCAGCAGTTGCGTTACGGTGATGCTGACTTGATTATGCTGTTATTTTTCCATTTTAACCAGTACAAGTGTCCTCATGGGATTGACTATAAGAATTGTTCTTTTTTACTTATAAGATCTCATAATCATCTTGTGCTACTCGGATTAAATTACTGTTTTCAACTTAATGTGGCTCGTAAAAAACACCAGAAGGTAAACACGAAGCAATTCTAATCATATATGACGGGGATGGGGAGCATGGAATTCATACGTCTTCCGAAATCACAGTGGGTTGATATTCCGGGCACATTATAGTTTGTTTAACTCAATGATTTGAACATAATTTCCATTAATAGTGTTGTTTTGTTGCACAGGCGCTTCAGCTGAACAGCAACAAGATCACTTCGAACGACGACGGAACGTTCGACGCACTGCGCGCTCTGAAACACGTCGTTCTCTACGACAACCGACTCGTCGAGCTGCCGACAAACATGTTCCTCTCGCTGCAGTCGCTGCAGATGCTGCATCTGTACAACAACGATCTGGTGTTCGTGGAGCGAGCGATCCTTACCGGCCACGCGTCGCTCACCGACCTCAACCTGCAGGACAACGCCATCGAGGACCTGCCCGCCGACTGCTTCGACGATCTCGCCTGGGTTACAACCGTTGACTTGTCGAACAACGCCATCGAGCATATCAAGCCGGGCACCTTCAACCGGCTGAAGAAGCTCGCGGACGTTAAACTGAACGGGAACAAAATCGCGGAACTGCCGACCGGCGTGTTTGTCGATGTCGGAAGTCTGGTGACGATCTACCTAGACGGGAACCGCATCGAGTCGGTGAGTGCTAACGCCTTCAAGAACCTGTCGTCGTTGACCTACCTCCACATTGGCAAGAACCGGATACATATGTTGCCTGACACCGCCTTTCGCGATTTACCCACCATCTCAGACTTGAAGCTTGACGGAAATCAGCTGACTACCGTTCCTGTAGAGGCATTCTCGAAGATCCAGAGCCTCAGCTGCCTCCACTTGAAGGACAATGCCATCACGCACTTCGATGACTACAGCTTCCGTAGCATGCAATTGGAAAGCTTGAGCTTGGCCAGAAACAAGATCAGTTCGCTGGGAAAGGACAGTTTACGCGGACTAACCAAGCTGAGGACGCTCGAATTGCAAGAGAACGTCATCGGGTCTATCACAGACCGGACGTTTGATCACGATCTCCGCAAACTGGACACGTTGAACTTGAGTCGCAACTCGCTCACTCAAGTCAACGCGAACACGTTCAGCGGTCTTGATAAGGTTGGAAGGCTGGACCTGTCATATAACCGACTCACCAGGCTACCGGACAGCATTTTCGCGCAACTACCGTTATTGACCGACTTGAATCTCGAAGGGAACAGTATAGCTCGACTGGACCAGGACAGCTTTACAGGGATCCGCACTCTACAGACGCTGTCGCTGGGCGGCATCGGGCTGGAGAAGAATTCTCTGCGGTACTTGTCCCGTCTGGGACAGCTGAAGAAGCTAAACATCGAAGGCAACGGCCTGGTGAATTTGCCCGAAGACTCGTTTGTGGGTCTGGGAAATTTGACATCGCTGAATCTGCGCGGAAACGAATTGGCGACGTTTAGCTACAGAGTTGCTGGACGTCTGCTGAAGCTCACTCATCTGGACTTGGGCGATAATCAGTTAAACTATGTATCATTTACGGACCTGACGTCCCTGGCACTGTTGGAAATACTGAAGCTCGACGGCAACGCACTCTCCCGTCTGCCGACGAGGCTGTTCCAGAACCAGAATATCCACTATCACCTAAAACGTCTCGATCTTTCAAACAACAAGTTTGATCACTTAATATTCGATCAACTCGCGATGCTACCGTCGGACGTGTTGACGTCATTAAAGCTGGACGGCAACGTCATATCCCGGCTGCCTGCTGACTCCGTTGCTGGATTACCAGAGTCGCTAACCTTCTTGTCACTGCGGAACAACCGATTGACGTCCGACGAGCTACTCGCCTTGAAGGTTCTATCCCGACTCGAAGACCTCCTTCTGGACAACAACGTCATCACCGAGTTGCCGGCCGGTCTGTTTGTCTCTATGTTCAACTTGCACCGACTGACGGCGTCCGATAACCGCATCGGCAGCATCTCGAAGGCGTCGTTTCTGGGAATCGGCCGCTCGCTCGAATACCTGAGCCTTGCCGACAACGAGCTGGCGCAGGTCAAAGACACGGACACGTTCGCCGCCATTTACCGACTGCGGCATCTTGATTTGTCCGGCAACAAACTGCGGACGATCACCATACCGACGAGCATGCCTTACATGCGTAACCTGCTGCACGGGCATAACCGCCTAACGTCTTTCCCGCTCGGACTACGCCACTTATCAATCATCCACGACCTTGACCTGTCCAATAACATGATCGTCAATCTGCCACAGTTGACAATATCCAGCACGTCGCCAATGCAGAAGGTTGACCTTTCCGCGAACCGCATCGAGCGGCTGAACGGCCTCGTCTTGCTGGGAGACATTAGCGAGATCGTCGTCCGTTGCAACGGCATTCGCGAGATCGACGCCGGCGTCTTCGACAGGATATCGAAGCTCGACGTCCTCGACCTATCGGACAACTCCCTCGCGACTATCCCAGCCGAGATACAGCAGACGTCCGCCAGCGTCGAGTCGGTCGTGCTGGCCAACAACAGAATCACGTCCGTCGGCGTGTGGACCGACACGTCTCGCCGCAGTCCGGCCGTCGAAAGGCTTGACCTGAGTGGTAACGTAATCGAGACAATCCAAGACGGTGCATTCGACACGCTGAATCAGTCACTGCTTGAGCTCGACCTGTCCTACAATCGCATCACCGGTCTGAGGCCTTCTCTCGTCAGCGGCTTGCCTAACCTGCACGTCTCGCCGCAGTCTACAGATTGTGTAACTGCTAGCAGCGTGAATATGTTTAAAAACAAGGTTGACACATATCTCAGGAGGGCGGGTTATAAGTAGATGAACATTGTTGGACTCTCGATAAGCCAATGGCTTCCTTGTCCACTTGCCATCTGGGCCTTTGGCTTGGATGGCAAATCTTGTTAAATCTTGTTAAATCACTCTGCGCCTCTCCGGCAACCCGCTCGTGTGCGACTGCGGTCTCGCCTGGCTGCGCACGCTGCCGGCGCGTGTCCAGCTCGACTGGGCCGTCTGCTCGAGTCCGGAAGATATCGCCGACTCGCTGCTCGTCTGCTATGACGTGTCTCAGTGTGACGCAAGAGTGAAGGCCGTCACGCACCCGATGTGCTCGCAGACCCGCCCGACGACTACACCTCGTACGACGTCGACGTCTACGACGACCGCATATACCGTCACGACAACGACTACTACTACTACAGCGACAACAACGACGACTTCGCCATCAACTACGTCCACCACAACAACGACTATACCACCAACAACGACTACACCACCAACAACGATTACACCACCGACAACGACTACATCACCAACAACGACGACGACACCACCAACAACGACTACATCACCAACGACTACACCAACAACGACTACACCACCAACAAAGATTACATCACCCACAACGACTACATCACCAACAACGACGACGACACCACCAACAACGACTACACCGCCAACGACTACACCAACAGCGAATATACCATTAACAACGACTAAACTAACAACGACGACTACACCACAAACAACGACTCCACCGCCAACAACGACTAAGCCACCAACAGCGACTAAACCATCGACGACTCCACCGCCAACAACGACTAAGCCAGAAACAACGACTAAGCCACCAACAACGACTAAGCCACCAACAACGACTACACCACCAACAACGACTAAACCAACGACGACTACACCACAAACAACGCCTACACCACAAACAACGACTAAGCCACCAACAACGACTACACCACCAACAACGACGACACCGACCAACACAACAATACATACCACCCATCCAGCTACGTCATCGCCGAAACCTGGAGAACCGACAACAGTCGTCAACGATGACGCAATCAACAGCTTCGACCGCCACCGGAAGTACTCCACCCGTCGGTAAATCTACCGCCGGCCACCAGACCAAGACGGGCATAATTGTTATCATCGTCATTGGCACCTTTGTCATCATTATTATCGTCGTTGTCGTCGTGGTCGAAATGGTGACGCAATGGCGGAAGGTCAAGAAGGACGACTCCAGCATGAGGTATGAAAACCGACAACTCTTTGTTCGCAGTTTTGCGGAACACTTCTCAGTTTAAGTAAACAGTGCATTTCTTGTTTCATTAACTCAACAGCAGTTATATTTCACCAGCATGTATGTAACGAACATGTGACCCAAATTATTGTTTGTCTTGAACTTACATTGAATTCATCTGACATACGCTATATATATATATATATATATATATATATATATATATATATATATATATATATATATATATATATATACATACATACATACATACATACATACACACACACACACACACACACACACACACACACACACACACACACACACACACACACACACACACATACATACTTAGCATACTTATGCTACCACCGCGTTATAATTGAATGGTTTTGTCAGTGAACTAACGAAACTGGTACGTCACTAACTGTACAGTTTCTAATATATGATAAAAAATATTCTGACAATATGTTTTTAGTAGATTTCAATGTTAGATAATGAACAATTGATGGTGGCCTTTATACATTACTTTTACAATACATAGTAGACTGTCATTAAATGACTATGGAATGTAATGAATGCATACATTTATCTCATTGTCGACTTAAATGTTTACACAGAAGACGTTAACTTTCAATCATTCACTTTGCGTAGTTAAATTCTAATTAATTTCCGTTCGGTTTCTGTCGAATATGTTACCCTGTACATCAGAGATAACATGTATGGCAGATAGTGCTGCAAGTTGAACTCACATTCTTTTTTATTTGTTGATTGTTATCTTGTAATCAGTACATTTGCATGCGCAGTGTTTATGCATATTTCCGATAAATGTTACTGCGTCATTTTGTTTATCATATTAAGTTTTCATAGGCGATTACAACTCTGTTTAGTTTGATTGTTTACATATACACGCAGAAGACTGAATATGTTGTATTAATACGAATTTGTTAGCGCTTTTACAGGAGTGGTAATTACACAAAACTATAGTAGTACTAATTAGTAGGAATTTATCAAATACTCTAGTAACAAAGTAGAAATTGCACGTACATTGACCGAGCAGTGAACAATATTGGTCGCAGTTATTATTCAAGGTTGACCCAAATTCAATATGAATTCAATATTATGTATGTTTGTTTGTGTGTAAGTATGTGCGCGTGTGCGTGTGTGCGCTGTAAGCTGCAATTATTGGATTGAACTTGGTGAAAATAAATGTTAGACTTTCGCAGAGGTATTGGATTTCTCAATGTCAGCGTACCCATATCGATAGGACATCGACTCACCAGCGGTGATTTCTCAATGTCAGCGTACCCATATCGATAGGACAACGACTCACCAGCGGTGTTTTCTCAATGTCAGCGTACCCATATCGATAGGACGTCGACTCACCAGCGGTGTTTTCTCAATGTCAGCGTACCCATATCGTTAGGACGTCGACTCACCAGCGGTGTTTTCAAATGTCAGTGTACCCATATCGATAGGACGTCGACTCACCAGCAATGTTTTCTCAATGTCAGCGTACCCATATCGATAGGGCATCGACTCACCAGCGGTGTTTTCTCAATGTCAGCGTACCCATATCCATAGGACGTCGACTCACCAGCACTGTTTTCTCAATGTCAGCGTACCCATATCGATAGGACATCGACTCACCAGCGGAGTTTTCTCAATGTCAGCATATCGATAGGACGTCGACTCACCTGCGGTGTTTTCTCAATGTCAGCGTACCCATATCGATAGGACGTCGACTCACCAGCTGTATTTTCTCAATGTCAGCGTACCCATATCGATAGGACGTCGACTCACCAGCGGTGTTTTCTCAATGTCAGCTTACCCATATCGATAGGACGTCGACTCACCAGCAGTGTTTTCTCAATGTCAGCGTACCCATATCGATAGGACGTTGACTCACAAGCATTGTTTTCTCAATGTCAGCGTACCCATATCGATAGAACGTCGACTCACCAGCAGTGTTTTCTCAATGTCACCGTACCCATGTCGATAGGACATCGACTCACCAGCGGTGTTTTCTCAATGTCAGCGTACCAATGTCGATAGGACGGCGACTTACCAGCGGTGTTTTCTCTATGTCAGCGTACCCATATCGATAGGACATCGACTCACCAGCAGTGTTTTCTCAATGTCAGCGTACCCATATCGATAGGACGTCGACTCACCAGCGGTGTTTTCTCAATGTCAGCGTACCCATATCAATAGGACATCGACTCACCAGCGGTGTTTTCTCAATGTCAGCATATCGATAGGACGTCGACTCACCTGCGGTGTTTTCTCAATGTCAGCGTACCCATATCGATAGGACGTCGAATCACCGGCGGTGTTTTCTCAATGTCAGCGTACCCATATCGATAGGACGTCGACTCACCACCATTGTTTTCTCAATGTCAGCGTACCCATATCGATAGGACATCGACTCACCAGCGGTGTTTTCTCAATGTCAGCGTACCAATGTCGATAGGACGTCGACTCACCAGCGGTGTTTTCTCAATGTCAGCGTACCCATATCGATAGGACATCGTCTCACCAGCGGTGTTTTTCAATGTCAGCGTACCCATATCGATAGGACGTCGACTCACCAGCAGTGCTTTCTCAATGTCAGCGTACCCATATCGATGGGACGTCGACTCACCAGCAATGTTTTCTCAATGTCAGCGTACCCATATCGATGGGATTTCGACTCACCAGCAGTGTTTTCTCAATGTCAGCGTACCCATATCGATGGGACGTCGACTCACCAGCAGTGTTTTCTCAATGTCAGCGTACCCATATCGATGGGACGTCGACTCACCAGCAGTGTTTTCTCAATGTCAGCGTACCCATATCGATAGGACGTCGACTTACCATCGGTGTTTTCTCAATGTCAGCGTACCCATATCGATAGGACATCGACTCACCAGCGGTGTTTTCTCAATGTCAGCGTACCCATATCGATAAGACGTCGACTCACCAGCTGTGTTTTCTCAATGTCAGCGTACCCATATCGATAGGACGTCGACTCACCAGCAGTGTTTTCTCAATGTCAGCATACCCATATCGATAGGACGTTGATTCACCAGCATTGTTTTCTCAATGTCAGCGTACCCATATCGATAGGACGTCGACTCACCAGCAGTGTTTTCTCAATGTCACCGTACCCATGTCGATAGGACATCGACTCACCAGCGGTGTTTTCTCAATGTCAGCGTACCCATATCGATAGGACATCGACTCACTAGCGGTGTTTTCTCAATGTCAGCATATCGATAGGACGTCGACTCACCTGCGGAGTTTTCTCAATGTCAGCGTACCCATATCGATAGGACATCGACTCACCAGCGGTGTTTTCTCAATGTCAGCAAATCGATAGGACGTCGACTCACCTGCGGTGTTTTCTCAATGTCAGCGTACCCATATCGATAGGACGTCGACTCACCGGCGGTGTTTTCTCAATGTCAGCGTACCAATATCGATAGGACGTCGACTCACCAGCTGTGTTTTCTCAATGTCAGCGTACCCATATCGATAGGACGTCGACTCACCACCATTGTTTTCTCAATGTCAGCGTACCCATATCGATAGGACATCGACTCACCAGCGGTGTTTTCTCAATGTCAGCATATCGAAAGGACGTCGACTCACCTGCGGTGTTTTCTCAATGTCAGCGTACCCATATCGATAGGACGTCGACTCACCAGCTGTATTTTCTCAATGTCAGCGTACCCATATCGATAGGACGTCGACTCACCAGCGGTGTTTTCTCAATGTCAGCGTACCCATATCGATAGGACGTCGACTCACCAGCAGTGTTTTCTCAATGTCAGCGTACCCATATCGATAGGACGTTGACTCAACAGCATTGTTTTCTCAATGTCAGCGTACCCATATCGATAGGACGTCGACTCACCAGCAGTGTTTTCTCAATGTCACCGTACCCATGTCGATAGGACATCGACTCACCAGCGGTGTTTTCTCAATGTCAGCGTACCAATGTCGATAGGACGGCGACTTACCAGCGGTGTTTTCTCTATGTCAGCGTACCCATATCGATAGGACATCGACTCACCAGCAGTGTTTTCTCAATGTCAGCGTACCCATATCGATAGGACGTCGACTCACCAGCGGTGTTTTCTCAATGTCAGCGTACCCATATCAATAGGACATCGACTCACCAGCGGTGTTTTCTCAATGTCAGCATATCGATAGGACGTCGACTCACCTGCGGTGTTTTCTCAATGTCAGCGTACCCATATCGATAGGACGTCGAATAACTGGCGGTGTTTTCTCAATGTCAGCGTACCCAAATCGAT
The DNA here is from genome assembly GCA_963662155.1 of Lamellibrachia columna. NCBI lineage: Eukaryota > Metazoa > Annelida > Polychaeta > Sabellida > Siboglinidae > Lamellibrachia > Lamellibrachia columna. The sequence continues at coordinate 36,530,138 of OY759269.1, read as the reverse complement.
AGGACGTCGACTCACCACCATTGTTTTCTCAATGTCAGCGTACCCATATCGATAGGACATCGATTCACCAGCGGTGTTTTCTCAATGTCAGCGTACCAATGTCGATAGGACGTCGACTCACCAGCGGTGTTTTCTCAATGTCAGCGTACCCATATCGATAGGACATCGTCTCACCAGCGGTGTTTTTTCAATGTCAGCGTACCCATATCGATAGGACGTCGACTCACCAGCAGTGTTTTCTCAATGTCAGCGTACCCATATCGATGGGACGTCGACTCACCAGCAATGTTTTCTCAATGTCAGCGTACCCATATCGATGGGATTTCGACTCACCAGCAGTGTTTTCTCAATGTCAGCGTACCCATATCGATGGGACGTCGACTCACCAGCAGTGTTTTCTCAATGTCAGCGTACCCATATCGATAGGACGTCGACTTACCATCGGTGTTTTCTCAATGTCAGCGTACCCATATCGATAGGACATCGACTCACCAGCGGTGTTTTCTCAATGTCAGCGTACCCATATCGATAAGACGTCGACTCACCAGCGGTGTTTTCTCAATGTCAGCGTACCCATATCGATAGGACGTCGACTCACCAGCAGTGTTTTCTCAATGTCAGCGTACCCATATCGATAGGACGTCGACTCACCAGCAGTGTTTTCTCAATGTCAGCGTACCCATATCGATAGGACGTCGACTCACCACCATTGTTTTCTCAATGTCAGCGTACCCATATCGATAGGACATCGACTCACCAGCGGTGTTTTCTCAATGTCAGCGTACCCATATCGATAGGACGTCGACTCACCAGCAGTGTTTTCTCAATGTCACCGTACCCATATCGATAGGACGTTGACTCACCAGCATTGTTTTCTCAATGTCAGCGTATCCATATCGATAGGACGTCGACTCACCAGCAGTGTTTTCTCAATGTCACCGTACCCATGTCGATAGGACATCGACTCACCAGCGGTGTTTTCTCAATGTCAGCGTACCAATGTCGATAGGACGTCGACTCACCAGCGGTGTTTTCTCAATGTCAGCGTACCCATATCGATAGGACATCGACTCACCAGCGGTGTTTTCTCAATGTCAGCATATCGATAGGACGTCGACTCACCTGCGGTGTTTTCTCAATGTCAGCGTACCCATATCGATAGGACATCGACTCACCAGCGGTGTTTTCTCAATGTCAGCATATCGATAGGACGTCGACTCACCAGCGGTGTTTTCTCAATATCAGCGTACCCATATCGATAGGACGTCGACTCACCAGCTGTGTTTTCTCAATGTCAGCGTACCAATGTCGATAGGACGTCGACTCACCAGCGGTGTTTTCTCAATGTCAGCGTACCCATATCGATAGGACATCGACTCACCAGCAGTGTTTTCTCAATGTCAGCGTACCCATATCGATAGGACGTCGACTCACCAGCAGTGTTTTCTCAATGTCAGCGTACCCATATCGATAGGACGTCGACTCACCAGCGGTGTTATCTCAATGTCAGCGTACCCATATCGATAGGACGTCGACTCACCAGCGGTGTTTTCTCAATGTCAGCGTACCCATATCGATAGGACATCGACTCACCAGAGGTGTTTTCTCAATGTCAGCATATCGATAGGACGTCGACTCACCTGCGTTGTTTTCTCAATGTCAGTGTACCCATATCGATAGGACGTTGACTCACCAGCTGTGTTTTCTCAATGTCAGCGTACCCATATCGATAGGACGTCGACTCACCAGCATTGTTTTCTCAATGTCAGCGTACCCATATCGATAGGACATCGACTCACCAGCAGTGTTTTCTCAATGTCAGCGTACCCATATCGATAGGGCATCGATTCACCAGCGGTGTTTTCTCAATGTCAGCGTAACAATATCGATAGGACGTCGACTCACCAGCAGTGTTTTCTCAATGTCAGCGTACCCATATCGATAGGACGTCGACTCACCAGCATTGTTTTCTCAATGTCAGCGTACCCATATCGATAGGACATCGACTCACCAGCGGTGTTTTCTCAATGTCAGCGTACCCATATCGATAGGACGTCGACTCACCAGCAGTGTTTTCTCAATGTCACCGTACCCACGTCGATAGGACATCGACTCACCAGCGGTGTTTTCTCAATGTCAGCGTACCAATGTCGATAGGACGTCGACTCACCAGCGGTGTTTCCTCAATGTCAGCGTACCCATATCGGTAGGACATCGACTCACCAGCGGTTTTTTTTTTTCAAAGTCAGCGTACCCATATCGATGGGACGTCGACTCACCAGCAGTGTTTTTTCAATTTCAGCGTACCCTTATCGATAGGACGTCGATTCACCAGCTGTGCTTTCTCAATGTCAGCGTACCCATATCGATAGGACGTCGACTCACCAGCATTGTTTTCTCAATGTCAGCGTACCCATATCGATAGGACATCGACTCACCAGCGGTGTTTTCTCAATGTAAGCGTACCCATATCGATAGGACATCGACTCACCAGCGGTGTTTTCTCAACGTCAGCTTACCCATATCGATAGGACGTCGATTCATCAGCAGTGTGTTCTCATTGTCACCGTACCCATGTCGATAGGACATCGACTCACCAGCGCTGTTTTCTCAATGTCAGCGTACCAATGTCGATAGGACGTCGACTCACCAGCGGTGTTTTCTCAATGTCAGCGTACCCATATCGATAGGACGTCGACTCACCAGCAGTGTTTTCTCAATGTCAGCGTACCCATATCGATAGGACGTCGACTCACCAGCGGTGTTTTCTCAATGTCAGCGTACCCATATCGATAGGACATCGATTAACCAGCGGTGTTTTCTCAATGTCAGCATATCGATAGGACGTCGACTCACCTGCGGTGTTTTCTCAATGTCAGCGTACCCATATCGATAGGACGTCGACTCACCAGCTGTATTTTCTCAATGTCAGCGTACCCATATCGATAGGACGTCGACTCACCAGCGGTGTTTTCTTAATGTCAGCGTACCCATATCGATAGGACGTCGACTCACCAGCAGTGTTTTCTCAATGTCAGCGTACCCATATCGATAGGACGTTGACTCACCAGCATTGTTTTCTCAATGTCAGCGTACCCATATCGATAGGACGTCGACTCACCAGCAGTGTTTTCTCAATGTCACCGTACCCATGTCGATAGGACATCGACTCACCAGCGGTGTTTTCTCAATGTCAGCGTACCAATGTCGATAGGACGGCGACTTACCAGCGGTGTTTTCTCTATGTCAGCGTACCCATATCGATAGGACATCGACTCACCAGCAGTGTTTTCTCAATGTCAGCGTACCCATATCGATAGGACGTCGACTCACCAGCGGTGTTTTCTCAATGTCAGCGTACCCATATCAATAGGACATCGACTCACCAGCGGTGTTTTCTCAATGTCAGCATATCGATAGGACGTCGACTCACCTGCGGTGTTTTCTCAATGTCAGCGTACCCATATCGATAGGACGTCGAATCACCGGCGGTGTTTTCTCAATGTCAGCGTACCCATATCGATAGGACGTCGACTCACCACCATTGTTTTCTCAATGTCAGCGTACCCATATCGATAGGACATCGACTCACCAGCGGTGTTTCCTCAATGTCAGCGTACCCATATCGATAGGACGTCGACTCACCAGCAGTGTTTTCTCAATGTCACCGTACCCACGTCGATAGGACATCGACTCACCAGCGGTGTTTTCTCAATGTCAGCGTACCAATGTCGATAGGACGTCGACTCACCAGCGGTGTTTCCTCAATGTCAGCGTACCCATATCGATAGGACATCGACTCACCAGCGGTTTTTTTTTTTCAAAGTCAGCGTACCCATATCGATGGGACGTCGACTCACCAGCAGTGTTTTTTCAATTTCAGCGTACCCTTATCGATAGGACGTCGATTCACCAGCAGTGCTTTCTCAATGTCAGCGTACCCATAACGATAGGACGTCGACTCACCTGCATTGTTTTCTCAATGTCAGCGTACCCATATCGATAGGACATCGACTCACCAGCGGTGTTTTCTCAATGTAAGCGTACCCATATCGATAGGACATCGACTCACCAGCGGTGTTTTCTCAACGTCAGCTTACCCATATCGATAGGACGTCGATTCATCAGCAGTTTGTTCTAATTGTCACCGTACCCATGTCGATAGGAAATCGACTCACCAGCGGTGTTTTCTCAATGTCAGTGTACCAATGTCGATAGGACGTCGACTCACCAGCGGTGTTTTCTCAATGTCAGCGTACCCATATCGATAGGACGTCGACTCACCAGCAGTGTTTTCTCAATGTCAGCGTACCCATATCGATAGGACGTCGACTCACCAGCGGTGTTTTCTCAATGTCAGCGTACCCATATCGATAGGACATCGACTCACCAGCGGTGTTTTCTCAATGTCAGCATATCGATAGGACGTCGACTCACCTGCGGTGTTTTCTCAATGTCAGCGTACCCATATCGATAGGACGTCGACTCACCAGCTGTATTTTCTCAATGTCAGCGTACCCATATCGATAGGACGTCGACTCACCAGCGGTGTTTTCTCAATGTCAGCGTACCCATATCGATAGGACGTCGACTCACCAGCAGTGTTTTCTCAATGTCTGCGTACCCATATCGATAGGACGTTGACTCACCAGCATTGTTTTCTCAATGTCAGCGTACTCATATCGATAGGACGTCGACTCACCAGCAGTGTTTTCTCAATGTCACCGTACCCATGTCGATAGGACATCGACTCACCAGCGGTGTTTTCTCAATGTCAGCGTACCAATGTCGATAGGACGGCGACTTACCAGCGGTGTTTTCTCTATGTCAGCGTACCCATATCGATAGGACATCGACTCACCAGCAGTGTTTTCTTAATGTCAGCGTACCCACATCGATAGGACGTCGACTCACCAGCGGTGTTTTCTCAATGTCAGCGTACCCATATCAATAGGACATCGACTCACCAGCGGTGTTTTCTCAATGTCAGCATATCGATAGGACGTCGACTCACCTGCGGTGTTTTCTCAATGTCAGCGTACCCATATCGATAGGACGTCGAATCACCGGCGGTGTTTTCTCAATGTCAGCGTACCCATATCGATAGGACGTCGACTCACCACCATTGTTTTCTCAATGTCAGCGTACCCATATCGATAGGACATCGACTCACCAGCGGTGTTTTCTCAATGTCAGCGTACCAATGTCGATAGGACGTCGACTCACCAGCGGTGTTTTCTCAATGTCAGCGTACCCATATCGATAGGACATCGTCTCACCAGCGGTGTTTTTTCAATGTCAGCGTACCCATATCGATAGGACGTCGACTCACCAGCAGTGTTTTCTCAATGTCAGCGTACCCATATCGATGGGACGTCGACTCACCAGCAATGTTTTCTCAATGTCAGCGTACCCATATCGATGGGATTTCGACTCACCAGCAGTGTTTTCTTAATGTCAGCGTACCCATATCGATGGGACGTCGACTCACCAGCAGTATTTTCTCAATGTCAGCGTACCCATATCGATAGGACGTCGACTTACCATCGGTGTTTTCTCAATGTCAGCGTACCCATATCGATAGGACATCGACTCACCAGCGGTGTTTTCTCAATGTCAGCGTACCCATATCGATAGGACATCGACTCACCAGCGGTGTTTTCTCAATGTAAGCGTACCTATATCGATAGGACATCGACTCACCAGCGGTGTTTTCTCAACGTCAGCTTACCCATATCGATAGGACGTCGATTCATCAGCAGTGTTTTCTCAATGTCACCGTACCCATGTCGATAGGACATCGACTCACCAGCGGTGTTTTCTCAATGTCAGCGTACCAATGTCGATAGGACGGCGACTTACCAGCGGTGTTTTCTCTATGTCAGCGTACCCATATCGATAGGACATCGACTCACCAGCAGTGTTTTCTCAAGGTCAGCGTACCCATATCGATAGGACGTCGACTCACCAGCGGTGTTTTCTCAATGTCAGCGTACCCATATCAATAGGACATCGACTCACCAGCGGTGTTTTCTCAATGTCAGCATATCGATAGGACGTCGACTCACCTGCGGTGTTTTCTCAATGTCAGCGTACCCATATCGATAGGACGTCGAATCACCGGCGGTGTTTTCTCAATGTCAGCGTACCCATATCGATAGGACGTCGACTCACCACCATTGTTTTCTCAATGTCAGCGTACCCATATCGATAGGACATCGACTCACCAGCGGTGTTTTCTCAATGTCAGCGTACCAATGTCGATAGGACGTCGACTCACCAGCGGTGTTTTCTCAATGTCAGCGTACCCATATCGATAGGACATCGTCTCACCAGCGGTGTTTTTTCAATGTCAGCGTACCCATATCGATAGGACGTCGACTCACCAGCAGTGTTTTCTCAATGTCAGCGTACTCATATCGATGGGACGTCGACTCACCAGCAATGTTTTCTCAATGTCAGCGTACCCATATCGATGGGATTTCGACTCACCAGCAGTGTTTTCTCAATGTCAGCGTACCCATATCGATGGGACGTCGACTCACCAGCAGTGTTTTCTCAATGTCAGCGTACCCATATCGATAGGACGTCGACTTACCATCGGTGTTTTCTCAATGTCAGCGTACCCATATCGATAGGACGTCGACTTACCATCGGTGTTTTCTCAATGTCAGCGTACCAATGTCGATAGGACGTCGACTCACCAGCGGTGTTTCCTCAATGTCAGCGTACCCATATCGATAGGACATCGACTCACCAGCGGTTTTTTTTTTTCAAAGTCAGCGTACCCATATCGATGGGACGTCGACTCACCAGCAGTGTTTTTTCAATTTCAGCGTACCCTTATCGATAGGACGTCGATTCACCAGCAGTGCTTTCTCAATGTCAGCGTACCCATATCGATAGGACGTCGACTCACCTGCATTGTTTTCTCAATGTCAGCGTACCCATATCGATAGGAAATCGACTCACCAGCGGTGTTTTCTCAATGTAAGCGTACCCATATCGATAGGACATCGACTCACCAGCGGTGTTTTCTCAACGTCAGCTTACCCATATCGATAGGACGTCGATTCATCAGCAGTGTGTTCTCATTGTCACCGTACCCATGTCGATAGGAAATCGACTCACCAGCGGTGTTTTCTCAATGTCAGTGTACCAATGTCGATAGGACGTCGACTCACCAGCGGTGTTTTCTCAATGTCAGCGTACCCATATCGATAGGACGTCGACTCACCAGCAGTGTTTTCTCAATGTCAGCGTACCCATATCGATAGGACGTCGACTCACCAGCGGTGTTTTCTCAATGTCAGCGTACCCATATCGATAGGACATCGACTCACCAGCGGTGTTTTCTCAATATCAGCATATCGATAGGACGTCGACTCACCTGCGGTGTTTTCTCAATGTCAGCGTACCCATATCGATAGGACGTCGACTCACCAGCTGTATTTTCTCAATGTCAGCGTACCCATATCGATAGGACGTCGACTCACCAGCGGTGTTTTCTCAATGTCAGCGTACCCATATCGATAGGACGTCGACTCACCAGCAGTGTTTTCTCAATGTCTGCGTACCCATATCGATAGGACGTTGACTCACCAGCATTGTTTTCTCAATGTCAGCGTACCCATATCGATAGGACGTCGACTCACCAGCAGTGTTTTCTCAATGTCACCGTACCCATGTCGATAGGACATCGACTCACCAGCGGTGTTTTCTCAATGTCAGCGTACCAATGTCGATAGGACGGCGACTTACCAGCGGTGTTTTCTCTATGTCAGCGTACCCATATCGATAGGACATCGACTCACCAGCAGTGTTTTCTTAATGTCAGCGTACCCATATCGATAGGACGTCGACTCACCAGCGGTGTTTTCTCAATGTCAGCGTACCCATATCAATAGGACATCGACTCACCAGCGGTGTTTTCTCAATGTCAGCATATCAATAGGACGTCGACTCACCTGCGGTGTTTTCTCAATGTCAGCGTACCCATATCGATAGGACGTCGAATCACCGGCGGTGTTTTCTCAATGTCAGCGTACCCATATCGATAGGACGTCGACTCACCACCATTGTTTTCTCAATGTCAGCGTACCCATATCGATAGGACATCGACTCACCAGCGGTGTTTTCTCAATGTCAGCGTACCAATGTCGATAGGACGTCGACTCACCAGCGGTGTTTTCTCAATGTCAGCGTACCCATATCGATAGGACATCGTCTCACCAGCGGTGTTTTTTCAATGTCAGCGTACCCATATCGATAGGACGTCGACTCACCAGCAGTGTTTTCTCAATGTCAGCGTACCCATATCGATGGGACGTCGACTCACCAGCAATGTTTTCTCAATGTCAGCGTACCCATATCGATGGGATTTCGACTCACCAGCAGTGTTTTCTCAATGTCAGCGTACCCATATCGATGGGACGTCGACTCACCAGCAGTGTTTTCTCAATGTCAGCGTACCCATATCGATAGGACGTCGACTTACCATCGGTGTTTTCTCAATGTCAGCGTACCCATATCGATAGGACATCGACTCACCAGCGGTGTTTTCTCAATGTCAGCGTACCCATATCGATAGGACATCGACTCACCAGCGGTGTTTTCTCAATGTCAGCGTACCCATATCGATAGGACGTCGAATCACCGGCGGTGTTTTCTCAATGTCAGCGTACCCATATCGATAGGACGTCGACTCACCACCATTGTTTTCTCAATGTCAGCGTACCCATATCGATAGGACATCGACTCACCAGCGGTGTTTTCTCAATGTCAGCGTACCAATGTCGATAGGACGTCGACTCACCAGCGGTGTTTTCTCAATGTCAGCGTACCCATATCGATAGGACATCGTCTCACCAGCGGTGTTTTTTCAATGTCAGCGTACCCATATCGATAGGACGTCGACTCACCAGCAGTGTTTTCTCAATGTCAGCGTACCCATATCGATGGGACGTCGACTCACCAGCAATGTTTTCTCAATGTCAGCGTACCCATATCGATGGGATTTCGACTCACCAGCAGTGTTTTCTCAATGTCAGCGTACCCATATCGATGGGACGTCGACTCACCAGCAGTGTTTTCTCAATGTCAGCGTACCCATATCGATAGGACGTCGACTTACCATCGGTGTTTTCTCAATGTCAGCGTACCCATATCGATAGGACATCGACTCACCAGCGGTGTTTTCTCAATGTCAGCGTACCCATATCGATAAGACGTCGACTCACCAGCGGTGTTTTCTCAATGTCAGCGTACCCATATCGATAGGACGTCGACTCACCAGCAGTGTTTTCTCAATGTCAGCGTACCCATATCGATAGGACGTCGACTCACCAGCAGTGTTTTCTCAATGTCAGCGTACCCATATCGATAGGACGTCGACTCACCACCATTGTTTTCTCAATGTCAGCGTACACATATCGATAGGACATCGACTCACCAGCGGTGCTTTCTCAATGTCAGCGTACCCATATCGATAGGACGTCGACTCACCAGCAGTGTTTTCTCAATGTCACCGTACCCATATCGATAGGACGTTGACTCACCAGCATTGTTTTCTCAATGTCAGCGTATCCATATCGATAGGACGTCGACTCACCAGCAGTGTTTTCTCAATGTCACCGTACCCATGTCGATAGGACATCGACTCACCAGCGGTGTTTTCTCAATGTCAGCGTACCAATGTCGATAGGACGTCGACTCACCAGCGGTGTTTTCTCAATGTCAGCGTACCCATATCGATAGGACATCGACTCACCAGCAGTGTTTTCTCAATGTCAGCGTACCCATATCGATAGGACGTCGACTCACCAGCAGTGTTTTCTCAATGTCAGCGTACCCATATCGATAGGACGTCGACTCACCAGCGGTGTTTTCTCAATGTCAGCGTACCCATATCGATAGGACATCGACTCACCAGCGGTGTTTTCTCAATGTCAGCATATCGATAGGACGTCGACTCACCTGCGGTGTTTTCTCAATGTCAGCGTACCCATATCGATAGGACATCGACTCACCAGCGGTGTTTTCTCAATGTCAGCATATCGATAGGACGTCGACTCACCAGCGGTGTTTTCTCAATATCAGCGTACCCATATCGATAGGACGTCGACTCACCAGCTGTGTTTTCTCAATGTCAGCGTACCAATGTCAATAGGACGTCGACTCACCAGCGGTGTTTTCTCAATGTCAGCGTACCCATATCGATAGGACATCGACTCACCAGCAGTGTTTTCTCAATGTCAGCGTACCCATATCGATAGGACGTCGACTCACCAGCAGTGTTTTCTAAATGTCAGCGTACCCATATCGATAGGACGTCGACTCACCAGCGGTGTTATCTCAATGTCAGCGTACCCATATCGATAGGACGTCGACTCACCAGCGGTGTTTTCTCAATGTCAGCGTACCCATATCGATAGGACATCGACTCACCAGCGGTGTTTTCTCAATGTCAGCATATCGATAGGACGTCGACTCACCTGCGTTGTTTTCTCAATGTCAGCGTACCCATATCGATAGGACGTTGACTCACCAGCTGTGTTTTATCAATGTCAGCGTACCGATATCGATAGGACGTCGACTCACCAGCATTGTTTTCTCAATGTCAGCGTACCCATATCGATAGGACATCGACTCACCAGCAGTGTTTTCTCAATGTCAGCGTACCCATATCGATAGGGCATCGACTCACCAGCGGTGTTTTCTCAATGTCAGCGTAACAATATCGATAGGACGTCGACTCACCAGCAGTGTTTTCTCAATGTCAGCGTACCCATATCGATAGGACGTCGACTCACCAGCATTGTTTTCTCAATGTCAGCGTACCCATATCGATAGGACATCGACTCACCAGCGGTGTTTTCTCAATGTCAGCGTACCCATATCGATAGGACGTCGACTCACCAGCAGTGTTTTCTCAATGTCACCGTACCCACGTCGATAGGACATCGACTCACCAGCGGTGTTTTCTCAATGTCAGCGTACCAATGTCGATAGGACGTCGACTCACCAGCGGTATTTCCTCAATGTCAGCGTACCCATATCGATAGGACATCGACTCACCAGCGGTTTTTTTTTTTCAAAGTCAGCGTACCCATATCGATGGGACGTCGACTCACCAGCAGTGTTTTTTCAATTTCAGCGTACCCTTATCGATAGGACGTCGATTCACCAGCAGTGCTTTCTCAATGTCAGCGTACCCATATCGATAGGACGTCGACTCACCAGCATTGTTTTCTCAATGTCAGCGTACCCATATCGATAGGACATCGACTCACCAGCGGTGTTTTCTCAATGTAAGCGTACCCATATCGATAGGACATCGACTCACCAGCGGTGTTTTCTCAACGTCAGCTTACCCATATCGATAGGACGTCGATTCATCAGCAGTGTGTTCTCATTGTCACCGTACCCATGTCGATAGGACATCGACTCACCAGCGGTGTTTTCTAAATGTCAGCGTACCAATGTCGATAGGACGTCGACTCACTAGCGGTGTTTTCTCAATGTCAGCGTACCCATGTCGATAGGACGTCGATTCACCAGCAGTGTTTTCTCAATGTCAGCGTAACCATATCGATAGGATGTCGACTCACCAGCGGTGTTTTCTCAATGTCAGCGTACCCATATCGATAGGACATCGACTCACCAGCGGTGTTTTCTCAATGTCAGCATATCGATAGGACGTCGACTCACCTGCGGTGTTATCTCAATGTCAGCGTTCCCATATCGATAGGACGTCGACTCACCAGCTGTATTTTCTCAATGTCAGCGTACCCATATCGATAGGACGTCGACTCACCAGCGGTGTTTTCTCAATGTCAGCGTACCCATATCGATAGGACGTCGACTCACTAGCAGTGTTTTCTCAATGTCAGCGTACCCATATCGATAGGACGTTGACTCACCAGCATTGTTTTCTCAATGTCAGCGTACCCATATCGATAGGACGTCGACTCACCAGCAGTGTTTTCTCAATGTCACCGTACCCATGTCGATAGGACATCGACTCACCAGCGGTGTTTTCTCAATGTCAGCGTACCAATGTCGATAGGACGGCGACTTACCAGTGGTGTTTTCTCTATGTCAGCGTACCCATATCGATAGGACATCGACTCACCAGCATTGTTTTCTCAATGTCAGCGTACCCATATCGATAGGACGTCGACTCACCAGCGGTGTTTTCTCAATGTCAGCGTACCCATATCAATAGGACATCGACTCACCAGCGGTGTTTTCTCAATGTCAGCATATCGATAGGACGTCGACTCACCTGCGGTGTTTTCTCAATGTCAGCGTACCCATATCGATAGGACGTCGAATCACCGGCGGTGTTTTCTCAATGTCAGCGTACCCATATCGATAGGACGTCGACTCACCACCATTGTTTTCTCAATGTCAGCGTACCCATATCGATAGGACATCGACTCACCAGCGGTGTTTTCTCAATGTCAGCGTACCAATGTCGATAGGACGTCGACTCACCAGCGGTGTTTTCTCAATGTCAGCGTACCCATATCGATAGGACATCGTCTCACCAGCGGTGTTTTTTCAATGTCAGCGTACCCATATCGATAGGACGTCGACTCACCAGCAGTGTTTTCTCAATGTCAGCGTACCCATATCGATGGGACGTCGACTCACCAGCAATGTTTTCTCAATGTCAGCGTACCCATATCGATGGGATTTCGACTCACCAGCAGTGTTTTCTCAATGTCAGCGTACCCATATCGATGGGACGTCGACTCACCAGCAGTGTTTTCTCAATGTCAGCGTACCCATATCGATAGGACGTCGACTTACCATCGGTGTTTTCTCAATGTCAGCGTACCCATATCGATAGGACATCGACTCACCAGCGGTGTTTTCTCAATATCAGCGTACCCATATCGATAAGACGTCGACTCACCAGCGGTGTTTTCTCAATGTCAGCGTACCCATATCGATAGGACGTCGACTCACCAGCAGTGTTTTCTCAATGTCAGCGTACCCATATCGATAGGACGTCGACTCACCAGCAGTGTTTTCTCAATGTCAGCGTACCCATATCGATAGGACGTCGACTCACCACCATTGTTTTCTCAATGTCAGCGTACCCATATCGATAGGACATCGACTCACCAGCGGTGTTTTCTCAATGTCAGCGTACCCATATCGATAGGACGTCGACTCACCAGCAGTGTTTTCTCAATGTCACCGTACCCACGTCGATAGGACATCGACTCACCAGCAGTGTTTTCTCAATGTCAGCGTACCAATGTCGATAGGACGTCGATTCACCAGCGGTGTTTTCTCAATGTCAGCGTACCCATATCGATAGGACATCGACACACCAGCGGTGTTTTTTCAATGTCAGCTTACCCATATCGATAGGACGTCGACTCACCAGCAGTGTTTTCTCAATGTCAGCGTACCCATATCGATGGGAAGTCGACTCACCAGCAATGTTTTCTCAATGTCAGCGTACACATATCGATGGGACGTCGACTCACCAGCAATGTTTTCTCAATGTCAGCGTACCCATATCGATGGGACATCGACTCACCAGCAGTGGTTTCTCAATGTCAGCCTACCCATATCGATAGGACATCGACTCACCAGCGGTGTTTTCTCAATGTCAGCGTACCCATATCGATAGGACGTCTACTCACCAGCAGTGTTTTTTCAATTTCAGCGTATCCATATCGATAGGACGTCGACTCACCAGCATTGTTTTCTGAATGTCAGCGTACCCATATCGATATGACATCGACTCACCAGCGGTGTTTTCTCAATGTCAGCGTACCCATATCGATAGGACGTCGACTCACCAGCAGTGTTTTCTCAATGTCACCGTACCCATGTCGATAGGACATCGACTCACCAGCGGTGTTTTCTCAATGTCAGCGTACCAATGTCGATAGGACGTCGACTCACCAGCGGTGTTTTCTCAATGTCAGCGTACCCATGTCGATAGGACGTCGATTCACCAGCAGTGTTTTCTCAATGTCAGCGTAACCATATCGATAGGACGTCGACTCACCAGCGGTGTTTTCTCAATGTCAGCATATCGATAGGACGTCGACTCACCTGCGGTGTTTTCTCAATGTCAGCGTACCCATATCGATAGGACGTCGAATCACCGGCGGTGTTTTCTCAATGTCAGCGTACCCATATCGATAGGACGTCGACTCACCACCATTGTTTTCTCAATGTCAGCGTACCCATATCGATAGGACATCGACTCACCAGCGGTGTTTTCTCAATGTCAGCGTACCAATGTCGATAGGACGTCGACTCACCAGCGGTGTTTTCTCAATGTCAGCGTACCCATATCGATAGGACATCGTCTCACCAGCGGTGTTTTTTCAATGTCAGCGTACCCATATCGATAGGACGTCGACTCACCAGCAGTGTTTTCTCAATGTCAGCGTACCCATATCGATGGGACGTCGACTCACCAGCAATGTTTTCTCAATGTCAGCGTACCCATATCGATGGGATTTCGACTCACCAGCAGTGTTTTCTCAATGTCAGCGTACCCATATCGATGGGACGTCGACTCACCAGCAGTGTTTTCTCAATGTCAGCGTACCCATATCGATAGGACGTCGACTTACCATCGGTGTTTTCTCAATGTCAGCGTACCCATATCGATAGGACATCGACTCACCAGCGGTGTTTTCTCAATGTCAGCGTACCCATATCGATAAGACGTCGACTCACCAGCGGTGTTTTCTCAATGTCAGCGTACCCATATCGATAGGACGTCGACTCACCAGCAGTGTTTTCTCAATGTCAGCGTACCCATATCGATAGGACGTCGACTCACCAGCAGTGTTTTCTCAATGTCAGCGTACCCATATCGATAGGACGTCGACTCACCACCATTGTTTTCTCAATGTCAGCGTACCCATATCGATAGGACATCGAATCACCAGCGGTGTTTTCTCAATGTCAGCGTACCCATATCGATAGGACGTCGACTCACCAGCAGTGTTTTCTCAATGTCACCGTACCCACGTCGATAGGACATCGACTCACCAGCAGTGTTTTCTCAATGTCAGCGTACCAATGTCGATAGGACGTCGACTCACCAGCGGTGTTTTCTCAATGTCAGCGTACCCATATCGATAGGACATCGACACACCAGCGGTGTTTTTTCAATGTCAGCTTACCCATATCGATAGGACGTCGACTCACCAGCAGTGTTTTCTTAATGGCAGCGTACCCATATCGATGGGAAGTCGACTCACCAGCAATGTTTTCTCAATGTCAGCGTACACATATCGATGGGACGTCGACTCACCAGCAATGTTTTCTCAATGTCAGCGTACCCATATCGATGGGACATCGACTCACCAGCAGTGGTTTCTCAATGTCAGCCTACCCATATCGATAGGACATCGACTCACCAGCGGTGTTTTCTCAATGTCAGCGTACCCATATCGATAGGACGTCGACTCACCAGCAGTGTTTTCTCAATGTCACCGTACCCATGTCGATAGGACATCGACTCACCAGCGGTGTTTTCTCAATGTCAGCGTACCAATGTCGATAGGACGTCGACTCACCAGCGGTGTTTTCTCAATGTCAGCGTACCCATATCGATAGGACGTCGATTCACCAGCAGTGTTTTCTCAATGTCAGCGTAACCATATCGATAGGACGTCGACTCACCAGCGGTGTTTTCTCAATGTCAGCGTAACCATATCGATAGGACATCGACTCACCAGCGGTGTTTTCTCAATGTCAGCATATCGATAGGACGTCGATTCACCTGCGGTGTTTTCTCAATGTCAGCGTACCCATATCGATAGGACGTCGACTCACCAGCTGTATTTTCTCAATGTCAGCGTACCCATATCGATAGGACGTTGACTCACCAGCATTGTTTTCTCAATGTCAGCGTACCCATATCGATAGGACATCGACTCACCAGCGGTGTTTTCTCAATGTCAGCGTACCCATATCGATAGGACGTCGACTCACCAGCAGTGTTTTCTCAATGTCACCGTACCCATGTCGATAGGACATCGACTCACCAGCGGGGTTTTCTCAATGTCAGCGTACCAATGTCGATAGGATGTCGACTCACCAGCGGTGTTTTCTCAATGTCAGCGTACCCATATCGATAGGACGTCGACTCACCAGCAGTGTTTTCTCAATGTCAGCGTACCCATATCGATAGGACGTCTACTCACCAGCATTGTTTTCTCAATGTCAGCGTACCCATATCGATAGGACGTCGACTCACCAGCAGTGTTTTCTCAATGTCACCGTACCCATGTCGATAGGACATCGACTCACCAGCGGTGTTTTCTCAATGTCAGCGTACCAATGTCGATAGGACGTCGACTCACCAGCGGTGTTTTCTCAATGTCAGCGTACCCATATCGATAGGACATCGACTCACCAGCAGTGTTTTCTCAATGTCAGCGTACCCATATCGAAAGGACGTCGACTCACCAGCAGTGTTTTCTCAATGTCAGCGTACCCATATCGATAGGACGTCGACTCACCAGCGGTGTTTTCTCAATGTCAGCGTACCCTTATCGATAGGACATCGACTCACCAGCAGTGTTTTCTCAATGTCAGCGTACCAATATCGATAGGACATCGACTCACCAGCAGTGTTTTCTCAATGTCAACGTACCCTTATCGGTAGGGCATCGACTCACCAGTGGTGTTTTCTCAATGTCAGCGTACACATATCGATAGAACGTCTACTCACCAACGGTGTTTTCTCAATGTCAGCGTACCCATATCGATAGGACGTCGACTCACCAGCAGTGTTTTCTCAATGTCAGCGTACCCATATCGATAGGTCGTCGACTCACCAGCAGTGTTTTCTCAATGTCAGCGTACCCATATCGATAGGACATCGACTCACCAACGGTATTTTCTCAATGTCAGCGTACCCATATCGATAGGACGTCAACTCACCAGCGGTGTTTTCTCAATGTCAGCGTACCCATATCGATAGGACATCGAATCACCAGCGGTGTTTTCTTAATGTCAGCATATCGATAGGACGTCGACTCACCAGCGGTGTTTTCTCAATGTCAGCGTACCCATATCGATAGGACATCGACTCACCAGCAGTGTTTTCTCAATGTCAGCGTACCCATATCGATAGGACGTCGACTCACCAGCAGTGTTTTCTCAATGTCAGCGTACCCATATCGATAGGACGTCGACTCACCAGCGGTGTTTTCTCAATGTCAGCGTACCCTTATCGATAGGACATCGACTCACCAGCAGTGTTTTCTCAATGTCAGCGTACCCATATCGATAGGACATCGACTCACCAGCAGTGTTTTCTCTATGTCAGCGTACCCTTATCGATAGGGCATCGACTCACCAGCGGTGTTTTCTCAATGTCAGGGTACACATATCGATAGAACGTCGAATCACCAACGGTGTTTTCTCAATGTCAGCGTACCCATATCGATAGGACGTCGACTCACCAGCAGTGTTTTCTCAATGTCAGCGTACCCATATCGATAGGACGTTGACTCACCAGCATTGTTTTCTCAATGTCAGCGTACCCATATCGATAGGACGTCGACTCACCAGCAGTGTTTTCTCAATGTCACCGTACCCATGTCGATAGGACATCGACTCACCAGCGGTGTTTTCTCAATGTCAGCGTACCAATGTCGATAGGACGGCGACTTACCAGCGGTGTTTTCTCTATGTCAGCGTACCCATATCGATAGGACATCGACTCACCAGCAGTGTTTTCTCAATGTCAGCGTACCCATATCGATAGGACGTCGACTCACCAGCGGTATTTTCTCAATGTCAGCGTACCCATATCAATAGGACATCGACTCACCAGCGGTGTTTTCTCAATGTCAGCATATCGATAGGACGTCGACTCACCTGCGGTGTTTTCTCAAAGTCAGCGTACCCATATCGATAGGACGTCGAATCACCGGCGGTGTTTTCTCAATGTCAGCGTACCCATATCGATAGGACGTCGACTCACCACCATTGTTTTCTCAATGTCAGCGTACCCTTATCGATAGGACATCGACTCACCAGCGGTGTTTTCTCAATGTCAGGGTACCAATGTCGATAGGACGTCGACTCACCAGCGGTGTTTTCTCAATGTCAGCGTACCCATATCGATAGGACATCGTCTCACCAGCGGTGTTTTTTCAATGTCAGCCTACCCATATCGATAGGACGTCGACTCACCAGCAGTGTTTTCTCAATGTCAGCGTACCCATATCGATGGGACGTCGACTCACCAGCAATGTTTTCTCAATGTCAGCGTACCCATATCGATGGGATTTCGACTCACCAGCAGTGTTTTCTCAATGTCAGCGTACCCATATCGATGGGACGTCGACTCACCAGCAGTGTTTTCTCAATGTCAGCGTACCCATATCGATAGGACGTCGACTTACCATCGGTGTTTTCTCAATGTCAGCGTACCCATATCGATAGGACGTCGACTCACCAGCAGTGTTTTCTCAATGTCTGCGTACCCATATCGATAGGACGTTGACTCACCAGCATTGTTTTCTCAATGTCAGCGTACCCATATCGATAGGACGTCGACTCACCAGCAGTGTTTTCTCAATGTCACCGTACCCATGTCGATAGGACATCGACTCACCAGCGGTGTTTTCTCAATGTCAGCGTACCAATGTCGATAGGACGGCGACTTACCAGCGGTGTTTTCTCTATGTCAGCGTACCCATATCGATAGGACATCGACTCACCAGCAGTGTTTTCTCAATGTCAGCGTACCCATATCGATAGGACGTCGACTCACCAGCGGTGTTTTCTCAATGTCAGCGTACCCATATCAATAGGACATCGACTCACCAGCGGTGTTTTCTCAATGTCAGCATATCGATAGGACGTCGACTCACCTGCGGTGTTTTCTCAATGTCAGCGTACCCATATCGATAGGACGTCGAATCACCGGCGGTGTTTTCTCAATGTCAGCGTACCCATATCGATAGGACGTCGACTCACCACCATTGTTTTCTCAATGTCAGCGTACCCATATCGATAGGACATCGACTCACCAGCGGTGTTTTCTCAATGTCAGCGTACCAATGTCGATAGGACGTCGACTCACCAGCGGTGTTTTCTCAATGTCAGCGTACCCATATCGATAGGACATCGTCTCACCAGCGGTGTTTTTTCAATGTCAGCGTACCCATATCGATAGGACGTCGACTCACCAGCAGTGTTTTCTCAATGTCAGCGTACC
Source organism: Lamellibrachia columna (assembly GCA_963662155.1). NCBI lineage: Eukaryota > Metazoa > Annelida > Polychaeta > Sabellida > Siboglinidae > Lamellibrachia > Lamellibrachia columna. The sequence goes on along the minus strand of OY759269.1, from coordinate 36,510,910 downwards.
CATATCGATGGGACGTCGACTCACCAGCAATGTTTTCTCAATGTCAGCGTACCCATATCGATGGGATTTCGACTCACCAGCAGTGTTTTCTCAATGTCAGCGTACCCATATCGATGGGACGTCGACTCACCAGCAGTGTTTTCTCAATGTCAGCGTACCCATATCGATAGGACGTCGACTTACCATCGGTGTTTTCTCAATGTCAGCGTACCCATATCGATAGGACATCGACTCACCAGCGGTGTTTTCTCAATGTCAGCGTACCCATATCGATAAGACGTCGACTCACCAGCGGTGTTTTCTCAATGTCAGCGTACCCATATCGATAGGACGTCGACTCACCAGCAGTGTTTTCTCAATGTCAGCGTACCCATATCGATAGGACGTCGACTCACCAGCAGTGTTTTCTCAATGTCAGCGTACCCATATCGATAGGACGTCGACTCACCACCATTGTTTTCTCAATGTCAGCGTACACATATCGATAGGACATCGACTCACCAGCGGTGTTTTCTCAATGTCAGCGTACCCATATCGATAGGACGTCGACTCACCAGCAGTGTTTTCTCAATGTCACCGTACCCATATCGATAGGACGTTGACTCACCAGCATTGTTTTCTCAATGTCAGCGTATCCATATCGATAGGACGTCGACTCACCAGCAGTGTTTTCTCAATGTCACCGTACCCATGTCGATAGGACATCGACTCACCAGCGGTGTTTTCTCAATGTCAGCGTACCAATGTCGATAGGACGTCGACTCACCAGCGGTGTTTTCTCAATGTCAGCGTACCCATATCGATAGGACATCGACTCACCAGCAGTGTTTTCTCAATGTCAGCGTACCCATATCGATAGGACGTCGACTCACCAGCAGTGTTTTCTCAATGTCAGCGTACCCATATCGATAGGACGTCGACTCACCAGCGGTGTTTTCTAAATGTCAGCGTACCCATATCGATAGGACATCGACTCACCAGCGGTGTTTTCTCAATGTCAGCATATCGATAGGACGTCGACTCACCTGCGGTGTTTTCTCAATGTCAGCGTACCCATATCGATAGGACATCGACTCACCAGCGGTGTTTTCTCAATGTCAGCATATCGATAGGACGTCGACTCACCAGCGGTGTTTTCTCAATATCAGCGTACCCATATCGATAGGACGTCGACTCACCAGCTGTGTTTTCTCAATGTCAGCGTACCAATGTCGATAGGACATCGACTCACCAGCAGTGTTTTCTCAATGTCAGCGTATCCATATCGATAGGACGTCGACTCACCAGCAGTGTTTTCTAAATGTCAGCGTACCCATATCGATAGGACGTCGACTCACCAGCGGTGTTATCTCAATGTCAGCGTACCCATATCGATAGGACGTCGACTCACCAGCGGTGTTTTCTCAATGTCAGCGTACCCATATCGATAGGACATCGACTCACCAGCGGTGTTTTCTCAATGTCAGCATATCGATAGGACGTCGACTCACCTGCGTTGTTTTCTCAATGTCAGCGTACCCATATCGATAGGACGTTGACTCACCAGCTGTGTTTTATCAATGTCAGCGTACCGATATCGATAGGACGTCTACTCACCAGCATTGTTTTCTCAATGTCAGCGTACCCATATCGATAGGACATCGACTCACCAGCAGTGTTTTCTCAATGTCAGCGTACCCATATCGATAGGGCATCGACTCACCAGCGGTGTTTTCTCAATGTCAGCGTAACAATATCGATAGGACGTCGACTCACCAGCAGTGTTTTCTCAATGTCAGCGTACCCATATCGATAGGACGTCGACTCACCAGCATTGTTTTCTCAATGTCAGCGTACCCATATCGATAGGACATCGACTCACCAGCGGTGTTTTCTCAATGTCAGCGTACCCATATCGATAGGACGTCGACTCACCAGCAGTGTTTTCTCAATGTCACCGTACCCACGTCGATAGGACATCGACTCACCAGCGGTGTTTTCTCAATGTCAGCGTACCAATGTCGATAGGACGTCGACTCACCAGCGGTGTTTCCTCAATGTCAGCGTACCCATATCGATAGGACATCGACTCACCAGCGGTTTTTTTTTTCAAAGTCAGCGTACCCATATCGATGGGACGTCGACTCACCAGCAGTGTTTTTTCAATTTCAGCGTACCCTTATCGATAGGACGTCGATTCACCAGCAGTGCTTTCTCAATGTCAGCGTACCCATATCGATAGGACGTCGACTCACCAGCATTGTTTTCTCAATGTCAGCGTACCCATATCGATAGGACATCGACTCACCAGCGGTGTTTTCTCAATGTAAGCGTACCCATATCGATAGGACATCGACTCACCAGCGGTGTTTTCTCAACGTCAGCTTACCCATATCGATAGGACGTCGATTCATCAGCAGTGTGTTCTCATTGTCACCGTACCCATGTCGATAGGACATCGACTCACCAGCGGTGTTTTCTAAATGTCAGCGTACCAATGTCGATAGGACGTCGACTCACCAGCGGTGTTTTCTCAATGTCAGCGTACCCATGTCGATAGGACGTCGATTCACCAGCAGTGTTTTCTCAATGTCAGCGTAACCATATCGATAGGACGTCGACTCACCAGCGGTGTTTTCTCAATGTCAGCGTACCCATATCGATAGGACATCGACTCACCAGCGGTGTTTTCTCAATGTCAGCATATCGATAGGACGTCGACTCACCTGCGGTGTTTTCTCAATGTCAGCGTTCCCATATCGATAGGACGTCGACTCACCAGCTGTATTTTCTCAATGTCAGCGTACCCATATCGATAGGACGTCGACTCACCAGCGGTGTTTTCTCAATGTCAGCGTACCCATATCGATAGGACGTCGACTCACTAGCAGTGTTTTCTCAATGTCAGCGTACCCATATCGATAGGACGTTGACTCACCAGCATTGTTTTCTCAATGTCAGCGTACCCATATCGATAGGACGTCGACTCACCAGCAGTGTTTTCTCAATGTCACCGTACCCATGTCGATAGGACATCGACTCATCAGCGGTGTTTTCTCAATGTCAGCGTACCAATGTCGATAGGACGGCGACTTACCAGTGGTGTTTTCTCTATGTCAGCGTACCCATATCGATAGGACATCGACTCACCAGCATTGTTTTCTCAATGTCAGCGTACCCATATCGATAGGACGTCGACTCACCAGCGGTGTTTTCTCAATGTCAGCGTACCCATATCAATAGGACATCGACTCACCAGCGGTGTTTTCTCAATGTCAGCATATCGATAGGACGTCGACTCACCTGCGGTGTTTTCTCAATGTCAGCGTACCCATATCGATAGGACGTCGAATCACCGGCGGTGTTTTCTCAATGTCAGCGTACCCATATCGATAGGACGTCGACTCACCACCATTGTTTTCTCAATGTCAGCGTACCCATATCGATAGGACATCGACTCACCAGCGGTGTTTTCTCAATGTCAGCGTACCAATGTCGATAGGACGTCGACTCACCAGCGGTGTTTTCTCAATGTCAGCGTACCCATATCGATAGGACATCGTCTCACCAGCGGTGTTTTTTCAATGTCAGCGTACCCATATCGATAGGACGTCGACTCACCAGCAGTGTTTTCTCAATGTCAGCGTACCCATATCGATGGGACGTCGACTCACCAGCAATGTTTTCTCAATGTAAGCGTACCCATATCGATGGGATTTCGACTCACCAGCAGTGTTTTCTCAATGTCAGCGTACCCATATCGATGGGACGTCGACTCACCAGCAGTGTTTTCTCAATGTCAGCGTACCCATATCGATAGGACGTCGACTTACCATCGGTGTTTTCTCAATGTCAGCGTACGCATATCGATAGGACATCGACTCACCAGCGGTGTTTTCTCAATATCAGCGTACCCATATCGATAAGACGTCGACTCACCAGCGGTGTTTTCTCAATGTCAGCGTACCCATATCGATAGGACGTCGACTCACCAGCAGTGTTTTCTCAATGTCAGCGTACCCATATCGATAGGACGTCGACTCACCAGCAGTGTTTTCTCAATGTCAGCGTACCCATATCGATAGGACGTGGACTCACCACCATTGTTTTCTCAATGTCAGCGTACCCATATCGATAGGACATCGACTCACCAGCGGTGTTTTCTCAATGTCAGCGTACCCATATCGATAGGACGTCGACTCACCAGCAGTGTTTTCTCAATGTCACCGTACCCACGTCGATAGGACATCGACTCACCAGCAGTGTTTTCTCAATGTCAGCGTACCAATGTCGATAGGACGTCGACTCACCAGCGGTGTTTTCTCAATGTCAGCGTACCCATATCGATAGGACATCGACACACCAGCGGTGTTTTTTCAATGTCAGCTTACCCATATCGATAGGACGTCGACTCACCAGCAGTGTTTTCTCAATGTCAGCGTACCCATATCGATGGGAAGTCGACTCACCAGCAATGTTTTCTCAATGTCAGCGTACACATATCGATGGGACGTCGACTCACCAGCAATGTTTTCTCAATGTCAGCGTACCCATATCGATGGGACATCGACTCACCAGCAGTTGTTTCTCAATGTCAGCCTACCCATATCGATAGGACATCGACTCACCAGCGGTGTTTTCTCAATGTCAGCGTACCCATATCGATAGGACGTCTACTCACCAGCAGTGTTTTTTCAATTTCAGCGTATCCATATCGATAGGACGTCGACTCACCAGCATTGTTTTCTGAATGTCAGCGTACCCATATCGATATGACATCGACTCACCAGTGGTGTTTTCTCAATGTCAGCGTACCCATATCGATAGGACGTCGACTCACCAGCAGTGTTTTCTCAATGTCACCGTACCCATGTCGATAGGACATCGACTCACCAGCGGTGTTTTCTCAATGTCAGCGTACCAATGTCGATAGGACGTCGACTCACCAGCGGTGTTTTCTCAATGTCAGCGTACCCATGTCGATAGGACGTCGATTCACCAGCAGTGTTTTCTCAATGTCAGCGTAACCATATCGATAGGACGTCGACTCACCAGCGGTGTTTTCTCAATGTCAGCATATCGATAGGACGTCGACTCACCTGCGGTGTTTTCTCAATGTCAGCGTACCCATATCGATAGGACGTCGAATCACCGGCGGTGTTTTCTCAATGTCAGCGTACCCATATCGATAGGACGTCGACTCACCACCATTGTTTTCTCAATGTCAGCGTACCAATATCGATAGGACATCGACTCACCAGCGGTGTTTCTCAATGTCAGCGTACCAATGTCGATAGGACGTCGACTCACCAGCGGTGTTTTCTCAATGTCAGCGTACCCATATCGATAGGACATCGTCTCACCAGCGGTGTTTTTTCAATGTCAGCGTACCCATATCGATAGGACGTCGACTCACCAGCAGTGTTTTCTCAATGTCAGCGTACCCATATCGATGGGACGTCGACTCACCAGCAATGTTTTCTCAATGTCAGCGTACCCATATCGATGGGATTTCGACTCACCAGCAGTGTTTTCTCAATGTCAGCGTACCCATATCGATGGGACGTCGACTCACCAGCAGTGTTTTCTCAATGTCAGCGTACCCATATCGATAGGACGTCGACTTACCATCGGTGTTTTCTCAATGTCAGCGTACCCATATCGATAGGACATCGACTCACCAGCGGTGTTTTCTCAATGTCAGCGTACCCATATCGATAAGACGTCGACTCACCAGCGGTGTTTTCTCAATGTCAGCGTACCCATATCGATAGGACGTCGACTCACCAGCAGTGTTTTCTCAATGTCAGCGTACCCATATCGATAGGACGTCGACTCACCAGCAGTGTTTTCTCAATGTCAGCGTACCCATATCGATAGGACGTCGACTCACCACCATTGTTTTCTCAATGTCAGCGTACCCATATCGATAGGACATCGACTCACCAGCGGTGTTTTCTCAATGTCAGCGTACCCATATCGATAGGACGTCGACTCACCAGCGGTGTTTTCTCAATGTCACCGTACCCACGTCGATAGGACATCGACTCACCAGCAGTGTTTTCTCAATGTCAGCGTACCAATGTCGATAAGACGTCGACTCACCAGCGGTGTTTTCTCAATGTCAGCGTACCCATATCGATAGGACATCGACACACCAGCGGTGTTTTTTCAATGTCAGCTTACCAATATCGATAGGACGTCGACTCACCAGCAGTGTTTTCTCAATGGCAGCGTACCCATATCGATGGGAAGTCGACTCACCAGCAATGTTTTCTCAATGTCAGCGTACACATATCGATGGGACGTCGACTCACCAGCAATGTTTTCTCAATGTCAGCGTACCCATATCGATGGGACATCGACTCACCAGCAGTGGTTTCTCAATGTCAGCCTACCCATATCGATAGGACATCGACTCACCAGCGGTGTTTTCTCAATGTCAGCGTACCCATATCGATAGGACGTCTACTCACCAGCAGTGTTTTTTCAATTTCAGCGTATCCATATCGATAGGACGTCGACTCACCAGCATTGTTTTCTGAATGTCAGCGTACCCATATCGATATGACATCGACTCACCAGCGGTGTTTTCTCAATGTCAGCGTACCCATATCGATAGGACGTCGACTCACCAGCAGTGTTTTCTCAATGTCACCGTACCCATGTCGATAGGACATCGACTCACCAGCGGTGTTTTCTCAATGTCAGCGTACCAATGTCGATAGGACGTCGACTCACCAGCGGTGTTTTCTCAATGTCAGCGTACCCATATCGATAGGACGTCGATTCACCAGCAGTGTTTTCTCAATGTCAGCGTAACCATATCGATAGGACGTCGACTCACCAGCGGTGTTTTCTCAATGTCAGCGTACCCATATCGATAGGACATCGACTCACCAGCGGTGTTTTCTCAATGTCAGCATATCGATAGGACGTCGACTCACCTGCGGTGTTTTCTCAATGTCAGCGTACCCATATCGATAGGACGTCGACTCACCAGCTGTATTTTCTCAATGTCAGCGTACCCATATCGATAGGACGTTGACTCACCAGCATTGTTTTCTCAATGTCAGCGTACCCATATCGATAGGACATCGACTCACCAGCGGTGTTTTCTCAATGTCAGCGTACCCATATCGATAGGACGTCGACTCACCAGCAGTGTTTTCTCAATGTCACCGTACCCATGTCGATAGGACATCGACTCAACAGCGGGGTTTTCTCAATGTCAGCGTACCAATGTCGATAGGATGTCGACTCACCAGCGGTGTTTTCTCAATGTCAGCGTACCCATATCGATAGGACGTCGACTCACCAGCAGTGTTTTCTCAATGTCAGCGTACCCATATCGATAGGACGTCTACTCACCAGCATTGTTTTCTCAATGTCAGCGTACCCATATCGATAGGACGTCGACTCACCAGCAGTGTTTTCTCAATGTCACCGTACCCATGTCGATAGGACATCGACTCACCAGCGGTGTTTTCTCAATGTCAGCGTACCAATGTCGATAGGACGTCGACTCACCAGCGGTGTTTTCTCAATGTCAGCGTACCCATATCGATAGGACATCGACTCACCAGCAGTGTTTTCTCAATGTCAGCGTACCCATATCGAAAGGACGTCGACTCACCAGCAGTGTTTTCTCAATGTCAGCGTACCCATATCGATAGGACGTCGACTCACCAGCGGTGTTTTCTCAATGTCAGCGTACCCTTATCGATAGGACATCGACTCACCAGCAGTGTTTTCTCAATGTCAGCGTACCAATATCGATAGGACATCGACTCACCAGCAGTGTTTTCTCAATGTCAACGTACCCTTATCGGTAGGGCATCGACTCACCAGTGGTGTTTTCTCAATGTCAGCGTACACATATCGATAGAACGTCTACTCACCAACGGTGTTTTCTCAATGTCAGCGTACCCATATCGATAGGACGTCGACTCACCAGCAGTGTTTTCTCAATGTCAGCGTACCCATATCGATAGGTCGTCGACTCACCAGCAGTGTTTTCTCAATGTCAGCGTACCCATATCGATAGGACATCGACTCACCAACGGTATTTTCTCAATGTCAGCGTACCCATATCGATAGGACGTCAACTCACCAGCGGTGTTTTCTCAATGTCAGCGTACCCATATCGATAGGACATCGAATCACCAGCGGTGTTTTCTTAATGTCAGCATATCGATAGGACGTCGACTCACCAGCGGTGTTTTCTCAATGTCAGCGTACCCATATCGATAGGACATCGACTCACCAGCAGTGTTTTCTCAATGTCAGCGTACCCATATCGATAGGACGTCGACTCACCAGCAGTGTTTTCTCAATGTCAGCGTACCCATATCGATAGGAAGTCGACTCACCAGCGGTGTTTTCTCAATGTCAGCGTACCCTTATCGATAGGACATCGACTCACCAGCAGTGTTTTCTCAATGTCAGCGTACCCATATCGATAGGACATCGACTCACCAGCAGTGTTTTCTCTATGTCAGCGTACCCTTATCGATAGGGCATCGACTCACCAGCGGTGTTTTCTCAATGTCAGCGTACACATATCGATAGAACGTCGAATCACCAACGGTGTTTTCTCAATGTCAGCGTACCCATATCGATAGGACGTCGACTCACCAGCAGTGTTTTCTCAATGTCAGCGTACCCATATCGATAGGACGTTGACTCACCAGCATTGTTTTCTCAATGTCAGCGTACCCATATCGATAGGACGTCGACTCACCAGCAGTGTTTTCTCAATGTCACCGTACCCATGTCGATAGGACATCGACTCACCAGCGGTGTTTTCTCAATGTCAGCGTACCAATGTCGATAGGACGGCGACTTACCAGCGGTGTTTTCTCTATGTCAGCGTACCCATATCGATAGGACATCGACTCACCAGCAGTGTTTTCTCAATGTCAGCGTACCCATATCGATAGGACGTCGACTCACCAGCGGTATTTTCTCAATGTCAGCGTACCCATATCAATAGGACATCGACTCACCAGCGGTGTTTTCTCAATGTCAGCATATCGATAGGACGTCGACTCACCTGCGGTGTTTTCTCAAAGTCAGCGTACCCATATCGATAGGACGTCGAATCACCGGCGGTGTTTTCTCAATGTCAGCGTACCCATATCGATAGGACGTCGACTCACCACCATTGTTTTCTCAATGTCAGCGTACCCTTATCGATAGGACATCGACTCACCAGCGGTGTTTTCTCAATGTCAGGGTACCAATGTCGATAGGACGTCGACTCACCAGCGGTGTTTTCTCAATGTCAGCGTACCCATATCGATAGGACATCGTCTCACCAGCGGTGTTTTTTCAATGTCAGCCTACCCATATCGATAGGACGTCGACTCACCAGCAGTGTTTTCTCAATGTCAGCGTACCCATATCGATGGGACGTCGACTCACCAGCAATGTTTTCTCAATGTCAGCGTACCCATATCGATGGGATTTCGACTCACCAGCAGTGTTTTCTCAATGTCAGCGTACCCATATCGATGGGACGTCGACTCACCAGCAGTGTTTTCTCAATGTCAGCGTACCCATATCGATAGGACGTCGACTTACCATCGGTGTTTTCTCAATGTCAGCGTACACATATCGATAGGACATCGACTCACCAGCGGTGTTTTCTCAATGTCAGCGTACCCATATCGATAAGACATCGACTCACCAGCGGTGTTTTCTCAATGTCAGCGTACCCATATCGATAGGACGTCGACTCACCAGCAGTGTTTTCTCAATGTCAGCGTACCCATATCGATAGGACGTCGACTCACCAGCAGTGTTTTCTCAATGTCAGCGTACCCATATCGATAGGACGTCGACTCACCACCATTGTTTTCTCAATGTCAGCGTACCCATATCGATAGGACATCGACTCACCAGCGGTGTTTTCTCAATGTCAGCGTACCCATATCGATAGGACGTCGACTCACCAGCAGTGTTTTCTCAATGTCACCGTACCCACGTCGATAGGACATCGACTCACCAGCGGTGTTTTCTCAATGTCAGCGTACCAATGTCGATAGGACGTCGACTCACCAGCGGTGTTTTCTCAATGTCAGCGTACCCATATCGATAGGACATCGACTCACCAGCGGTGTTTTTTCAATGTCAGCGTACCCATATCGATAGGACGTCGACTCACCAGCAGTGTTTTCTCAATGTCAGCGTACCCATATCGATGGGAAGTCGACTCACCAGCAATGTTTTCTCAATGTCAGCGTACACATATCGATGGGACGTCGACTCACCAGCAATGTTTTCTCAATGTCAGCGTACCCATATCGATGGGACGTCGACTCACCAGCAGTGTTTTCTCAATGTCAGCGTACCCATATCGATAGGACTTCGATTCACCAGCGGTGTTTTCTCAATGTTAGCGTACCCATATCGATAGGACATCGACTCACCAGCAGTGGTTTCTCAATGTCAGCCTACCCATATCGATAGGACATCGACTCACCAGCGGTGTTTTCTCAATGTCAGCGTACCCATATCGATAGGACGTCTACTCACCAGCAGTGTTTTTTCAATTTCAGCGTACCAATGTCGATAGGACGTCGACTCACCAGCGGTGTTTTCTCAATGTCAGCGTGCCCATATCGATAGGACGTCGACTCACCAGCAGTGTTTTCTCAATGTCAGCGTACCCATATCGAAAGGACTTCGACTCACCAGCAATGTTTTCTCAATGTCAGCGTACCCATATCGATAGGACGTCGACTCACCAGCAGTGTTTTCTCAATGTCAGCGTACCCATATCGATAGGACATCGAATCACCAGCGGTGTTTTCTTAATGTCAGCATATCGATAGGACGTCGACTCACCAGCGGTGTTTTCTCAATGTCAGCGTACCCATATCGATAGGACATCGACTCACCAGCAGTGTTTTCTCAATGTCAGCGTACCCATATCGATAGGACGTCGACTCACCAGCAGTGTTTTCTCAATGTCAGCGTACCCATATCGATAGGACGTCGACTCACCAGCGGTGTTTTCTCAATGTCAGCGTACCCTTATCGATAGGACATCGACTCACCAGCAGTGTTTTCTCAATGTCAGCGTACCCATATCGATAGGACATCGACTCACCAGCAGTGTTTTCTCTATGTCAGCGTACCCTTATCGATAGGGCATCGACTCACCAGCGGTGTTTTCTCAATGTCAGCGTACACATATCGATAGAACGTCGAATCACCAACGGTGTTTTCTCAATGTCAGCGTACCCATATCGATAGGACGTCGACTCACCAGCAGTGTTTTCTCAATGTCAGCGTACCCATATCGATAGGACGTTGACTCACCAGCATTGTTTTCTCAATGTCAGCGTACCCATATCGATAGGACGTCGACTCACCAGCAGTGTTTTCTCAATGTCACCGTACCCATGTCGATAGGACATCGACTCACCAGCGGTGTTTTCTCAATGTCAGCGTACCAATGTCGATAGGACGGCGACTTACCAGCGGTGTTTTCTCTATGTCAGCGTACCCATATCGATAGGACATCGACTCACCAGCAGTGTTTTCTCAATGTCAGCGTACCCATATCGATAGGACGTCGACTCACCAGCGGTATTTTCTCAATGTCAGCGTACCCATATCAATAGGACATCGACTCACCAGCGGTGTTTTCTCAATGTCAGCATATCGATAGGACGTCGACTCACCTGCGGTGTTTTCTCAAAGTCAGCGTACCCATATCGATAGGACGTCGAATCACCGGCGGTGTTTTCTCAATGTCAGCGTACCCATATCGATAGGACGTCGACTCACCACCATTGTTTTCTCAATGTCAGCGTACCCTTATCGATAGGACATCGACTCACCAGCGGTGTTTTCTCAATGTCAGGGTACCAATGTCGATAGGACGTCGACTCACCAGCGGTGTTTTCTCAATGTCAGCGTACCCATATCGATAGGACATCGTCTCACCAGCGGTGTTTTTTCAATGTCAGCGTACCCATATCGATAGGACGTCGACTCACCAGCAGTGTTTTCTCAATGTCAGCGTACCCATATCGATGGGACGTCGACTCACCAGCAATGTTTTCTCAATGTCAGCGTACCCATATCGATGGGATTTCGACTCACCAGCAGTGTTTTCTCAATGTCAGCGTACCCATATCGATGGGACGTCGACTCACCAGCAGTGTTTTCTCAATGTCAGCGTACCCATATCGATAGGACGTCGACTTACCATCGGTGTTTTCTCAATGTCAGCGTACCCATATCGATAGGACATCGACTCACCAGCGGTGTTTTCTCAATGTCAGCGTACCCATATCGATAAGACATCGACTCACCAGCGGTGTTTTCTCAATGTCAGCGTACCCATATCGATAGGACGTCGACTCACCAGCAGTGTTTTCTCAATGTCAGCGTACCCATATCGATAGGACGTCGACTCACCAGCAGTGTTTTCTCAATGTCAGCGTACCCATATCGATAGGACGTCGACTCACCACCATTGTTTTCTCAATGTCAGCGTACCCATATCGATAGGACATCGACTCACCAGCGGTGTTTTCTCAATGTCAGCGTGCCCATATCGATAGGACGTCGACTCACCAGCAGTGTTTTCTCAATGTCACCGTACCCACGTCGATAGGACATCGACTCACCAGCGGTGTTTTCTCAATGTCAGCGTACCAATGTCGATAGGACGTCGACTCACCAGCGGTGTTTTCTCAATGTCAGCGTACCCATATCGATAGGACATCGACTCACCAGCGGTGTTTTTTCAATGTCAGCGTACCCATATCGATAGGACGTCGACTCACCAGCAGTGTTTTCTCAATGTCAGCGTACCCATATCGATGGGAAGTCGACTCACCAGCAATGTTTTCTCAATGTCAGCGTACCCATATCGATGGGACGTCGACTCACCAGCAGTGTTTTCTCAATGTCAGCGTACCCATATCGATAGGACGTCGACTTACCATCGGTGTTTTCTCAATGTCAGCGTACCCATATCGATAGGACATCGACTCACCAGCGGTGTTTTTTCAATGTCAGCGTACCCATATCGATAGGACGTCGACTCACCAGCAGTGTTTTCTCAATGTCAGCGTACCCATATCGATGGGAAGTCGACTCACCAGCAATGTTTTCTCAATGTCAGCGTACACATATCGATGGGACGTCGACTCACCAGCAATGTTTTCTCAATGTCAGCGTACCCATATCGATGGGACGTCGACTCACCAGCAGTGTTTTCTCAATGTCAGCGTACCCATATCGATAGGACTTCGATTCACCAGCGGTGTTTTCTCAATGTTAGCGTACCCATATCGATAGGACATCGACTCACCAGCAGTGGTTTCTCAATGTCAGCCTACCCATATCGATAGGACATCGACTCACCAGCGGTGTTTTCTCAATGTCAGCGTACCCATATCGATAGGACGTCTACTCACCAGCAGTGTTTTTTCAATTTCAGCGTACCAATGTCGATAGGACGTCGACTCACCAGCGGTGTTTTCTCAATGTCAGCGTGCCCATATCGATAGGACGTCGACTCACCAGCAGTGTTTTCTCAATGTCAGCGTACCCATATCGAAAGGACTTCGACTCACCAGCAATGTTTTCTCAATGTCAGCGTACCCATATCGATAGGACGTCGACTCACCAGCAGTGTTTTCTCAATGTCAGCGTACCCATATCGATAGGACATCGAATCACCAGCGGTGTTTTCTTAATGTCAGCATATCGATAGGACGTCGACTCACCAGCGGTGTTTTCTCAATGTCAGCGTACCCATATCGATAGGACATCGACTCACCAGCAGTGTTTTCTCAATGTCAGCGTACCCATATCGATAGGACGTCGACTCACCAGCAGTGTTTTCTCAATGTCAGCGTACCCATATCGATAGGACGTCGACTCACCAGCGGTGTTTTCTCAATGTCAGCGTACCCTTATCGATAGGACATCGACTCACCAGCAGTGTTTTCTCAATGTCAGCGTACCCATATCGATAGGACATCGACTCACCAGCAGTGTTTTCTCTATGTCAGCGTACCCTTATCGATAGGGCATCGACTCACCAGCGGTGTTTTCTCAATGTCAGCGTACACATATCGATAGAACGTCGAATCACCAACGGTGTTTTCTCAATGTCAGCGTACCCATATCGATAGGACGTCGACTCACCAGCAGTGTTTTCTCAATGTCAGCGTACCCATATCGATAGGACGTTGACTCACCAGCATTGTTTTCTCAATGTCAGCGTACCCATATCGATAGGACGTCGACTCACCAGCAGTGTTTTCTCAATGTCACCGTACCCATGTCGATAGGACATCGACTCACCAGCGGTGTTTTCTCAATGTCAGCGTACCAATGTCGATAGGACGGCGACTTACCAGCGGTGTTTTCTCTATGTCAGCGTACCCATATCGATAGGACATCGACTCACCAGCAGTGTTTTCTCAATGTCAGCGTACCCATATCGATAGGACGTCGACTCACCAGCGGTATTTTCTCAATGTCAGCGTACCCATATCAATAGGACATCGACTCACCAGCGGTGTTTTCTCAATGTCAGCATATCGATAGGACGTCGACTCACCTGCGGTGTTTTCTCAAAGTCAGCGTACCCATATCGATAGGACGTCGAATCACCGGCGGTGTTTTCTCAATGTCAGCGTACCCATATCGATAGGACGTCGACTCACCACCATTGTTTTCTCAATGTCAGCGTACCCTTATCGATAGGACATCGACTCACCAGCGGTGTTTTCTCAATGTCAGGGTACCAATGTCGATAGGACGTCGACTCACCAGCGGTGTTTTCTCAATGTCAGCGTACCCATATCGATAGGACATCGTCTCACCAGCGGTGTTTTTTCAATGTCAGCGTACCCATATCGATAGGACGTCGACTCACCAGCAGTGTTTTCTCAATGTCAGCGTACCCATATCGATGGGACGTCGACTCACCAGCAATGTTTTCTCAATGTCAGCGTACCCATATCGATGGGATTTCGACTCACCAGCAGTGTTTTCTCAATGTCAGCGTACCCATATCGATGGGACGTCGACTCACCAGCAGTGTTTTCTCAATGTCAGCGTACCCATATCGATAGGACGTCGACTTACCATCGGTGTTTTCTCAATGTCAGCGTACCCATATCGATAGGACATCGACTCACCAGCGGTGTTTTCTCAATGTCAGCGTACCCATATCGATAAGACATCGACTCACCAGCGGTGTTTTCTCAATGTCAGCGTACCCATATCGATAGGACGTCGACTCACCAGCAGTGTTTTCTCAATGTCAGCGTACCCATATCGATAGGACGTCGACTCACCAGCAGTGTTTTCTCAATGTCAGCGTACCCATATCGATAGGACGTCGACTCACCACCATTGTTTTCTCAATGTCAGCGTACCCATATCGATAGGACATCGACTCACCAGCGGTGTTTTCTCAATGTCAGCGTGCCCATATCGATAGGACGTCGACTCACCAGCAGTGTTTTCTCAATGTCACCGTACCCACGTCGATAGGACATCGACTCACCAGCGGTGTTTTCTCAATGTCAGCGTACCAATGTCGATAGGACGTCGACTCACCAGCGGTGTTTTCTCAATGTCAGCGTACCCATATCGATAGGACATCGACTCACCAGCGGTGTTTTTTCAATGTCAGCGTACCCATATCGATAGGACGTCGACTCACCAGCAGTGTTTTCTCAATGTCAGCGTACCCATATCGATGGGAAGTCGACTCACCAGCAATGTTTTCTCAATGTCAGCGTACACATATCGATGGGACGTCGACTCACCAGCAATGTTTTCTCAATGTCAGCGTACCCATATCGATGGGACGTCGACTCACCAGCAGTGTTTTCTCAATGTCAGCGTACCCATATCGATAGGACTTCGACTCACCAGCGGTGTTTTCTCAATGTTAGCGTACCCATATCGATAGGACATCGACTCACCAGCAGTGGTTTCTCAATGTCAGCCTACCCATATCGATAGGACATCGACTCACCAGCGGTGTTTTCTCAATGTCAGCGTACCCATATCGATAGGACGTCTACTCACCAGCAGTGTTTTTTCAATTTCAGCGTACCAATGTCGATAGGACGTCGACTCACCAGCGGTGTTTTCTCAATGTCAGCGTGCCCATATCGATAGGACGTCGACTCACCAGCAGTGTTTTCTCAATGTCAGCGTACCCATATCGAAAGGACTTCGACTCACCAGCAATGTTTTCTCAATGTCAGCGTACCCATATCGATAGGACGTCGACTCACCAGCAGTGTTTTCTCAATGTCAGCGTACCCTTATCGATAGGACATCGAATCACCAGCAGTGTTTTCTCAATGTCAGCGTACCCTTATCGATAGGACATCGACTCACCAGCAGTGTTTTCTCAATGTCAGCGTACTAATATCGATAGGACATCGACTCACCAGCAGTGTTTTCTCAATGTCAGCGTACCCTTATCGATAGGGCATCGATTCACCAGCGGTGTTTTCTCAATGTCAGCGAACACATATCGATAGAACGTCGACTCAACAACGGTGTTTTCTCAATGTCAGCATACCCATATCGATAGGTCGTCGACTCACCAGCAGTGTTTTCTCAATGTCAGCGTACCCATATCGATAGGACATCGACTCACCAACGGTGTTTTCTCAATGTCAGCATATCGATAGGACGTCGACTCATCAGCGGTGTTTTTTCAATGTCAGCGTACCCATATCGATAGGACGTCGACTCACCAGCATTGTTTTCTCAATGTCAACGTACCCATATCGATAGGACGTCGACTCACCAGCAGTGTTTTCTCAATGTCACCGTACCCATGTCGATAGGACATCGACTCACCAGCGGTGTTTTCGCAATGTCAGCGTACCAATGTCGATAGGACGTCGACTCACCAGCGGTGTTTTCTCAATGTCAGCGTACCCATATCGATAGGACATCGACTCACCAGCAGTGTTTTCTCAATGTCAGCGTACCCATATCGATAGGACGTCGACTCACCAGCAGTGTTTTCTCAATGTCAGCGTACCCATATCGATGGGACGTCGACTCACCAGCAATGTTTTCTCAATGTCAGCGTACCCATATCGATGGGATTTCGACTCACCAGCAGTGTTTTCTCAATGTCAGCGTACCCATATCGATGGGACGTCGACTCACCAGCAGTGTTTTCTCAATGTCAGCGTACCCATATCGATAGGACGTCGACTTACCATCGGTGTTTTCTCAATGTCAGCGTACCCATATCGATAGGACATCGACTCACCAGCGGTGTTTTCTCAATGTCAGCGTACCCATATCGATAAGACGTCGACTCACCAGCGGTGTTTTCTCAATGTCAGCGTACCCATATCGATAGGACGTCGACTCACCAGCAGTGTTTTATCAATGTCAGCGTACCCATATCGATAGGACGTCGACTCACCAGCAGTGTTTTCTCAATGTCAGCGTACCCATATCGATAGGACGTCGACTCACCACCATTGTTTTCTCAATGTCAGCGTACCCATATCGATAGGACATCGACTCACCAGCGGTGTTTTCTCAATGTCAGCGTACCCATATCGATAGGACGTCGACTCACCAGCAGTGTTTTCTCAATGTCACCGTACCCACGTCGATAGGACATCGACTCACCAGCGGTGTTTTCTCAATGTCAGCGTACCAATGTCGATAGGACGTCGACTCACCAGCGGTGTTTTCTCAATGTCAGCGTACCCATATCGATAGGACATCGACTCACCAGCGGTGTTTTTTCAATGTCAGCGTACCCATATCGATAGGACGTCGACTCACCAGCAGTGTTTTCTCAATGTCAGCGTACCCATATCGATGGGAAGTCGACTCACCAGCAATGTTTTCTCAATGTCAGCGTACACATATCGATGGGACGTCGACTCACCAGCAATGTTTTCTCAATGTCAGCGTACCCATATCGATGGGACGTCGACTCACCAGCAGTGTTTTCTCAATGTCAGCGTACCCATATCGATAGGACTTCGACTCACCAGCGGTGTTTTCTCAATGTTAGCGTACCCATATCGATAGGACATCGACTCACCAGCAGTGGTTTCTCAATGTCAGCCTACCCATATCGATAGGACATCGACTCACCAGCGGTGTTTTCTCAATGTCAGCGTACCCATATCGATAGGACGTCTACTCACCAGCAGTGTTTTTTCAATTTCAGCGTACCCATATCGATAGGACGTCGACTCACCAGCATTGTTTTCTGAATGTCAGCGTACCCATATCGATATGACATCGACTCACCAGCGGTGTTTTCTCAATGTCAGCGTACCCATATCGATAGGACGTCGACTCACCAGCAGTGTTTTCTCAATGTCACCGTACCCATGTCGATAGGACATCGACTCACCAGCGGTGTTTTCTCAATGTCAGCGTACCAATGTCGATAGGACGTCGACTCACCAGCGGTGTTTTCTCAATGTCAGCGTACCCATATCGATAGGACGTCGACTCACCAGCAGTGTTTTCTCAATGTCAGCGTACCCATATCGATAGGACGTCGACTCACCAGCATTGTTTTCTCAATGTCAGCGTACCCATATCGATAGGACGTCGACTCACCAGCAATGTTTTCTCAATGTCACCGTACCCATGTCGATAGGACATCGACTCACCAGCGGTGTTTTCTCAATGTCAGCGTACCAATGTCGATAGGACGTCGACTCACCAGCGGTGTTTTCTCAATGTCAGCGTACCCATATCGATAGGACATCGACTCACCAGCAGTGTTTTCTCAATGTCAGCGTACCCATATCGAAAGGACTTCGACTCACCAGCAATGTTTTCTCAATGTCAGCGTACCCATATCGATAGGACGTCGACTCACCAGCAGTGTTTTCTCAATGTCAGCGTACCCTTATCGATAGGACATCGACTCACCAGCAGTGTTTTCTCAATGTCAGCGTACTAATATCGATAGGACATCGACTCACCAGCAGTGTTTTCTCAATGTCAGCGTACCCTTATCGATAGGGCATCGATTCACCAGCGGTGTTTTCTCAATGTCAGCGAACACATATCGATAGAACGTCGACTCAACAACGGTGTTTTCTCAATGTCAGCGTACCCATATCGATAGGACGTCGACTCACCAGCAGTGTTTTCTCAATGTCAGCGTACCCATATCGATAGGTCGTCGACTCACCAGCAGTGTTTTCTCAATGTCAGCGTATCCATATCGATAGGACATCGACTCACCAACGGTGTTTTCTCAATGTCAGCATATCGATAGGACGTCGACTCATCAGCGGTGTTTTTTCAATGTCAGCGTACCCATATCGATAGGACGTCGACTCACCAGCATTGTTTTCTCAATGTCAACGTACCCATATCGATAGGACGTCGACTCACCAGCAGTGTTTTCTCAATGTCACCGTGCCCATGTCGATAGGACATCGACTCACCAGCGGTGTTTTCTCAATGTCAGCGTACCAATGTCGATAGGACGTCGACTCACCAGCGGTGTTTTCTCAATGTCAGCGTACCCATATCGATAGGACATCTACTCACCAGCAGTGTTTTCTCAATGTCAGCGTACCCATATCGATAGGACGTCGACTCACCAGCAGTGTTTTCTCAATGTCTGCGTACCCATATCGATAGGACGTCGACTCACCAGCGGTGTTTTCTCAATGTCAGCGTACCCATATCGATAGGACATCGACTCACTAGCGGTGTTTTCTCAATGTCAGCATATCGATAGGACGTCGACTCACCTGCGGTGTTTTCTCAATGTCAGCGTACCCATATCGATAGGACGTCGACTCACCGGCGGTGTTTTCTCAATGTCAGCGTACCAATATCGATAGGACGTCGACTCACCAGCAGTGTTTTCTCAATGTCAGCGTACCCATATCGATAGGACGTCGACTCACCACCATTGTTTTCTCTATGTCAGCGTACCCATATCGATAGGACGTCGACTCACCAGCGATGTTTTCTCAATGTCAGCGTACCCATATCGATAGGACGTCGACTCACCAGCAGTGTTTTCTCAATGTCTCCGTACCCACGTCGATAGGACATCGACTCACCAGCGGTGTTTTCTCAATGTCAGCGTACCAATGTCGATAGGACGTCGACTCACCAGCGGTGTTTTCTCAATGTCAGCGTGCCCATATCGATAGGACGTCGACTCACCAGCAGTGTTTTCTCAATGTCAGCGTACTCATATCGATAGGACGTCTACTCACCAGCATTGTTTTCTCAATGTCAGCGTACCCATATCGATAGGACGTCGACTCACCAGCAGTGTTTTCTCAATGTCACCGTACCCATGTCGATAGGACATCGACTCACCAGCGGTGTTTTTTTCAATGTCAGCGTACCAATGTCGATAGGACGTCGACTCACCAGCGGTGTTTTCTCAATGTCAGCGTACCCATATCGATAGGACATCGACTCACCAGCAGTGTTTTCTCAATGTCAGCGTACCCATATCGATAGGACGTCGACTCACCAGCGGTGTTTTCTCAATGTCAGCGTACCCTTATCGATAGGACATCGACTCACCAGCAGTGTTTTCTCAATGTCAGCGTACCAATATCGATAGGACATCGACTCACCAGCAGTGTTTTCTCAATGTCAGCGTACCCTTATCGGTAGGGCATCGACTCACCAGTGGTGTTTTCTCAATGTCAGCGTACACATATCGATAGAACGTCGACTCACCAACGGTGTTTTCTCAATGTCAGCGTACCCATATCGATAGGACGTCGACTCACCAGCAGTGTTTTCTCAATGTCAGCGTACCCATATCGATAGGTCGTCGACTTACCAGCAGTGTTTTCTCAATGTCAGCGTACCCATATCGATAGGACATCGACTCACCAACGGTATTTTCTCAATGTCAGCGTACCCATATCGATAGGACGTCAACTCACCAGCGGTGTTTTCTCAATGTCAGCGTACCCATATCGATAGGACATCGAATCACCAGCGGTGTTTTCTTAATGTCAGCATATCGATAGGACGTCGACTCACCAGCGGTGTTTTCTCAATGTCAGCGTACCCATATCGATAGGACATCGACTCACCAGCAGTGTTTTCTCAATGTCAGCGTACCCATATCGATAGGACGTCGACTCACCAGCAGTGTTTTCTCAATGTCAGCGTACCCATATCGATAGGACGTCGACTCACCAGCGGTGTTTTCTCAATGTCAGCGTACCCTTATCGATAGGACATCGACTCACCAGCAGTGTTTTCTCAATGTCAGCGTACCCATATCGATAGGACATCGACTCACCAGCAGTGTTTTCTCTATGTCAGCGTACCCTTATCGATAGGGCATCGACTCACCAGCGGTGTTTTCTCAATGTCAGCGTGCACATATCGATAGAACGTCGAATCACCAACGGTGTTTTCTCAATGTCAGCGTACCCATATCGATAGGACGTCGACTCACCAGCAGTGTTTTCTCAATGTCAGCGTACCCATATCGATAGGACATCGACTCACCAACGGTGTTTTCTCAATGTCAGCATATCGATAGGACGTCGACTCACCAGCGGTGTTTTTTCAATGTCAGCGTACCCATATCGATAGGACGTCGACTCACCAGCAGTTTTTTCTCAATGTCAGCGTACCCATATCGATAGGACGTCAACTCACCAGCGGTGTTTTCTCAATGTCAGCGTACCCATATCGATAGGACATCGACTCACCAGCGGTGTTTTCTCAATGTCAGCATATCGATAGGACGTCGACTCACCAGCGGTGTTTTCTCAATGTCAGCGTACCCATATCGATAGGACATCGACTCACCAGCGGTGTTTTCTCAATGTCAGCATATCGATAGGACGTCGACTCACCAGCGGTGTTTTCTCAATGTCAGCGTACCCATATCGATAGGACGTCGACTCACCGGCGGTGTTTTCTCAATGTCAGCGTACCCATATCGATAGGACGTCGACTCACCAGCAGTGTTTTCTCAATGTCAGCGTAGCCATATCGATATGACATCGACTCACCAGTGGTGTTTTCTCAATATCAGCGTACCCATATCGATAGGACGTCGACTCACCAGCAGTGTTTTCTTAATGTCAGCGTACCCATATCGATGGGACGTCGACTCACCAGCAATGTTTTCTCAATGTCAGCGTACCCATATCGATAGGACGTCGACTCACCAGCGGTGTTTTCTCAATGTTAGCGTACCCATATCGATAGGACGTCGACTCTCCAGCAGTGTTTTCTCAATGTCAGCGTACCCATATCGATAGGACGTCGACTCACCAGCGGTGTTTTCTCAATGTTAGCGTACCCATATCGATACGACGTCGACTCACCAACGGTGCTTCACCACGTTTCAGTTTACAGCTTTCGCAGATAAATGTATCACCTATTTTTATACGACACGAAGGTAAACATGGTCAGTGGATATTGTGTTTGAGGCGCCTATCCACAAAACGTATTATATCCAATATGTTCGTTTTTAGAAAAAAAATATTTTATATTGCACGTTGATAGGCGGTATAAATATTTCTACACGCATCACTTGTGGCACTGTATGACCAAATAAATTCAAATAGGCAAAGAACTTTACAATCAATATCGCTGCAAAATCCGTGTCGATAGCTATGGTAATTGCTGCATGTCACAGGCACAGTGGCCTATTCGCTTTCTAAATAAATGCCTATTGTAACGTTAGCATAAATGTACATATATCAAAATAGAAACTACTAGTTAGAATAAAATACAATGGTGACATTACTATTCCAGTATCCTGTATTTCCACCATGACGTGCCTGTGTGGACTGCTGAAAAAAAGTTTTCACATTATCCAAATAGTAACTTTAATGCAAACTAAATTTGCGTTATCCAATACAGTAACTACGTTGTCACATACTATGATATTAAGCACTTGTTCAACCTTATTTTTGCAAATCTTTGCCATGAAAATATGTAATATGTACAACAACAACAATACAAAATGCATTGTTATATGTGGAATGTGTAAATGTTTAAACTTTTTAGGTGTAAAAGCACATTTCGTCATCATTTCCGACGGATGAATGTGTGTGCTCGAATGTGCGTCCTTTTTTCCACATGACGAAGCGATAGTAGCAAAATGTGAAGAAATGTGCTATTACACTTAATGAATAATTTACACATTCCACAAATAACTGTTCACATAATGACAAAAAGTGGGAAAAGTAAGATGGGCGCAAGTTCTAGACAAGTTAAAGAGAAAAGAAAAAAGGTACGTTCTTATATAGTGCGATATCCAGTCCTTGGGACTGCTCAAAGCCCGTTACACTTCACCCCCTAGCAGACCTGTTCATTCCAACGCCATTTCGACTTCTCCGGGAAGCATTCAGCCGCGCTGCAATTACTGCGCGAAGACTATTCGTTCCGAATATCCATCTCTGTGTGTTGTCAGGTACTCATTTATACAGTGAACTGTGGATGAACGAAATTGCTAAAGCTTCGATTCGAGCCCGGGTTTTTTCGATTGAGAGCCCGACGTTCTAAGCGCTACGCTACGGCGCCCCACAAGTTCTTAAAATGTAATAAAACAAAAACTAAATAAATAATAGTAATAACACCAATACGGACGAATGTGTTCAGAGGTTGCATTCTGTGGTGAAAATAAATAACGTGTCGTCTAACGCGACTTGCGGCGAAAGTATTATTTCATTAGTCAACTGGGTGGCGTATAACGCGTTTTGGCAAACAGTGGCGTATTTAGGGGGGAGGCCACTGGGTCGTGGCTCCCTTTGGCTTATTTGTTTTATATTTTTTACCGTATTTCTCCGTTGCTCCACTACATGGTAGCTGGGTGACTAGGCTTGTCCCCCTTGGCCTCCCCCTTGGCCTTCCCCTTACCCCCCTTGCCCCCCTTGCCCCGCCCCCTTGGCCTCCCCCTTGGCGAGATCCTGGATACACCACTGTTGGCAAACATCAGTTTCAACTCCATCACTATCAATTACGTCATGGCGACACAACACTAGTGTTAACACAATTTTTATGATTGGACGTTTAACGCGTTTTGTGGATACGCCCGTTTATTTCACCGTTCCACAATTTGTTAATTAAGATGTTGTCTACGGAATAATATTTTTGGCTAAATCCAAGACGCGTCGCTTTAACTCTTGGTTTGTAAATCCATGGTCAATGATACAAGGCCAAAGTAAGTTGGAATTGAAAGGAGACAAAACAATAAACCAGGCACCATCAGCGAGGCAGGAAGAGCAAGTCACTGATATGTTAATATGACAATAAGTTGATGCATAATCAAGATTAAAGAGAAAGTACGGCGATTTTCATTGGCTGATTTATTTGCATGCCAAAATATGTAGTAGATCGGTCTTCATTATGTTGTAAAAAAATTTTATTTAATGTTATCGCCAAATTGTGTATTTTTTAATATATGAAAAAGGCGAAAGATCGTAGTATTAACACATTGTACATATATTATTGAAATGTTCTGAAATACTAATAAATATCAGTGTCGAAATGTTCGGCCGTAGAACAGACGTTGTCCGAATTGAAAAAGATGACGTCATTCGGCAAGCGTGGCGGACCGGCTCTTTTTTATTTCTGCATTTTCGAATTCTCATTTATACAATTTCCAACGGTAAATACACTACAGCAATAACAATTAGACATGAAGTATAATAACGAGCGTCAAGCCAACGAAGCTGGCGAAACGAGCATGTCACACTAACGCGGGTGTATAAATGTCAAACAATGGACGACGAATACCCAAGCCGGCCGAGGAACTGTTTTCCTTCGACTCCCCACAAGGACCCAAACTGTTTTCCTTCGACTCCCCACAACTGTTTGTACCAGGAAAACAGACACTCGCCGTTTCATTGGCAATCGCCGTAACTTAAAAAAAGTATTATTTCTTACTGGTTTAATACTTTTATTGCTGTCATTTCACAATTACTCGTATGTTGGAAGCGTTCATTGACAACCGCCCGCTTTGTACATTTGACTAACGCATTACAGTACGGTTTTCTTATCCTATTACATTTTTCTTAGTTTACCATAGCTCATTACCTATTGAAGCGTGTATTTGTCAGTTGCTGTGTTAACCAATAGTATTACGAGAATGCAGAACTTAGGCCTACATACGGTCATTTAGTTCTAATCGGCTGTGGACCGGTCGTCGCTGGTCGGACGAGTAATGGCAGGCATTTCCTAGAAATGCTGTTTGATGTTGGGCTGGCTCACCAAAACACGACCAAGACAGCGAGTGGGACGACATACAGATGACTTGGCGCACTCCCATCCACCTCACCACTGCCATCTCTCTCGGGACCGTGTATACCAGAAAGGCATAAGAACGCCCGCGGCCCGCAAGCCCGCGGCCCGCTAAATTCAGAAAAGATAAGCCTATTATCTTATAATAAAAACGAAACACAGATAAACTGTAATACATACGTATTGTTTTATTAAATAACATAAACAATAATATACGAACACTGTATAATGTCTACCAGTCTGCTGTCTACTGTCCATAGTTGCTGGACGAGTTCTAGAAATCCAGCACAGCCAACTGCTTCAAACGGACGAATATCCTGAAGAAAAATATTCATATTTTTATTGTCATTACTATTAAGTATTATAACATATTTTAATATATGGCTTTAATTTATTGGCTTATGGTTAGGGTAGGAGATTTGCTTATCTAACCCTAGCTTAACCCTAATGCAAACCATAACCCTATTTTAAGTTGTTAATTGAATTAGCTCAACTAAGTTAACTTAATTAAATTAATCATTGTTACCAGCAAGGGCAGTTAATTTGGTATTAATTGATATTTCAATTAAATGTCATCCACTGGCATTGACACCCAGTGGTATTTCCAGCAGGCCTGCAGTCACTAGCCTGAAACAGATCAGGTTCAGACGTATGAATTAGTACAAGTGTGAATGAATCAGTACAGGGGAAATTGTAGACACTAAACAGTAGACACTAGTTAAAACAACTGAAACATACCCACTACCAACTGGAGTGGGCACTGGGCAGTGGGCAGGTCATTCAGGCAGGCAAGTTTTGGAGGGAAGACCTAGACAAAAGAATGTCCACTGGTATGGTCAAAGGGTGCTAAGTTGATGGGTAATCATGGCTTGATTGCCTCTGCAAATATGTCTAAAGTAATCACTAGGGGCTGGCTCCTTCCAGCCAAGTGAACTTAAGTGGCCTGGTATGGGGCCATTATATATATGAAAAAGCCTACATTCATGCCAAAAATATGCATTTGTAACATCCGTATTCTGTACGTACTATGTAGTAGTAATATGTACTGTGTAATGTGTGTGCTGTGTATGCAGTACTATGCATTGCTATTATATGAAATGTATCTATTAAAAGAATGCACATTGTTGAAAAGAGATTAAACTACATTCCAATATATAAAGCACTGGTGTTATTCATAATTCTATGCGATGTCTCAATTGGCAACTATGTAATACTAAAGAAATAATTTTAGACATTCATTAACCGGAAATACAATTTATAATAAGTTTTTATTAATATTAAACTTAAAATATGGGTTTTGTATTAATATTTTTATTAGGACCAGGCCCAGCCCACGCCCGGCCCGGCCCGCTCACACTAGGCCCAGGCCCGGCCCAAGCCCGATGTGTTTAATATTTTTGCAGCCCAGGCCCGCAAAATTGAGTAGAGGCCCGCTGGCTACTGGCCGGGCAGGGCTTGTGCCCAAAGCCCGGCACGAACTCATAAGACGGCGTACTAGGTGTAACACATTACTGTGAAACTGCTCATTGACCATAATACGGTTCAGAAGCAGATCGAATTGGCAAGGAATCATATAACTGCACAGTGTTTATAACACATAGCCGCAACACGCCGTAGTGCTCGTAGCACGTAACCGTAACACGCCGTAGTGCTCGTAGCATATAACCATAACACGCCGTAGTGCTCGTAGCACATAGCCGTAACACGCCGTTGTGCTCGTAGCACATAACCGTAACACGCCATAGTGCTCGTAGCACATAATCGTAACACGCCGTAGTGCTCGTAGCACATAACCGTAACACGCCGTAGTGCTCGTAGCACATAACCGTAACACGCCGTAGTGCTCGTAGCACATAACCGTAACACGACGTAGTGCTCGTAGCACATAACAGTAACACGCCGTAGTGCTCGTAGCACATAACCGTAACACGCCGTAGTGCTCGTAGCACATAACCGTAACACGACGTAGTGCTCGTAGCACATAACAGTAACACGCCGTAGTGCTCGTAGCACATAACCGTAACACGCCGTAGTGCTCGTAGCACATAACCGTAACACGCCGTAGTGCTCGTAGCACATAACCGTAGTGCAGCATAACGGCCGTAGAAAAGAATATTATAAATGCGCAGTGGTCATGCTACGTAACTAAAACATCGTAGTGGTCGTAATACATAACCGTGTAGCAGCGGAGGACCGTAACGTACCATAGTAGCCGGAATTTTGGGGGCATAAGTAAAGTAGATCACGCTATTTTTTTATACTTTTTTGAGACCTTCATCACCTTGTCACGCTTTGTAGAGCTGGTCCCTAAAACTACATTCGTTGTGAGAAAGCCCCCCACCTATCATGCATGCATATATTTTATATTTTTATATCCTTTACATGATTGCATTGATTCGTAGGTCACAGGTAAAAGAATATGTCTGTATAGCTAATAACAAATCAAATGTTCAGGTGTATGTACGTTTAATATGCCCTATGTGTAATGATGCCTGAAGTGAAGCCCTTGAGAGTTCTTCTGTGTACTGATACACTCACGAGTCGGAGTCATGACATTAAAATACACACACTTATGCTTGTGTGCTTACCCACACACTAGACACATTCCCAAGTATTCATAATGCTGCCCAAGGGGTTTTTTGGTGTCCAAGACACCACTGCTGTTTGGTGAGTGCAATGAATGTCCACGTACTCCTCGCCAAGCCACTCCAATTCAACATTACCCATGAGTTCTCAGTTACGTTTTTCCGGGGGTTGGGATGGAGCAGCCTGGTATTTTGTAGAGTTGTTTGCGGCACACCAAGTTTGTAGACTTTTTACGCGCCACTACAAATGTCAAGTATGGTAGAAGAAGAGGAAGACCGAGAGTGAGATGGGAGGACTGCATGAAGAGAGATTTGGCGAGAGAAGGAGGGGAGTGGAGAACGAGAGCGAAGGATGGGGGTGGGGTGGAGACAGTTGGAGGAGACGGCAGTGAAACGGGATCTGTGACGAAGAAGAATGGAAAACAAAAATCGACGACCGGTATCGGTGTCAGCCTCACCCCGGACTACAGGATAAAGAGGAGAGCAACAACAATGATAGAACCCGTATTGATTTCCCTTTAGAATTCAGTTAAAATATATTCCAAAACTGGCATAGCAATCAATGCTATCAGTCTGATATCGACAGCTAGACGAGTGAAAACCTGTTTTACTAACGAACTGCGGGAGCCACGAACCCTCACCACATGTAACCCTCAGTAACCCTTACCTGTACACCCCGCCCTCAGTGCCGGATTAGCAATGGTACAAATGGTACACACCT
This sequence comes from Lamellibrachia columna, assembly GCA_963662155.1. Lineage (NCBI taxonomy): Eukaryota > Metazoa > Annelida > Polychaeta > Sabellida > Siboglinidae > Lamellibrachia > Lamellibrachia columna. The sequence continues at coordinate 36,482,356 of OY759269.1, read as the reverse complement.
ACCAGGCCCCCACAAAAGGGGTCCCCTACAAAATGTGAAGTTTGTGACAGAACAATGTTAGTAACGCCATCTAGCGTATTAATTCTATGTTAACTTGACACTTCTGGCACAGTGGCGCCCCATACATTTATCACGCCATACAATGTGACGAAGTGTTTACGTAGATCTTATTAGGTCAACTTCGTTGATAGACGAGCGATGATCGAGCGGCCTTGTAATGCATTATCTAAGTGACCGACACAAGAATGAGAAGCGGAAGTATATGAGTGCATCTCACAAGGATGAATTATATATGAAAGATAAGAAGATCGCAATTGTGGTCCAGTCTACGCGAAAGGTAACATAATATTTCACCTTCCCACGCCCGCCTCAGGACCTTCTTGTTCCCACCACACGGCCGTCAACGAGCCAACACGTCGATGATGCTCCTTTTGGCGAGGTGGATACAGAGAGTAGCTCGGATTATGAAGTTTCATCCTCTCCCCTTCACCTCCTCATTTGGTCATACATTCTCCCAATCTCCCTATTTCAAATAAAAAGGAATTGGTCAAGAAGTTTGTTTTCGTCGATGTAGCGGCGAAGGTCTGCCGCGACTTGCCTCTCCAACATCTTCGAGACAAAGCTGAAGTTTGACATTGGGCGGTAGTTCTTAATGTCATTAGTATCTAGACCAGTCTTCTTCAGCAGTGGCGGGACTAACGCGTGTTTCATGTCGGGTGGCACTGTCGCCGGTTCCAGCGATATATTAACGATGCTGGCTAGAGTTGGTGCGATGATGTTAATGTTCGTCTTCAGCAGTGCTTTCGGCAAAGGGTCGAGAGAACAAGATTTGTGAGGGCATTTCCTCACGAGTCGGATGACAGCGGTGGCTGTCATCGATTTAAATGCTGACAGAGTGCAAAGTTCGTGATTACGGCAATGGTGGAGGCGCGTCATAGTAATTCAGCGAGCGGCTGATTTTCGCAATATTGTCGACGAAATATACAAGAAAAAGTTCCGCCGCTGTTCTCGGGAAGCATAGGTGGTAATTTGCGCCCCATGATGTTATTCATAACTCGGTACATAGCTTTCACGTCATGGGCAGACTGTTGGATTTTCTAACGGTAAAACGCGGGTTTAGCCGTCACTAGTTGGTTTTTGTAGAGGCCTCGCAGAGTCCTGAAAATGTCTCTATGCACAGTTAGCCTCGTCTCTCGCCACTGCCTCTCCGCTCGTCGAAGTTGTCCCATCGCATCTGACAACTCATTGTTATACCAGGGAGTCTTGAGGCGAATGGTGATAACACGGGTGGTGAGCGGTGCACGAGTATTGATCAACTCTGCGATAGCGGTGTTGTATTGGAGAGACAGCTTGGGTCAGTTAGCAGTCGCGATGTTCTCAGGTCTGCGACGAACTATGTGCACATTTTGCACATCATTGTCATATGGATATACATACATATATATATATATATATATATATATATATATATATATATATATATATATATATATATATATATATATATATGTATATATACATTTATATATATATATATACATATATATATATACGTATATATACATATATATATACACGTATATATACATATATATACATATTTATATATATATATATATATATATATATATATATATATACATATATATATATACATACATATATACATACGTATATATATATATATATATATATATATATATATATATATATTTATATATATATATATATATATATATATATATATATATATATATATATATATATATATTGTTCCCATATTGTTGATTTCTTCTCCGAATTATAGAAGTAAGAGTCCGTGGCCTAAAACAAAAAGTGAGCATTGCGTGTTATTGAGAGACATCACCTTTGGGTGTATTTTTTTCTGAAAAAACACGGGGTATGTCGTTTTCACGAATTTCACACTCGAGGTTAGATAATAGATGTTTAATGTGCAGTGAAAGCTTAAGGGCAATCGTTGAAAAACATTTCCAGGAAAGGGCCAGGAAATGTATGCGTGTGGTTTATATTTGGAATAGTATATTTACAGTATATAGTATAATAAGTCATTGTATTTCATCACGTAATTTTCAAAGTTTGTGGACATTAAAGTTAATAATGTACATTAAAACGTTGTGTAACATACATTCATCTTAGATGCCATTTCCCCTTATATAAATGCCAACATAACATGATTCGGTATTCATTGCGAGCTTATCCTGCCACTGCGACCCGACAACGTTTGGCCAACTAGTTCGGGAGAGATAAGTAGTGGCCATAGCAGGCAGCCATAGCAGGAAGTACTGGCCACAGCAGGCAGTCATATGAGGGAGTAGTGGCCGTAGCAGGCAGCCATAGCAGGGAGTAGTGGCCATAGCAGGCAGCCATAGCAGGGAGTAGTGGCCATAGCAGGCAGCCATAGCAGGGAGTAGTGGCCATAGCAGGCAGCCATTGCAGGGAGTAGTGGCCATAGCAGTCAGCCATAGCAGGGAGTAGTGGCCATAGCAGGCAGCCATATGAGGGAGTAGTGGCCGTAGCAGGCATCCATAACAGGGAGTAGTGGCCATAGCAGGCAGCCATATCAGGGAGTAGTGGCCATAGCAGGCAGCCATAGCAGGGAGTAGTGGCCATAGCATGCAGCCATATGAGGGAGTAATGGCCGTAGGAGGCAGCCATAGCAGGGAGTAGTGGCCATAGCAGGCAGCCATAGCAGGGAGTAGTGGCCATAGCAGGCAGCCATAGCAGGGAGTAGTGGCCATAACAGGCAGCCATTGCAGGGAGTAGTGGCCGAGCAGACAGCCATAGCAGGGAGTAGTGGCCGTAGCAGGCAGCCACAGCAGGAAGTAGTGGCCATAGCAGGCAGCCATAGCAGGGAGTTGTGGTCGTAGCAGGCAGCTATAACAGGAAGTAATGGCCGTAGCAGGCAGCCATAGCAGGGAGTAGTGGCCATAGCAGGCAGCCATAGCAGGCAGCCATAGCAAGGAGTAGTGGCCATAGCAGGCAGCCATTGCAGGGAGTAGTGGCCGTAGCAGGCAACCATAGCAGGGCTAGTGGCCGTAGCAGGCAACCACAGCAGGGAGTAGTGGCCGTAGCAGGCAGCCACAGCAGGGAGTAGTGGCCGTAGCAGGCAGCCACAGCAGGGAGTAGTGGCTGTAGGACAGATCATTTGCCTGTTCGTTTCACACAACTTTACAAATTTTCATTGAATTATGGCCGTAGCATAGCGTCAAACTTCTCTGGTTCTGTCACCCCTGTAACTGTGTGGTATAGGTAATAATGTTTCACTGGTCATTGTTATTACATTAACAGTGATATGGTGAGGATCTTACTAACGGCAAAGTTGGTTACCTTACTGGCGTGCCATGCAACCTCGGGTGAGCTACAAGGGTCGTAATGGGCCGACATAATCGTTGTCAACCATGCATGTCCAAATGTAAAGCATGTGTAGACGTAGACGACGAGTGTTTACTCCCTGATTCAGTGAGGCGTGACTCGCAGACAAAATATGCATTTAAAAAAATTATACAATGACTTATCACTATCATAAAACCATCCAAATAGCCTTTTCCTCAACAAAACAAGTGCAGCCTGTATTTCACAAAATGACTTAATTTAGTAATTTATCTGCTAAGCTAGCGTTTACCTTACAACAACCGTTGTGGGTCATTCAGGAGCAATCGTCACGTCCCCGCTATAAAAGGTCGTGTCAATCTAGGAGCAGTCGTTGTTGCGAACAGCGATTATGTAAAACTTTGAAGACTAGAATAAAACAGTAACATTTTACAGTTGCATGAATAAACTATCAGCGAAGAAATATGTTAATGGTGTTCCACGCGGCGAATGAGAATCATCTTACGAATGGGTCATGTCATTATTAGCTCGATTCATACAGTTCATGTACGAATCACCTACGACATGAATCGACATGGTTACCAATTCATCCGGGTTCTTGAACGTTGGGGGTATTAGGTCAAGTATGACTCACTGTTTGACGGGATCGCGGCAGACAACTCGGTGGACAAACAGCTGGCTTTCGATTAACGATTGTGGCTCACTGACGATCGTAATATGGCGAAGATTTTACTGACGGCTCTACTGATCTCTTTACTGATGTATCACAGAGTATCAGGTGAGTTACACAGCTCGAATCAGTGAGAACGAGCGCATGATTACTGTTGTTGGTCATGCGTGTCCCGATATACAGCTTGTGTAGCCGTGGTACATTATGCCTCATGGTTGTACTTTACTTCCCGATTCAGTGATGTGCGACAGGCGGCCAGCTATGCGGTAACAAAACCGGTGTAACTGGTACCAGCGATGATCGAATAGGGTGTTGATGGAACACAATATAACAGTGAACTGGCAACAAACATAATTCTACACGTAGACGAATTCCTGATAATTTGATTTATTAAGTAGTTTGCGTAAGTCGGATTAACATGGAAATCATTAGTGCTGGATGTGTTATGTGGTTGACGACCATCAGTTTCTATTGACACACAGGATTGTTTCCTATCTCATCATGTCTTGGAATTAACAAGAGGTGAGAATGTGTTGAATTTAATGTTGTCTTCTCAACATTAATTAGTTAATTAAGTCAAAGTGCACGAACCTTTGAGTTCCAGTGGCAATTACCAGATCCATTTCTATATACAAGTAAAAACAGGGAATACATATAAAACGCAGTGGATTATATGACTCATTACCAAGGGGAACTGAATGACCTGTGTCTGCGGTATCTATCTGAAACTGTGGTGCACTTGATGTGGACATAAAACAAGTTATTATTTCATTTCATGATATAATTTCTACAATTCGCTTTAATAATCGTGTGTGCATTCCCACTGATTTAACACTACAGTGGTGCGCGGTGGTCGTGTGGTGGAGCGTCGGACTATCGGGGGCAACGACCGTGGTTCGAAACCACCTGCTGCCGTTTCGAAACTTGGGCAATTTCGTTCACCCTATTTTGCCTGTGTCTTTCGGAATAGACACTAAAAACCATATGTCTGTTCTGTTTGGTGTATTTGTTAAGAGAAGTAAAAGTTCCCACACAGGGGGTAAATGTGTCCCTTTTCTCATCCACAGCCACTGTAAAAGCATCCATGACGCGGCACAGTCAAATCTGCTTACTACCTCGCAAGAAAATTATATTTAATAATATCACAGACGTATGTTATGCTAATACGTGACGTGTTTACTCATTTCGTTTGCCTAAGCAGTTCCATTACCCATGAATCCCCGGTGTATTTGGTTAATAACGGGGGCGTGCAACCCTTTCTAAGTTTGTGTGGAAAAAACCAATTTCCACTGTGCACACCGCATTAAAGGTAAGATGCCTGCAGCATAGGGGCTCGTTAACCTTGACTGGTCGCCCGTCTAGGAGAAGGTAAACTCTTATTTCAAACCTCCGCTGCCTTGCGGCTATACCCTCTCATGTGGAAGGCTAGGGGAGTAAACCCTACACAAATCCGGAATAGAGCCCCGAAGACGGTCTGGTGATCACGTTGTCACTTTTCCGGCAGCTCCTGCAGCCAAGCTGGTGCCAAACGTCATGCTTCGCATTCCTTTGGATCCCACCGGTAAGGCCGAGAGAGGGATCCTGATGACTGGGCAACCCAGGATCTCGTACACTCTTGCCCAGGCTTGCGCCCTGGAGAGGCTACTCCAGCCTCACTTCACAGTGTGGAACTAACACAGGAGACAGCAGTTACGAGTGATAAGCCCAACTCGATTGGTGTAGAGTACGGGCGCTACGGGTTGTCTCTGACGGTGGGAGAGATCATCGCGTCTCACTGGTCAGCTACCGCCCGCCTAAGGTGGGCAGCCCCCAGCCAATAAGGTGCTGACTCGCCATCATCTGCCTGCTTCAATCGGTGCTTGGAGGTGTTTAGGTGCAATAAGCAGATGGTAACACTGCACCAGGCAAACAACGAAAAACTAAGAAGTACCCAGCACTTCGCTTCGCAAGCTGGAATGTACGGACCATGTGTCCCGGTATCTCAGATGACCTGCAACAGGTCAATGACAGCAGGAAAACAGCTATTATCGATAGGGAGCTAACCAGACCCGATGTCAGCATCGCAGCTCTCCAGGAAACCAGACTTGCCTCCAGCGGATGTCTCAAGGAAGAGAACTTCACCTTCTTCTGGAAAGGGAAGGAGCCCGAGGAACCCCGCTTGTACGGGGTTGGTTTTGCTGTCAAGAACTCTCTCCTTGATACTGTGGAGCCTCCCACTGGTGGCACTGAGCGCATTCTATCTATCCGTCTCGCCACTGCTGCAGGGGTTGTCCACATCTTCAGCATCTACGCCCCTACATTGGGGGCCTCTGAAGATATCAAGGACCATTTCTATGATGAGCTTGACAGCCTGATTGGCAAGATTCCCAAAGTTGAGCCGCTCATCCTTCTTGGTGACTTTAATGCCAGAGTAGGCTCAGACCGTCAATCATGGCCGTCCTGCATTGGACACCACGGCACTGGGAGGATGAACGACAACGGACAAAGATTATTGGAGCTATGCTCATTTCATGGTCTTTGCATCACCAACACCTTCTTCCAGTCAAAGCATCAGCAAAAAGTGTCGTGGAAGCATCCAAGGTCTCATAAATGGCATCAACTAGACCTCGTCATCGCCAGACGCTCTGCTCTGAACAATATCCTAGCAACACGTAGCTACCACAGTGCAGATTGTGATACAGACCATGCCATGGTGTGCAGTAAAGTGAGACTCTCTCCGCGGAAGCTGCACCGCTCCAAGCCCACAGGTCGCACTCGCATCAATGTTGCTAGAACTGCAGACCCCCAACGAAGAGAGCAGTTTGTAGCCTCACTTGAGCAGTCCCTTCAGGACCTTCCGGATCAGGAAGCCACAGCAAGGTGGAACACCCTCAGTAATACCATCTACAATGCAGCGATAACTGCATTTGGCAAGAGAGAAAGACCAAACCAAGACTGGTTCAATGCTAACCTACATGTAATGGTACCCGTCATTGAAACCAAACGAGAAGCCCTACTTGCATACAAACACAATCCATGCGAGAAGACACTGTCGGCTCTCAGATCTGCACGGAGCATCGCACAACGCACAGCAAGACGCTGTGCAAATGACTACTGGCTGAAACTGTGCGAGAGTATCCAAAACTCAGCCGACTGCGGAAACGTACGCGGCATGTACGATGGCATCAAGAAAGCTGTTGGCCCACTGTAAGGAAGATGGCTCCACTGAAATCCACATCAGGAGAGATGCTCACAGACCGGGATAAACAGATGGAGCGATGGGTTGAACATTATTCAGAATTGTACTCCCGAGAAACAGTCGTTACTAATGCTGCTCTCAACGCCATCAGGGACTTGCCTATGATGGAGGAGCTGGACAACGAGCCCACAATCGAGGACCTGAGCAAAGCTATTGACTCCCTCTCTTGCGGCAAGGCACCAGGATGTGACAGCATACTGCCAGAAGTGATCAAGTGTGCGAAGCCCGCCTTACTACAGCACCTGCATCAACTGCTCTGTCTCTGCTGGAATGAAGGAACAGTCCCTCAAGAAATGCGGGATGCTACAATAGTCACCTTGTACGAAAACAAAGGCGACCGCAGTGACTGCAACAACTATAGGGGCATATCATTATTGAGCATTGTGGGGAAGGCCTTCGCTCGGGTCCTACTAATCAGACTTCAGAAACTTGCCTCACGTGTCTACCCAGAATCCCAGTGCGGGTTCAGAGCAGGAAGATCCACCATAGATATGATCTTCTCGGTACGCCAGCTCCAGGAAAAGTGCAGAGAACAGGGAATGCCCCTCTACGTGGCGTTCATTGACTTAACCAAGGCCTTCGATCTTGTCAGCAGGAAGGGATTCTTCCGCCTACTTGAGAAGATCGGCTGCCCTCCCGAGCTACGCAGCATGGTGGTCTCCTTCCATGAGAACATGAAGGGTACAATTGTGTACGATGGTTCGACATCGGAGCCCTTCCCTGTCTGCAGCGGTGTCAAGCAAGGCTGTGTCCTTGCTCCAACATTGTTTGGGATCTTCTTCTCCCTCCTTCTGTCATATGCCTTCAACTCTTCCTCAGACGGTATCTACCTGCACACCAGATCTGATGGGAAGCTGTTCAACCTGGCATGTCTGCATGCCAAAACAAAGGTGACAGAGGTATACGTCAGGGAGATGCTGTTTGCGGATGATGCAGCACTCACTGCCCACTCAGGAGGGGCCCTCCAGAGGCTGGTCAATCGCTTTGCACACGCCTGCAGAGAGTTTGGACTCACAATCAGCCTGAAGAAGACGAACGTCATTGCACGGGATACCAGACAAGTCCCCTCCATTAAGATCAATGACTACACCCTGGAGGTTGTAGAATACCTACCTCGGGTCAAACATCTCCAACAACCTTTCGCTGGACACGGAGATAAACAGGCGCATCGGAAAAGCCGCATGCACTATGACCAAGCTGACCAAAAGAGTATGGGAAAATAAGATGCTCACTGAGAACACCAAGATGAGAAACTACCAGGCTTGTGTGTTGAGCACCCTCCTCTATGGCAGCGAATCGTGGACAACATACATGTGCCAGGAGCGCCGCCTCAACACCTTCCACATGCGGTGCCTCAAGCGTATCCTCGGCATCACCTGACAGGATCGTATCCCCTACAGCGACATATTGGACCGTGCCAGGATCCGCAGCATGCATTCACTGCTGAGCCAGAGACGCCTGCGCTGGTTGGGCCATGTACTGCGCATGGAGGACGGCCGCTTGCCGAAAGACATCCTCTATGGACAACTCGCCAGTGGCGCGAAGCCAGTGGGACGCCCAGCCCTTAGATTCAAGGATGCCTGCAATCGTGACATGAAGGCCTGTGATATCAGCCCCAACGGCTGGGAAGCAGTGGCCGAAGACCGCACTGCTTGGCGTCAGGCAACACACAGAGGCATTGAAAGGGCAGATGAAAAGAAACACCAACATGCGGCTGAGAAGAGGCTTTGGCTGCGGCAAGGACTGCCACTCAAGAATCGGCCTTCACAGCCACAGTGGACGCTGCCAAAATTTGAAAATTTGACAAATTGACAACGGGGCGCATCAGCATCGTCTCTTCGAGACTACGCTCTGCCTATATATAGGGTGCACAGTCAGAATAAATAGTCTGTCTGGATAATTACATCAGTGTAGAAAACAAACTGGTACATGTTAGCAATAAAAGTGTGACCAAAAAAACCTTGTTGCTGTTATATAATATTCCAGCATAACAATTTACAAGGGAACACGATACTTAATTAAGACTGCACAAGTACAGTACCAGCTAGACTATTTAAAAATCCATTACACACAAAAGCGGGGTGTAAGTAATCCCTCCAGGCCCTATTTGCTTGCTGATTGGGACCCCACCCCCCGCTAAAGGGCTGCACCTATTCACCAAAGCCAGAACAAAAGGAGAATCAATACTGGCAATACTCTATACCGAATACTGTAGTGGTTTGTTTAAGTTTTGTAGAGTAGAGGCCGTAGCAGACAGCCACAGCAGGGAGTAGTGGCTGTAGGACAGATCATTTGCCTGTTCGTTTCACACAACTTTACAAATTTTCATTGAATTGTGGCCGTTGCATAGCGTCAAACGTCTCTGGTTCTGTCACCCCTGTAACTGTGTAGTATAGGTAATCATGTTTTACTGGCCATTATTATCACATTAACAATAATATGGTGAGGATCTTACTAACGACAAAGCTGGTTACCTTACTGGCGTGCCATGCAACCTCGGGTGAGCTACAGGGGTCGTAATGGGCCGACATAATCGTTGTCAACCATGCATGTCCAAATGTAAAGCATGTGTAGACGTAGACGACGAGTGTTTACTTCCTGATTCAGTGAGGCGTGACTCGCAGACAAAATATGCAGGTGCAAAAATTATACAATGACTTATCACTATCATAAAACCATCCAAATAGCCTTTTCCTCAACAAAACAGGTGCAGCCTGTATTTCACAAAATTACTTAATTTAGTAATTTATCTGCTAAGCTAGCGTTTACCTTACAACAACCGTTGTAGGTCATTCAGGAGCAATCGTCACGTCCCCGCTATAAAAGGTCATGTGTCAATATGGGAGCAGTCGTTGTTGCGAACAGCGATTATGTAAAATTTTGAATACTAGAATAAAACAGTAACATTTTACAGTTGCATGAATAAACTAACAGCGAAGAAATATGTTAATGGTGTTCCACGCGGCGAATGAGAATCATCTTACGAATGGGTCATGTCATTATCAGCTCGATTCATACGTTTCATGTACGAATCACCTACGGCATGAATCGATACGGTTACCAATTCATCCGGGTTCTTGAACGTTGGGGGTATTAAGTCAAGTTTGACTCACTGTTTGACGGGATCGCGGCTGACAACTCGGTGGACAAACAGCTGGCTTTCGATTAACGATTGTGGCTCACTGACGATCGTAATATGGCGAAGATTTTACTTCACCCTATTTTGCCTGTGTCTTTCGGAATAGACACTAAAAATCATATGTCTGTTCTATTTGGTGTATTTGTTAAGAGAAGTAAAAGTTCCTACACAGGGGGTAAATGTGTCCCTTTTCTCATGAGCCACTGTAAAAGCGTCCATGACGCGGCACAGTCAAATCTGCTTACTATCTCGCAAAAAAATTCTATTTAATAATATCACAGACGTATGTTATGCTAATACGTGACGTGTTTACTCATTTCGTTTGCATAAGCAGTTCCATTACCCATGAATCCCCGGTGTATTTGGTTAATAACGGGGGCGTGCAACCCTTTCTAAGTTTGTGTGAAAAAAAAACAATTCCTATGTAGGTTGAAAATGGGCAATTCGTCCAATTTATTGTGGAGGTTGAATATCACCGTAATTTCCACTGTGCACACCGCATTAAAGATAAGATGCCTGCAGCATAGGGTGCACAATCAGAATAAATAGTCTGTCTGGATAATTACATCAGTGTAGAAAACAAACTGGTACATGTTAGCAATAAAAGTGTGACCAAAAAACCCTTGTTGCTGTTATATAATATTCCAGCATAACAGTTTACAAGGGAAAACGATACTTAATTAAGACTGCACAAGCACAGTACCAGCTAGACTATTTCAAAATTCATTTCACACAAAAGCGGGGTGTCATTAATTCCCCCAGGCCCTATCTGCTTGCTGATTGGGACCCCACCCCCGCAAAAGGGCTGCACCTATTCACCAAAGCCAGAACAAAAGGAGAATCAATACTGGCAATACTCTATACCGAATACTGTAGTGGTTTAAGTTTTGATTCACATGAAATTATGGGCACAGCCCAATTAAAACCCCCAGTTGGTATTCAACGACAAAGTAATCCATGTATGCTGAGCAGGCTGGCACTGTAGGTATGGTCAGTCTCGATTACAGCCAACCCTCTGCCAACAGAGGGATAAGTCGCCTCACGACCCTCCCTCTGTGAACAGAAGGTACATTGCCTAGCTACCCACCCTCCGCCGACAGAGAGAAAAGTCGCCTCACGACCCCCTCCCCCCGCCAACAGAAGGTGAGTTGCCTTGCTACCTTTTCTCCGCCTCACGACCATCTCTCTATCAACGGTTTTGGTCGGCCTATTATGCTGTGCCGAATTTCAAGTTGCTGCCTCTGAGGGAGCGAAGAATGTCAAGATAAGTTGCGATCGTCACCGACACGTTGTCGCACTCGGGCCTGCAATCCTGTGTTTCGCCTTTTCTTTGCTCAGCTTCAGTTGCACTATTCCCTGATTATCCGTGACTGACTTGTGATTTTCAATGTGATGCTTAGGTGGATCTGATGTAATCGTGGAAGGGATCCGAAAACCTTCAGTGAAACCTGTAACCAACGTTTTAGTTATATTTGTGTCGTATCCCTGCAACAGAAATTTTAAGACATTAGGTTTTACTGGTGTTGATATCACGCTACCGATCCTTGTAAACTACCTTGAATCAATAGATCATTGCTGACCCCTGTGGTTATCTCAACCTGTTTTAGGGGGGCTCTGTAATGGGTTCTGCTGTAGGGAAGCTTTGCCTTGCCCCGGCAGACGAGCAGACTTTTTTGCAGAAGGAACATCCATGTATGTATCTGCAATCTGACCTTTGACATGTTCCCTTGTTAAAGGCAAAACAGAAACGGGAAGGGCGTGGTCGGATGCTTCCGGAAGCATATTCACGAAAGGGCTGGGACGAGACAGATGTGTTTGCTGCTTTTGCTTTAACGCTGGAGTAGAGGGGTAGTTAAAGAGATTCCAAGGAGTATCCGTCCTCTCCCTCCTCACACAGAAATGCCCTCTTCGGGATACATTTCGGCCCTGGTGGCTGTTTAAGTAATAAAGAGGTGCAGCCATTCACCGATTTGATCGACAGGGATGACTGCCCGTTTTCTGTCCAAAGTGGGAGCGGCCGTGTCCTCCTGGGGGGGGGGTCAAGATCATAATCTGTGCGCAGAATGCGCAGGGGAAAGTACTCTTTGCTATATATGCGTTGTCTGAGTTTGTCTGTTACTTCGTCGCCTAACTGAGCCTAACCCATGTCAGAAGCGGTATGACCTGATGTTGATGTCGATCCGTGCCGCTTCGCCTTCCCGAGGTACGCATTCCAATGTCCTTGGCCGGAGAGTTGCTGTCCGTGCATTCGGAGTCAGTTGAGTTGACCATTCGGTCGAGCGATGGCAAACTGCGTCCTCGTTTCGCTGCGCGATGATGACTCACAGGCTGGGCTGGTCGACCTCCATCGGGCTGTTCGTCTGGCTGTGAAGATGGATCAGCTGTGGCAGGAGCAAGAGCTGACTGCTCTCTGCGCAAGGCTTCGAATTTCTCATCGATCTTGGCCAGGAGAACCTCCATATTGGGTGCATAATGGGTACGGGCCGCCGGCGCTTGTTCATCAGGCGTACCGCCTGGAGCGCTCTTATCAGGCTTCTTGTCCCGCCCCTGCGCCGTCGATTGTTTCGACATGATCTGGAACCCAGCATCATTTAACCCACCACCAATAGAACGCCCACATGGTGCAGTAGTTGGGCATGAAATAATGGCAATGCCTGATGCATAATAACAAATCCAGGTCTTGTTCACATATAGAAGGAACAAAGCACTACGCTACTGCAGTGTATTGGTCAAGTGAATTGTTTGCCTATAAAGCTTGAAACGCGTGGCCATTGAACTAATAATAATTTTTTATGCCAACAATTTTCCAAATTATATAAATTCATATTATCCATCTGAGTTCTTTTAAATTTTTTTTCAAATTTGTAAATTGCAAGTACAGCCGCATGTCTACTCCTACACCCAGGGAAATATTTTGCCTGACAGTACATCGTGTATGGACCGTATTGGAAAACCTCATAAGGCCTCCTCACTCTATAGCATTGTAAATACAAAATTAACTAAAGTATAAATCATAAAATCACATGCCCCAGCCTAATCCATAAACACATTTGTGCTGACACCTAGCGGATGTACCTACATCAATTATGCAGTAAGTTAGCCCACGCCAAGTTGATTAGCTTGCAGTGTTTTTGGCCTGGCCTGTACGAATAGTTGTACTTTGACCTTGGCCTCATTAAGGGCTATCAGGCATGGCCCGTTTTCACGCAAATTAGCGGCCGCTGTAGCCGTGTAAAACAAAAGGCAGAACCAACAAAGCCGACCTGCTTGCCTGGCTAAATATGGGAGCGCCGCCATTATTATAAAGACAATATTTTGAATCGATTGGGACGAGCTTACTGCAAAGGAAACGTGAATTAACGCTACTTCAAAGCCGCAACAATGGCTCTGCGCAAGGAAAAGTAATACCGTTTTAGGCCAGCATCGCTGAGGTGTACCCCATCCAGCAGGAATGACGGTAGCTTGGTCGGGATTCGCTGATGCTTGACCACATCTAAGACTATGTTATTTTCGGTCGTGCACAAACGATTTAGGGATGCATTAAACAGCTCAGCTTTTGCTAAGAATTCTAGTGTCTTAGCCCGAAAACGCCCGGGTCCCCTAGGAAGCACTGGACAAAACAGTACCGTGTTTACCCCGTAATCATGAACGCAGCGCCTCGCCAACTGAAGGGTTCAGCCTACTGTTGCGTTTCCCATTGGTAACCATGTTAACGTTTTGCACGATTATAAGAAAATGAGACCATCAAAAATTCTGAAACTTCATTGACATGCTGGTCGAGTTTAGTCAAAATCACATATTTCTAACTCTTTTAAAATTCCTGAACGTGCCATACCCGTCAATGTTTACCAATTTCTGCATAAATTACTACGCACACGCGCCTTGTGGCGAAAAAATGGCCAACATCCTTCCGCCTATTGAAATCATAAAAAATCCACAGTTACACTGCTAACATGTTCTATCAGCAAACTTGCCAATGTGTCTGCTCAAATGCATTTATATCAGATGATATGATTTTTTTAAATTACGCATATCTAAAATTACTGTGCCTTACATTCGTGTGTAACACACCAGGAAGTCTAACTGAGGCATGATCCCTGAAACAGGTCACGAGCCAGTTTTGCGGCGTCGGCCATTGTCGTATCTAGGTCATTCGTGCCTATTTCGCGGATCAACTTCGCCTGGGGTGGGGTGGTCTCCCCCGTACTGTGGGAGGTGGGGGATCGAGTACCCCAGCCTTTCTGTTTGTACATGTATGTGTATGGCTAATCAACTTGGTAATTACGCCCCTACTATGGCACTTGTAGCCAATTGTGATTGTAACTCCTATGTAGGGGCTCTTCGGCATTCCATGCCTATGATTACTGTATTAAATAAATGGATTGCCATTTTCTCACTCATACATGTTTTCAGTTATGACTGATATGTACAGAAACTAACTCAGGCTTCACACCAGTTTATGATATCATTAAGACCAGGCAGTCAGATTAAGTAGGGATATTAAATTCAATGACATAAGACGCAGGCATGCGAACCAGCAATTAGCGCATTCTGCACCATACACACCGGTGTCGACTTAGTTTTACTGCTGGCTCGGCAGTCTTCTCATTAGATGTCGAATGTGAAACAAACCAAAATTCTCTCAGAATCAAATCACAATTTTTACTCATATCAAAGTCGAAAAGCAGTGTTGCTAGTTTGGCGCAGTGCAGAAAAGTAATTAGCAAACCGGCGCCTCTATTATCTTCCCGCAATTTTTTCCCGCAGGCGCAGTTAACCAATGGGATGCGTTGAACGCCTCCCGGCCAGCCTAATTAAGCGCTATGCCAATTTCCAGGAAGAGAGGGTGACAGGTTGTTATTAAATAGCCCCCTAGCTAGCCGCTAGGGGCTTTCTGCACCGGCACACAAAAGCACTTTTCAGTCTAAAGACCAAAAATGTATATACCATACTGTGCGTCATACTACATTGTGTGATAATCATGGCCATGTTGCACTGTGTGCAATATGTGATCATGCTAGAGAGTGTGATATTCATTCATTCATTCATGTAACGTTACGTGGCATACAGGTTCATGTTAAACTGATACTTTTCGTATATGTGATGCGATTTCTTCTTCGGTGTGCTGTCCATTACCTTACTAAGGGATATTTCGCACAATCGTGTATTAGGTTTAGTGCCGATTCCGCAGAACAAACAGTGCTGTGTGTAGTAAACAAATGTGCTGGTTGGTATCGTTATGTACAAGTGTTGTGTACTTGTCCGTAAAGCGCCTACAGCAGCTTGCGGCCCTGGACGTTGTTCGTAAATGCCTCATTTTGCAACCAACCATTAGATACTTACATCACAGAACATGGCGGACGCCGAAGTGTTTGGTTAATACGAATTAAAACAGGTGCTTGATTGACTTTTAACAGCGGACGAATGATAGGTTGATATTGAACATTTCTCAGTTCGTTTTCATGTTGAAATGTTTAGCAAAAACTTGTTTTTACCCTAGTAGAAATGTTCGTCGTCTTATCAAGGCGACTTCGTCAGTACTAATGTCGTCCTGGTCGAATGATGTCATATGGGTGCGTAATGCAATGAGACCAACCGAGACGAGGGCAGTTACGAACGAAGTCGCCTTGATAAGACGACAACAATATCTACTAAGGTAAAAACAAGTGTTGGATATGTTAAAATAATCGTTTCAAGAAGGATATATTTGTTCTCACGATGCAAATGTCATACCTTTCTGACATTGACAGTAATGATGTGTCAAACCAGTAAACACATTAAAACAATCTCAGCATGGCGTTATGGCCTGCGTACAACAATAGCGTAGCGGTCGTAGCAGGCAGCCGTAGCACGACGTAATGGCCGTAGCAGGCACCCACAGCACAGCGTAATGGCCGTAACAGGCATCCGTAGCACGACGTAATGGCCGTAGCAGGCAACCACAGCACAGCGTAATGGCCGTAGCAGGCATCCGTAGGACGAAGTTGTGGCCGTAGGACGGATTGTTTGCATGGTCGTTTCACATAACTGAACAATAACCACACCTGGATGTGATGCAGAGCGCTGGGACCGTAGCACGCGTCGGGGAACCATAGCATTGAATTGTGGCTGTTGCATGGCGTCTAACCTCTTTGGTTCTGACACCCCTGTTATTGTGTACTATAACTGTAGTATATTCTAATAATTCGAGTCCATAAACTGGAAGTGGAGTTATCGTTGAACTATCAGTGACACAATTGAGCGCGTCTCTTGAATGGTAGTGGGGGCACTTGGTGAAGTGTAACACGTTCTGTATCGAGTCAGCGGAGAAAACACTTTTGGAAGAAACTTTAAAGAATGTGCTGACATGAAAACTATTGTTTCACTGGCCATTGTTATCAAATTGACAGTAATATGGTGTGGATCGTACCAACGCAATTACTGGTTACTTTACTGGCATGCCACGAAACATCGGGTGAGCTACAAGGGTCGTAGTGGGCCGAATTTATCGTTGTCAGCCATGCGTGTCCAAATGTAAAGCTTGTGTAGACGACAAGTGTATCAATTACTGTTTACTTCCTGATTCTGTGAGGCGTGACTCGCAGACAAAATGTAGATGCAAAAAATATAGAATGATTCAGCACTATCATAAAACCATCCAGTAGCCATTTCCTCAACAAAACGGGTATTTCACAAAATCACTTAATTTAGTCATTTATCTGCTAAGCTAGCGTTTATCTTAAAACAACCATCGTTAGTCATTCAGGTGCCAATGTCTTCAAAGTCTACAGATTTTTTGGTGCATGTTTTCACTGTATTAATGGCCTCTTCCTCATCTATGGGTTTTCGGAACAAACATTTTCAATCCTACTACAGGTGCCTAAATAATCATATGCAGAAATATTTTCATCAGGATTTGTGAGGGATATACATCAATGCACTTGTAAGGAGTATACATCAATGCACTTGTAAGGGATATACATCAATGCACTTGTAAGGGGTATACATCATTGCACTTGTAAGGGGTATACATCAATGCACTTGTAAGGGATATACATCAATGCACTTGTAAGGGATATACATCAATGCACTTGTAAGGGATATACATCAATGCACTTGTAAGGGGTATACATCAATGCACTTGTAAGGGGTATACATCAATGCACTTGTAAGGGGTATACATCAATGCACTCGTAAGGGATATACATCAATGCACTTGTAGGGGATATACATCAATGCACTTGTAAGGGATATGCATCAATGCACTTGTAAGGGGTATACATCAATGCACTTGTAAGGGATATACATCAATGCATTTGTAAGGGATATACATCAATGCACTTGTAAGGGATATACATCAATGCACTCGTAAGGGATATACATCAATGCACTTGTAAGGGATATACATCAATGCACTTGTAAGGGATATACATCAACGCACTTGTAAGGGGTATACATCAATGCATTTGTAAGGGGTATACATCAATGCACTTGTAAGGGGTATACATCAATGCACTTGTAGGGGATATACATCAATGCACTTGTAATGGGTATACATCATTGCACTTGTAAGGGGTATACATCAATGCACTTGTAAGGGATATACATCAATGCACTCGTAAGGGATATACATCAATGCACTTGTAAGGGATATACATCAATGCACTTGTAAGGGATATGCATCAATGCACTTGTAAGGGATATACATCAATGCACTTGTAAGGGGTATACATCAATGCACTCGTAAGGGGTATACATCAATGCACTCGTAAGGGATATCCATCAATGCACTTGTAAGGGATATACATCAATGCACTTGTAAGGGGTATACATCAATGCACTTGTAAGGGGTATACATCAATGCACTTGTAAGGGGTATACATCAATGCACTTGTAAGGGGTATACATCAATGCACTCGTAAGGGATATACATCAATGCACTTGTAAGGGATATACATCAATGCACTTGTAAGGGGTATACATCAATGCACTTGTAAGGGGTATACATCAATGCACTTGTAAGGGATATACATCAATGCACTTGTAAGGGGTATACATCAATGCACTTGTAAGGGGTATACATCAATGCACTTGTAAGGGGTATACATCAATGCACTCGTAAGGGATATACATCAATGCACTTGTAAGGGTTATACATCAATGCACTTGTAAGGGGTATACATCAATGCACTTGTAAGGGGTATACATCAATGCACTCGTAAGGGATATACATCAATGCACTTGTAAGGGATATACATCAATGCACTTGTAAGGGATATACATCAATGCACTTGTAAGAGGTATACATCAATGCATTTGTAAGGGGTATACATCAATGCACTCGTAAGTGATATACATCAATGCACTTGTAAGGGATATACATCAATGCACTTGTAAGGGGTATACATCAATGCACTTGTAAGGGGTATACATCAATGCACTTGTAAGGGGTATACATCAATGCACTCGTAAGGGATATACATCAATGCACTTGTAAGGGATATACATCAATGCACTTGTAAGGGATATACATCAATGCACTTGTAAGGGGTATACATCAATGCACTTGTAAGGGGTATACATCAATGCACTCGTAAGGGATATACATCAATGCACTCGTAAGGGATATACATCAATGCACTTGTAAGGGATATACATCAATGCACTTGTAAGGGGTATACATCAATGCACTTGTAAGGGGTATACATCAATGCACTTGTAAGGGATATACATCAATGCACTTGTAAGGGATATACATCAATGCATTTGTAAGGGATATACATCAATGCATTTGTAAGGGATATATATCAATGCACTTGTAAGGGATATACATCAATGCACTTGTAAGGGGTATACATCAATGCACTTGTAAGGGGTATACATCAATGCATGTGTAGATGTAGATGATTTTTTTCACTCCAATTCTTATATCTTACGCAAAAGAAAGAATAAGCTGACATGCGCTCCCTGCAAGTAGGACATGTCTAGGTGTGGTGGAATTCTGTCTTATGAAAAAACCGAATATACTGACACGTGCCCGTATCTGGATCTTGCTAGCCACGTCGCCACTTTCCTATATATTATAGTTAATGTGTAATTTTTCTCGTATTTCATTTATGTATCCCTTAAATGATAATGTACTGGCTGATATCCTTAGTCATATGGGTGTTTATTAAATTACACCTATTGAAATACTGATGTGGCAGCAAACCATTATTGGCGAACGCTACCAGAAAAGCAGCTAGATATATTCAGCAAGTGGTTACACTGTTCCTGTGAACTGAACAGCACATAATTGGTGGGTAACAGGAATGAATGGACTTATTTAACTGCATTAATTACAATAATTAAGTAATATATGCATTTCATTATATATATATTATTATAATTGTTCGCCGTTTTCACATAATGCTAGGCGGACATTGCTAAACGTTTGTTGCGTATCACGTGGTAGCCACGACTAGCAACGATTTTCTGTTCCGTGGTTGTGCGAATGGATCAGCGCACATTAAACGACTCTATGTGAATGATCAGCGTACATTGTACGTCAAACGTAGTGACAACTCGAGTGCGCACCGCCGCGATCGTAGCGTTATTGTTTGGAACTGCATGTGCGTGCGCCACCTGATGCCATAGCTTGGTGTGAACCCGAGTTGCAAAATAGCGTACATTGTCCGACTATGCGCGTCGTTGTGCCAGAGGCCGGCGAATACTACATTTGTTGACGCGATTCAATTTTGAATCGTTTCGACAATTGTTGAGTTGCGGACCAACGTACGTTGCACGACTGAACCGTTTTGAGAAGCATAATCACGCGACTCGCAAGAAACCTGGAGCAATGCACGCCTAGCATATAACACAGAGCAACAATTAATAATAATTTATAATGATATTTAGCTGCGGACCCAACAGCACAAGCTATTACAGTTGGTTTGGGAACAAGTTCGTGAATTGGTATATTGACATCATCATTCATTGTTGCGTTCAGCAGGACATTGCTAGATGTAGAGAAAGTATTTCCCATGAAACTGACCAAATCAGGAGCCCACAGTAGTGTTTGCTGGATGTGGACGATTTTTTCCCACGAAAAATGCCGAATGTATTGACACGTACCAATAACTGGACCTAGCTATCCACGAATATATGTAATGTAATATAATGTATCGATTTAATAATGTAATTTATATTCCAAATTTTTTTTACACAATTCTTGATGCAAATGCCAACGTTTTCTAGGAGAGCGTTGTCGATTCGCCACCACGTCGGCCAATCAAGGGCCGTGTATCTTCCCCTGTCGATGTACTAAGGGATGCAACACAGACACTGGCGAATGTATCAACGGTGGACAATGTATAGACGGTCATCTGACTGGGATTGGATGGACCGGGACAGCATGTCAGATATGTGAGTTTAGTAAATATGCAAATTTGTCACGCAATATAATAATTTAAATCCTACCAAATATGAAATACGTTTCCATTGTATATGTGAAAACCTCCTATGCATTATACGTATATGCTGATGTACATAAAACAGAGAGCAGAAAGTGGACATATGTGCTGGTTGGAAAAACCGGAGCTCATTTGCTACGAAAAAAATACAACAAACTCTTGTTGGTAAATGTCATTTACTAACTGAAAGACAAAAGTAATATATCAAACAACTTTTTTTTGTCTGTCAGTTTGCACTCACTGTAATATGGTGCCACTTTTAGAGGAATGTCTGCTGATTCAATTTCATATAATGACTTGAAGGTTGCATTTAATGATGCAAATTTGTAATATATGCAATACCACCAGTTTGAAGATGCTTTCTCAACTGGCTCTTGAAGGTAGTGGTTCATATATATCTAAACGATTCAATTAAACATTGGCAAAGATTAAATTTGATGCGACGACCTTCTGTAATACGAACCTCCTAAACCACTACCGAGGAGATATAGATTAGAAACGTTATACTTTCTGCTCTCTGTTTTATGTACATATTAATTGTGTGTATTGTTTTAATGTAATGTTACACAATGTAGCTAAATAAGAATAAATAAACTATATTATAATCATTAAATCGATGCGTCTCGTGGAAACAAACTACTGATCACCTTCAACTAATAACGAATCTTACCAAGTGAAAGTGGCCGTGATTAACAAGGGTTTTTGTAGCTGCACATGCGAGTCTTTCAAAGCAAAATGTATACGTTGCTTGTATTTTACAGTAAAAAATTTTGCTGGTCTAAAACCAGTAATGCCTAATATTAAAGAACTCATTTATTGTATTAATTATATTTATTTTATATTTATAAATTTTTTTGTATTAGCTATGTCTGTAGCAATGGAAGAGCCGACCCAGACGCCGGATGAAAAGAGACCGACTGGGCAAAGTTCGAATGGTAGGCGTGCAGGGATAAAGGTGGCGAATAAAAAGGGCAACTGAATTATAGTTTTGTTGGGCGACATGTCCCATGAAACATGCTACAATAGATGGACTTTTATTGTTAACAAATGTTAAAGGTAAAATATTTGCAAACAATTTGCTGTAATGCACATTGATTGTTAGTTCTTCAACCGACAACACATATCGTTTGAGCCGACGTGTTATTGTACCACACAAAGGAGTAGACGTACATTAAATCCTCGCAACGTTGTAACCGTTCCAAGTAATTATAACCTTTGTTTGACGGGAGCTTTTTCAAGGGGGTTACGATATCACATAAAACAAGTCAAAACGTAGTTTCTGCAAGAACCAAAGATGGCCTACAATGAACAAAAACAACTAAAAGCATCAGGCAATCTTTTCAGTTTGGATTTGTACCACTCAAATGTCAAAACATCTGGAACGGCATCAGTACTGTCATGTCTGCAGAAGAGTACCTTATCATTCGATTTGATAAGAAACTGTGCAATTCCGATTGAGCTTAAGCAGTGTTTTAACTTTAATGGAAAATGAACTTGATGTTTCGTAAGGGATACACATCAATGCACTTGTAGATGTAGAGGAATTTCCTGGCTGCAATTCTTATTTCTTAAAAAGAAAGAATAAGCTGACATGCGCTCCCTGCAAGTAGGACATGTCTAGGTGTGGTGGAATTCTGTCGCATGAAAAAAGCCGAATATACTGACACGTGCCCATATCTGGACCTTGCTAGCCACGTCGCCACGTTCCTATATATTATAGTTAATGTGGAATTTTTCTCGTATTTCTTTTATGTATCCCTTAAATGATAATGTACTGGCGGATATCCTTAGTCATATGGGAGTTTTAAATTACACCTATTGAAATACTGATGTGACCGAAAACCATTATTGGCGAACGCTACCAGAAAAGCAGCTAGATATATTCAGCAAGTGGTTACACTGTTCCTGTGAACTGAGCAGCACATAATTGGTGGGTAACAGGAATGAATGGACTTATTTAACTGCATTAATTACAATAATTAATTAATATATGCATTTCATTATATATATATATATATATATATATATATATATATATATATATATATATATATATATATATATATATATATATATATATATATATATATACATATATAGATATATACATACATACATACATACATACATACATACATACATACATACATACATACATACATATATATAATTATAATCGTTCGCCGTTTTCACATAATGCTAGGCGGACATTGCTTAACGTTTTTTTTTTTTTATGCTTAACGAGGAATTCCACCATATGGTCTTTAATTAACCTTTGTAATAATTTACAAATCACTGACGTTAAACTCACTGGTCTGTAATTCTCTGACTTATTTCTCGAACCCTTTTTAAATAATGGTATGATGTTTGCTTCTTTCCATTCAAACGGAACAACTCCCTCTTTTAATGACAAGTTGAATACTCTTGCAAGTGGTATACTGATTTGTTCTACTGTTTCTATTAGTAATTTTGGAGGAATCCCATCCACTCCCGGTGATTTGTTATCTTTCATTGCCTTTATTTTCTTAGCTACCAATTCTGGAGTTACAACTAACGGACCTAAATAGTCAGATTTAGCCCCCTGAAATTTAGCATCAGCAACTGGTAATGAACTAATATCTTCTTTGGTAAACACTGAACTGAAGTAACCATTTAGGTCTTCCGCCATTAAAAACCCCTGTGATATTATATTTCCAGCACTGTCTTCTAGAGGTCCAACCTTGTCTTGTACGTTTTGTTTACTCCTGACATATGCATAAAAACTCTTGCTGTCATTTTTTATGTTACATGCTAGTTTTTGCTCATAGCTTCTTTTAGATTGTCTGATTTCAGTTGTAGCTGCATTAAGTGCCTCTTTGTATTTTGCATAGTCTTCGTCCTTTCTGGTACGCCTATAAACCCTCCACATAGTTTGTTTTAGCATTATTTTTCTAATAGCCTCTTTTGACAAGTGTTTCTTTCTACACCGTTTTCCTTGTTTTTGGAAGGGAACAAATTTATCGATGATACTCTCAATTTCATATTTTAGAATATTCCAACATTCAATTGCGGTCTTATTCATCAGCATGTTATTCCAATCTAGCTTTGCTAAGTATTTTCTCATATCTTTGTAGTTACCTTTGTGGAAGTTTCTCTTGTACGTTTTCTTATTTTTACTTTCTGATTTTACATTGATGTCAAAATGTATTTGATTATGGTCACTATTACCCAATGGTTCAAATATTTTTACATTGTCCACTAATTCTTTTTGTGATGACAAAACTATATATAATACATTTTCTCCCCTGGTTGGTTCTAGTACGTGCTGAGTAAGAAAGCTATCCTGGATTAAAAATAGAAATTGTTGGTCCTCAATCCCTGTGCTCTCTAGAGAATTCCATTGTATGTGTCCATGGTTAAAATCTCCCATTATGATACATTCTCCTTTACTAACTTCCTTTATAGCGTTTTTTATTTTTGTGTTGTCCTCTTCGTTTATGTTTGGACTTCGGTAAACTAATCCAATAGTTAATTTTGAATTACCTGAAACAATTTTGCACCAAACAGCTTCATCGCAATCTGCTTCCCTTTCTAGTTTTATTTCATAAGCCTGAATAGATTCTTTAACATATAAAATAACTCCCCCGCCCCTTCTTCCTATTCGATCTTTCCTAAACATTACATATCCTGTCAGTCCTAATTCAGCATCTGTTATATCTATGTTGGCCCATGATTCAGTTATACCAATTATGTGAGGGTCAATATCTTCTACCATAATGTTTAATTCGTTTTTCTTATTTACTATGCTCCTTGCATTTAAACATACGCATATATAACCTTTTTCAGAGATGTTTTTCGGATGATTTGATATTGGTTTATCTGTGCTAGTGGCCTCTTGTTCTGCTTGAGACACCTCTAGGTAACCCCCCTGCACTTCTAGTTTAAAGAATGTTTATTTCCAAAAATATTTGTCATTTTACCCAAGTCACTATCTACTGCTGCTGAAAGTTTGTCCGCGAATACTGCCGCCCCCTTTCCACTTAAATGAAGCCCATCCTTCATGTACATATCAGCCCTCCCAACAAAACTTCCCCATAAATCCACAAATCCAACTTCCTCTTCCCTACATAACTTCTGGACTAACATGTTTGTTGAGTATCACGTGGTAGCCACGACTAGCAACGATTTTCCGTTCCGTTCTGTTCCGTGGTTGTGCGAATGGGTCAGCGCACATTACACGACTCGATGTGAATGATCAGCGTACATTGTACGTCAAACGTTGTGACAACTCGAGTGCGCACCGCCGCGATCGTAGCGTTATTGTTTGGAATTGCATGTGCGTGCGCCACCTGGTGCCATAACTTGGTGTGAACCCGAGTTGCAAAATAGCGTACATTGTCCGACTATGCGCGTCGTTGGGTCAGAGGCCGGCGAATACTACATTTGTTGACGCGATTCAATTTTTGAATCGGTTCGACAATTGTTGAGTTGCGGACCAGCGTACGTTGCACGACTGACCCGTTTGAGATGCATAATCACGCGACTCGCAAGAAACCTGGAGCAATGCACGCCTAGCATATAACACAGAGCAACAATTGATAATAATTTATAATGATATTTAGCTGCGGACCAAACAGCACAAGCTATTTCAGTTGGTTTGGGAACAAGTTCTTGAATTGGTATATTTACATCAACATTCATTCTTGCGTTCAGCAGGACATTGCTAGATGTAGAGAAAGTATTTCCCGTGAAACTGACCAAATCAGGAGCCCACAATAGTGTTTGCTGGATGTGGACGATTTTTTTCCACTAAAAATGCCGAATATATTGACAGGTACCAATAACTGGACCTAGCTATCCACGAATGTATGTAATGTAATGTAACGTATCCCTTTAATAATGTACACTGTATTCCAAAACATTTACATATTTCTTGATGCAAATGCCAACGTTTTCTAGGAGAGCGTTGTCGATTCGCCACCACGTCGGCCAATCAAGGGCCGTGTATCTTCCCCTGTCGATGTACTAAAGGATGCAACACAGACACTGGCGAATGTATCAACGGTGGACAATGTATAGACGGTCATCTGACTGGGATTGGATGGACCGGTACAGCATGTCAGATATGTGAGTTTAGTAAATATGCAAATTTGTCACGAAATATAATAATTTAAATCCTATCAAATATGAAATACGTTTCCATTGTATATGTGAAAACCTCCTATGCATTATACTTATATGCTGATGTTCATAAAACAGAGAGCAGAAAGTGGACATATATCCTGGTTGGGAAAAACTGGAGCTCATTTGCTACGAGAAAAATACAACAAAATCTTGTTGGTAAATATCATTTATTAATTGAAAGACAAAAGTATTATATCAAACAACTTTTTTTATCTACCAGTTTGCACTCACTGTAATATGGTGCCACTTTTAGTGGAATGTCTGCCGATTCAATTTCATATAATCACTCGAAGGTTGCATTTTATGCAGATTTGTAAGATATGCAATACCACCAGTTTGAAGATGCTTTCTTATCTAGCTCTTCACGGTAGTGGTTCATATATACCTAAACGTTTCAATTAAACATTGGCAAAGATTAAATTTGATGCGACGACCTTCTGTAATATGAAGCAAAGTTATTTTCACGAACCTCCTAAACCACTACCGAGGAGGTATAGATTAGAAACTTTATACTTTCTGCTCTCTGTTTTATGTACATATTAATTGCGTGTATTGTTTTAATGTAATGTTACACAATGTAACTAAGTACGAATAACTAAACTATATTATAATAATTAAATCGATGAGTCTCGTGGAAACAAACTACTGATCACCTTCAACTAATTATGATTCTTACCAAGTGAAAGTGGCCGTGATTAACAAGGGTTTTTGTAGCTGCACATGCGAGTCTTTCAAAGCAAAATTTATACGTTGCTTGTATTTTACAGTACACATTTTATCTGGTCTGAAACCAGTAATGCCTAATATTAAAGCACTCATTTATTGTATTAATTATATATTTTTTATATTTATATATATTTTTGTATTAGCTATGACTGTAGCAATGGAAGAGCCGACCCAGACGCCGGATGAAAAGAGACTGACTTGGCAAAGTTCGAATGGTAGGCGTGCAGAGAAAAAGGTGGCGAATAAAACGGGCAACCAAATTACAGTTTTATTGGGCGACATGTCCCATGAAACATGCTACAATAGATGGACTTTTATTGTTAACAAATGTTAAAGGTAAAATATTTGCAAATAATTTGCTGTAATGCACATTGATTGTTAGTTTTTGCAACCGACAACACATATTGTTTGAGCCGACGTGTTATTGTACCACACAAAGGAGTAGACGTACATTAAATCCTCGCAACGTTGTAACCGTCCCGAGTAATTATAACCTTTGTTTGACGGGAGCTTTTTCAAGGAGGTTACGATATCACATAAAACAAGTCAAAACGTAGTTTCTACAAGAACCAAAGAACCAAAGAGGGCCTACAATGAACAAAAACAACTAAAAGCATCAGGCAATCTTTTCAGTTTGGATTTGTACCACTCAAATGTCAAAACATCTGGAACGTACAATGTTTTGGTACAAAGAATCGGCATCAGTACTGTCATGTCTGTAGAAGAGTACCTTATCATTCGATTTGTTAAGAAACTGTGCAATTCCGATTGAGCTTAAGCAGTGTTTTAACTTTAATGGAAAATGAACTTCATGTTTCGTAAGGGATACACATCAATGCATTTGTATATGTAGAGGAATTTCCTGGCTGCAATTCTTATTTCTTACGCAAAAGAAAGAATAAGCTGACATACGCTCCCCGCAGTAGTACAGTAGTAGTCTACGTGTGGTGGAATTATGTCCCACGAAAAAAACCGAATGTACTGACACCCGCCCATATGTGGACCTTGCTAGCCACGTCGATAATTCCTATATCTTTCCTATGGTTAATGTGTACATTTTTCTCGTATTTCCCTATAATAATGGGCACTGTATTGTAAACTAATTTTTTTAAATTTATTTCTTGACTCCAAAGCCAACGTTTTACAGGACAGGGCTGTCGATTCGCCAGAACGTCGGTCAGTCAAGGGTCGTGCCTCTTCGCCTGCCATTGTACCAAGGGCTGCGACACAAACACTGGTCAGTGTATCAACGGTGGACAATGTGACGATGGTCATCTGACCTCTATCGCATGGACCGGGCCGGCATGCCAGACTTGTGAGTTATTTATTTTAATAAATATGCATACTTTTCACGTAATATAATAGGTTATGTCCTACCAAATACGATTTATGTTTCTAGAGTGTGGGTGAAGTCATCTGTATGCACAGGCCCGTAGGATATTGGTAAGACCCACTCTGACTAGGGAGTGTGAACACAAGACAGACCCCGTAATTCCTATCATATTTTTGTGTGTAATCAAATGATTTGCTTAGTTATCGAACGGAATTAGCCTTTAAAATCACAATTGCGTGAGAAAATATACACAAATTGACTAACATGTATTTAATGCAGTGGGAAAATATTAGTGTTGCGCTATGTCACGTGTTTTGAGAATTTCAAAGTGACTATGCCAACCAAATGGATAACAGAAGAGAAACGACTGCTTGCGCTTTGGGCTACTTATCAGCAGCCAACGGAGATGAATCGGTTAGCTATCCATGCATGTAATAGATTATATCCTACCAAATACGATATAAGAAACTTAAAAGAGAAAAGTATTGTGACTACATATCACAAATCCAACAATCGGTTAAACAAAATATTAACGCCTATTCAGTTTTGCCAAAAGCAAGCAAACGAATGTGGACACTCCTAACTCAATGGAATATAACAGCACCGACGCAGGCAGTCTACCTGATATGGCGGAAATAGTTTCGGACTATTTTTCATTTGTCTTTTCATCGGTAGATAACCTTGATTATCCAAATATACCGCCCTTTCAATCAAACCAAATTACGTACATCAGTGTGCCTTATGATAATGTCATCGGGGTATTAAGAACCACCAATGTAAATAAAACGTGTGGCCCTGATAATATATCAGGTGTAATCCTCACGGAGTGTGCCACATAATTAACAAGTCCACTAATGTACTTTGTAATAATATCCTCAAACTGTGGAACGTTTCCAACCTGTTTTAAACGCGCAAATGTTATTCCTGTGTATAAGAAGGGAGATACACAAAATGTCTGTAACTACACATCTATCTCTCTTTTACCGCTATTTAATAACGTTTTTGAGAAAGTGCTGTATGACTCATTGTGTAACCATGTGCGTAACTCAAACACGGATTTGTGAAGTGTAGAAGCACAGTATCTAACCTAGCTTGTTACTTGAACTCCATTTCTGAATCTACTGACAACAAGAAACAAGTTGATCCTATTTACTTGGACTTCAGTAAAGCCTTTGATCCAGTGTGCCACCCACTGTTAATTGACAGGCTTAAATCATATGGGTATTCTGGGCAATGCATACAATGGTTGCAGTCCTACCTTTTCAACCGATAACAACGTGTGTTACTCGAAGGCAAAGCATCTGACTGGAAGCCGGTGTTGTCCGGTGTACCACGAGGTTCACAAATTGGCCCACTTCTGTTTATCTTGTATATTAAATGATCTCACTAATCATGTTGGTGCATGTGAAATATCACTCTATGCTGATGATTCCAAACTGTTTAGAGAAATTTCGTCGGTGACCGATTGTCAGTTGGTGCAGAAGGATCTGGACAGTGTGTGCCTCTGGTGTGAAACCTGGCACCTCAAACTTAATGCAGACAAATGCTGCATAATGACTTTCACTAACAAAAAGAAATGCTTATCTTTAGACTACACCGTATTAAGGCAGTCTCTATCCAGGGTCACCGCTGTCAAAGATCCCGGAAGGATCGGTAATTTGAATTTTAGAAATCATATTAGTCGTAATGTCTCTAAAGCTTTTAGGATGTGTGGTTTTATTAAACGCATTTGCGCAACATTTACCGATGTACAGGCTTTGCGGTCCTTGTATATATCTCTAGTCAGAAGCCAGTTGGAGTACTGCAGTGTTATTTGTTATTTACTTACTTTTACCCAACAAAATCGAACAAGTTAAACTCATTAAGTATCTCAGTTACAAATCCAAAATACAGTACTCCATTGACAATTATCCTGTGCTTTGCCATTATTTTAGACTACAGTCCTTTCAACTTCGTAGGCAAGTTTCAGATCTGATCTTCGACATAAGCGTGTGCACTCTCATGATTCGTCCCATCTGGTAGGAATATATTTTCCTTCGAGATCTCTAAGAAACTACACCCCTTTTCGAATTTCCAGTAGCCGAATCAACATTAGGAAATACTCAGTTTTAAATAGATGCATGACTACTTTCAACGCATTGTATTTAACTGAACCCACTTGTGATATATTTATAGGAGACAATACCTTCAGATCTGTAATTCAAAAACATTTATATGTATAATGCTAATGTCTTAGCTTGCTATGTTAGTAATGTCGGAATTGCGCGGTTTTATACACTTATCATAACTATTGTTCTTACTGTTTTTATTACTTATACATATTGTTCTTATATTTTGTTATCAGTCCTGTCATTGGGTCTTCGGACCTGTTGGAGCTGAATAAAATACAAGACAATACAAAAAATACAATAAGTTTCCACAGTTAGGGAGAAGTCCTCTGTACGCACAGGCCCGCAGGAAACCAACATGTACTGGTCAGGCACACTCTGACTAGGGAGTCTGGCCACAAGACAGACCTCATAATTCCTATCATTGTTTATGTAAACGAATGTCTTGCTTAGTTGTCGAACGGAATTAGCCTTCAAAATCACAATTGCGTGATAAAATACACAATAATTGACTAACATGTATTTACTGCAGTGGGAAAGTATTAGCGTTGTGTGTTTTGAGAATGTCAAAATGACTAAGCTACTCTTTTATTTTGTTGCATCCAGTTATCTATTAGCGTGGGCTGTGAAGAAACACACGCTCTATTACTAGTCTCTTAACACAGAAGTCATTGTTATGTTTGTGTAGTTATTATAGCGATCAAGACGCCGTGAAGATGCGGTTTGTAATGAAAAATTGCATGTTATTAGAAAGTACACGAAAATACTAGGCTAACAGGACTCTAGATATAGACGCCTTAGTTGTTTATGTGTGGCTAATAGCGATCAAGATGCTGTGAACTGCGGTGGTTCAACAACATGGGTACTTTGCTGCCAGTGAACATAGTATGTTGAGGCAAATTAGTTCTGGCTGTTCGATCCAATCATTGCATCATATTGTACATTTACAAAGTGTTCCCTGTTTTTTAATCACAGCTGCATCCCGTTTTTGCACTCGTTATGTATAATCGCATGCGACAGTAAAAAAGACACTACGTTAGTGACCTAAAGATTTAATCTTGCTGTCAACCCCCTTTTGAAATACGTGAGCAAATGTTTCTCACGTTTAATTTCTACGCGCAAATCGGACATGCCTGATGCTAGTGAAGTGACCCCAAATAGAAAACAGAATAGAAACGATTGCTTGCGCTTTATGTTACTTATTAGCAGCCAATGGAGATGAATCGGTTAGCTGTTTATGCGGGAGACGGCTTACCGATATTTCGACGCAACAGTCAGTTTTTGGTGTCAACATTTTTTGGTGTTATCAAATTCGAATATATTTTCTTTTTCAAAATGGCCGATATCGTAAGTAACGTACGAGACACAGAAGAGTATAATTTTGTTTTAGTTCATTTCATTAGACAAAATATAAATATTAGCACACAAAATTATATACAATACAATTCAATAAAGACACTTCTATTGCGCAAAACCCAACCTCAGCAGCGCGCCATAAAAAAGGTTAGGCAGTTTCTGGTCGGTTAGCAATTCCAGTCGCAAACAGTTGGATCGGTACACTGATGAACTACGGAGGATAAGGTGGGTTTCTTGATGATGTTGTTACTGTTCCCTGCACATTTAAAATTAATAGGGAGTGAGTTCCACAACATTGGTGCGGCAACTGAAAAGCTGTAGTTCCGACTTTTGTCTTAACACTTGGAACGAAAAGTGGATGAGAACTTAATGATCGAAGCTGCCTGGGCTGTCTTGCTGTGAGCAGTGAACGCAAATATGCTGGTTGCTTTGATGAAAGTATTTGATAGGTTATTGTGCAGTTTAACAAAATAATGCGATATCGGACAGGGAGCCAATGCAGTGATTTAAGAAGTGGCACCGGGTGAGAGAAACTAGAGAATCGGGTAGTTACCCATGTGAAACAATTTTGTAGACGTTGAAGTAGCACGATTACCCATGTGAAACAATTTTCTACACGTTGAAGTATCACGACATCCTTCAGAGCAATGTTGTGAAAAGGGGAATTGCAATAGTCAAGTTGACTGCTAACAAGAGCAGTTGCAAAAGCTTTGGCGACAGAAATAGACACACACCGGCGAATACGGCGAATACGGCGAAGGTGAAGAATGTGATAAATGCATCAACAACACTTTTGGGATATATGCTGTCTAAGAATAAATTGTTATCAAAGGTAACTCCTAAATTCCGTGCTGAGGCAGCCGGTGTGACATTTTCGCTGGTTTACTGGCTGACTGAAATCTGCGACTGACTAGGAAATATGTATATTTCGTATATCAACAAATCACGCATGCCTTGTAGTTTGGCCTAATATTGGTCAGGCCCAAGACAGGCTGGACTTACCGCTTCCTACGGCCATGATGTATTATATGTATTATTACAAGCACACACGAACGCACGCACACACACAAACACACATACAGGTATATATATATATATATATATATATATATATATATATATATATATATATATATATATATATATATATATATATATTGCATTAATTTCAGGTGTCGAAAGTGCCAATACTTGTTTACATTTTGTTTATTAGCTGTAACTCTAGAATACGAAGAGCCGACACAGAAGCCGGGAGAAAGGAGAGAGACTGAGGAAAGTGGGAATGGTAAGCTAGCAAGGATACATATGACGCATACAATGGGCAACCAAATTACAGCGTGACCGTGAACATGCTGCTGTGTAAATGTGTTCACTGAACCGACTGGTATTTATACATATAGGTGGAACATTGTGAACCAGGAAACAATTTATTGGTACATGTGTCCTCTGAAGCATGATACATTGGATGGGCATTTTACTGTTAGGTAGGTGTGGTGAAATTCTGTCCCACAAAAAAAGCTGAACATATTGACACATGCCCATATCTGGACCTTGCTAGCCACG
This sequence comes from Lamellibrachia columna, assembly GCA_963662155.1. NCBI lineage: Eukaryota > Metazoa > Annelida > Polychaeta > Sabellida > Siboglinidae > Lamellibrachia > Lamellibrachia columna. The sequence goes on along the minus strand of OY759269.1, from coordinate 36,449,279 downwards.
TCGCTAATTCCTACATTTCATGGTTAATGTTTATATTTTTCTAGTATTTTATTTATATATCCCTATAATAATAATGTACTCTGTATTTTAAAAGAAAATTGTTTAGTTATTTCGTGACCCCAAAGTCAGCGTTTTACAGGACAGAGCTCTCGATTCGCCAGCACGTCGGTCAGTCAAGTGTCATGCCTCTTCGAAACTAACCCTCAGGTGCACACCGTGGTGTTTTCTAGATGTGGATGCTCTGAAAGCTGTGTATCTCATGCTTTGCAGGATTGATTGACTGATTGTCTAAAGTATAAGCAGTTAGCTGATGTGATTGTTGTAATTCAATAACTTTAATATAGTCAAATAATTGCATTAATTACAATCGTTAATTTGTTGGTCTTTATACATATTATTTTTCTCGCCGTTTCAACGTTATATATTATGAATTCATAATAATGCGACTGTTTTTCTTGAAGCGACTGCCGCAGACCAAGCTGGTACAGTAGGTTTGGGAACTGGTCCGTTGATTGGTATAGCGACCGCAACCTTCATTCTTGGCATTGTTGCTGGTGTGATTGTTATATTGAGGTGAGATAAGGAATGGTCGTTATGATCACTCTGTCATAACGTAAAGTAATTAAAGTATTTTGGAATTGTGTGACTGTGTTCGTCATGTGGCTTAACATACTAGGATGTTAATAGGAGATCAAATTGAAGTTTCTAACATATTGAATGGATATGGAAATATTGATAGAAATATATTTTTCTCACTTAAAAAACACAGTGTAACAAAGGGACACGAAGTAACATTACTGAAGGATCAATGTAGATTGGATATCAGTAAGCATTCATTCTCAGAGAGCACAATAAATGAATTGAAGAAATTATCTACAGTTTGTGTAAATTCTGGCAGCGTGAATATGTTTAAAAACAAAATTGACATAGAAGAACAATTGCTAGACTCTGGATAAGCTGAGCTTCTTTGTCTGTTAGTCATCTGGGTATTTTGCCTTGGATGGAAACCTTGCTAAATCTGCTGTTTTATAATAAAAACTACAATACCTTAACTATTATACTATTTCTCTTGTATTATTAACTCAACAATATTTTTATTTCATAAGCATGTAAAAAGAAAGTGACCAAACTCAATTTTATGTTATGTTGGTGACACAAGTGCAGTCGAGTTTTGCCAACTAAAGCTACCTAAGACATTACTCTCTATATGCGGAACTATATACCACAGATGGACGCAACACTCGGAATAGACAATATTTTATATAATTATTATTATATTATATAAAAGTATATTATATTAGGAAAACACGTTTTGAATATATTATGAACTACTCGCTTAGCACATATTTTCATATTGTCTGTTAGTCATTAGCCATGCTAATATTTCCTCATTTCACTTCCCTTTAGGATGCGGTCAAACAGGCCGAGCACTGACGAGTACCAGGGAGAGCGACCCCCAAAGTATGCAGGTAAACATCCTTGAAATGTATGCAATGTATGCCAATATCACTTCAAGAATGATGAAGTGTGTGGTGTTCTTAGTAGAAAGTCGCAGTCTCGCTGCGCTCTTGACGCCACATCGAAATTTGCCGACAATTGCTGGAAAATATACATAATCGAAGCAAGCCGGAAGAACAGAGTATTATTTTGAATTATTAATAAATAGAATTCTAATGAATTGTTTGATGTTGTTGAAATGGATATTTATGATTTCAAGCAATACTTGTTTTTATTCCCTTTCAAGATAAAGTATGGCGATTTTCATTGGCTAGTTTATTGGCATACAAAAAATAAACCGCACACCGGTCGTTATATGTCGTTAAACTTGGTCATTACTTGGTTATGGTTGTTGAATCGCACGATTGCAGTTATCATGAGCATGCAACTCACATAAAATTGAACCTTTTTTGTTTTCCAGATGTCGTCAGATATGAGCAGAACTACGACCACGTAAGGATTGTGCCGGGAGAACGATCCAACGTCTATGCCGTACTATCTGCCTAGCGGTGTCTCAATGGATCAATGACCGACTAATGGAATGATTCCTCGAATTGATGTCGTTCGCGCTCTCTCAATTACAATTGTTGATTAGGCGTACAAAAATAATATTTGTGTTTCCGGTCACTAGACCGACTGTGTTAAATGTTGCCGAACCTAGACAATTCTTTCGGCATGACAAGGGAAATGTATTAGTTTTTTGCGAGAGCGCATTCGGGTTATTCCGACATTGCATGTGGGCGATAATTTGAGAAGCACGGTTTCTGGGTGTGGGGTGAATCCTCAGTTTAAACTGTTAATAATTGGAACACTTCAAGAATGTCGTGCATGATCACGTTGTACACGAACATATTGGTGTGGTAGTGAGGTGTAGCACTCTCGAAAACAGTTACCAAGAAAATCATAAAACCTACCTACCTACCCTTAATATCCACCCCAGGAAGATTATAAAAGAAAGAAGCTATTTCGTACATACCTACATACCTACCTGCATGCCTACCCTAAAATGTGGGGGCATGTAACAGGAAACTCTAAACAGCTCTAACCTGTTAATAGCCGCAACTGCCTATATTAGTTTGTTTCCAAGGTTACTTAAGCTATTAGCGCTTATTTCCTGCACAATTGTGAGAGCGGACGAACGTAGCTGGTGCGTCACTAACGGTACTGTTAGTGAAATAAATGATACAAATGTGTATTCTGAGAACATTTCTTTCAAGGGTTCCAATATAAAAATGCTTATGATTTATAATGTAGTATGCTAACACAGAAAACCTACGCACACTGCTTCCGTGTATTTAACTCATGTTCAACAAATATGCTAAACAGAGGATATTAGGTATCAGGCTCCCACTTTACACAGTTGGTGACTAACGCATTACTGTACGGTTTTCTTATACTATTAAAATTTTCTTAGTTTACCATAGCTCATTATCCAGTAGTTTCTGCACACATTACGATGTATGTGTATGTTATATGCCTATGAATTTGTTACATGGCGTGGGGCCTAAATAAAGCTTTATTAAATGCGCATGTCTTACATTAATCTTGTGTAATTTGTTGTGATTTAACAGTAGTAGCAATTACACAAAGCCACTGCCGTGTCAATGAGGTTGGACTATGACACAACCGAATGGAGAGTGGATATTGTATACTATATATTGGGGGTTGGGATGCAGCAGGCTCGTATTTAGTGGAGCTGTTCGCCGGCACACCCAGGTTGGGATGCAGCAGGCTCGTATTTAGTGGAGCTGTTCGCCGGCACACCCAGGTTGGGATGCAGCAGGCTCGTATTTAGTGGAGCTGTTCGCCGGCACACCCAGGTTGGGATGCAGCAGGCTCGTATTTAGTGGAGCTGTTCGCCGGCACAGCGAGGTTGGGATGCAGCAGGCTCGTATTTATTGGAGCTGTTCGCCGGCACAGCGAGGTTGGGATGCAGCAGGCTCGTATTTAGTGGAGCTGTTCGCCGGCACACCCAGGTTGGGATGCAGCAGGCTCGTATTTAGTGGAGCTGTTCGCCGGCACAGCGAGGTTGGGATGCAGCAGGCTCGTATTTAGTGGAGCTGTTCGCCGGCACAGCGAGGTTGGGATGCAGCAGGCTCGTATTTAGTGGAGCTGTTCGCCGGCACACCCAGGTTGGGATGCAGCAGGCTCGTATTTAGTGGAGCTGTTCGCCGGCACAGCGAGGTTGGGATGCAGCAGGCTCGTATTTAGTGGAGCTGTTCGCCGGCACACCCAGGTTGGGATGCAGCAGGCTCGTATTTAGTGGAGCTGTTCGCCGGCACACCGAGGTTGCAGACTCTGCGCGTCATTGCACATTTCACTCATGACAGAAGGAGAAGAGGAAGACGGGAGGACAGCGTGAAGAGAGACTTGGCGGGAGTTGGAGGGGAGTGGAGAACGAGAGCGAGTGATGGGGAGTGGAGACGAAGAAGGGAAAACATCGACGACCGGTATCGGTGCCAGCCTCACCCGGACTTCATGGATAAAGAGGAGAGCAACAACAATGGTGGAATCCGGATTCCTGTACCGTTGGAAATCATTTGAAATATTCTCCCAACCTGACATAGCAATCAGTGCTATCAGTCTGATATAGATAGCTAGACGACTAAAAATAAGTTTTAAAAACGAACCGTGGGAACCAAGACACCCTCACGTCATGTAACCCTCCGTAACCCTTACCTGTACACCCCGCCCTCAGTGCCGGTTTAACCATGGAACAAATGGTACACACCTACCAGCCCCCCACAAAAGAGGCCCGCCACAAAGCCAGTCATAATCCATCTGATTCGCAGCATATAGTCACTCTTCGCTTTCATTTAATCGGACTCCGAGCTCTGTTCAACCTCTATGCTAAAGTCGTGAATGTGACACGGCCTCGGACTAATGTCGGGGAACAGGATGAAGAGAACGTAAGAAAATACGTACGTAAAGTTTGTTACAGAACAATATTAGTAACGCCATCTAGCGTATTAATTATCCGTTAACTTGACACTTCTGGCACAGTGGCGCCCCACACATGTAGCACGCCATACATCGTTACGAAGTGTTTACGTAGATCCTAGTAGGTCAACTTCGTTGACAGACGAGCGATGATCGAGCGGACTTGTAATGAATTATCTAAGTGACCGACACAAGAATGAGAATAGGAAGTATATGTGTGAATCTCAGAAGAATACATTATATACAAAAGATAAGAAGATCGCAATTGTGGTCCAGACTACGCGAAAGGTAACATAATAGTTCACCCTCCCACGCCCGTAACAGGATCTTCTTGTTCCCACCACACGGCCGTCAACGAGCCAACACGTCGATGATGCTCCTCTTGGTGCGGCAGATGGTAGCTCGGATTATGAAGTTTCATCCTCTCCTCCTTCACCTCCTCCAGCGGTAGTGAAATGTACTGAAAATGCGATGGAATTCGGGATGGATATCAGCTTGTGGCCATAAAAAAGCAACGGATTTCATGCTAGAATATCGCCCAAGAGAGGCTCTACAGAACAGTGCTGGACCACTTGTCACATCTAAATCAGGACGTTCGTGTACCCAACAGATGTTCCAGCTGTCCATAAATAATGGGGAAATCGTGAATCGTTACGTTATTCCTACTACAAACTCCGTTGGTTCACTGACCGAAACCTTGGAATTGGTAAGCCCTGGAGTCGACGACTGAAACCACTGGACACGCCCATTACGAGCCGTATAGACAAATGAAGTCCATTACCGCAACGTCCTGAATCTTGTGAAACGCGGGAAATCTGCCTGGCGCCTCGGCGAGGAACTCGTGCATCAAGCTGAGGAGTAACACACCTATTTGTCATCCGGTTCTTATTTGAAGGCAGACTTATTATCACCTCAGTTACCTGAGGTGATAATGGAGATGTTGGTACCTTGAAATCTTGCTGCGGGCATTTCAAATCTCTTCACTTCGGAATAAGAAGAACAAAAACGACTGTTCAGAGAGTCAATGAGGAATTTCAACACAAAGTGATGATGCAGTGCAATGGCTAGGCCAATCATGAATGGCACAATCATGACTCTGAGGCGTATAGCTTCAACTACTGATGCATTCTTCAGTTCTGCCTTTTCTCTCTCCTTAGAAGTAGGCATTACAACAGCAACGTTGATCAATTTACCTACTACATCGCAAAAGATGTGCCGCTTGGAGCGATTGTTAGCTGTTATGGTAAACACAGAGCACACGGGTCAAGAGCAGGCAATATTCTTATGGATTTGTTGGAGAGCATAGGACTCGATATAGACGATTGCAGACTTATGACAAGGCGTCAATTATGAGCGGGCAGTACAACGGCCCCATGTGCAGCCCACTCTCGAAATCTCGTCGGCGTAGCTGCAGTTGGTAGTTGTCAACATGTTGTTGGCGACAGGCAGTTGCTTTCTTCGATTTCGTACAGCAACTGTGCGTGTTTATGAAGGGTTTATATATGTGTTTATTACAGCGTTTCAATATATTATCTCCTTGTGAAACAACTGAAACCGAAAGGCTAAGCCTAAGGGTCTTTCACATACTCGCTTAGAAGTCAAACGTCAATACCACGAGAGCTCTCCTGCTGGGATGTAAAGAAATCATAGATTGCCTTAATGAGCTCGCAAGCGACGATAAGCTGAAGTGCAGCAGACGGCCTTTCACGACAGATGGACAAGTTGGAGACTGGGTTTTTCACGGAGTTTTGGCGCTGCGTACTGCAAAGATTTGACGTCACGAATAAGAAACTCCAGCAAGCAAATTTGGATCTCAATTTGACAATCCTTCTCTTGAAATCGTTGTTGACGTTTCTGCATTCGCTTCGTGAACGATTCGACGAGTTAAAAAAAGCCGGGGCTGAGCTGTCAGGGATGACGAATTTGGCTGAAAATATCTGCACCCGCAAGAGGAATGTTATACTGAACCCTCTTAATTATGGTCGAGGGAAGAGGCCCATTTGAATCTTTGCGAGAGTTTTCGTGTTGGTGCCTTCATTGCTATCCTCGATGTGCTGTCTTCGGACACAGGTACTCTGAGGTGATTTTGTTTTATTTATCCGCAACTTGACGGAGATGGAACCGAGAGAGATGCGACAGACTGCTGGGAAAAGTTTTGAAAATGTACTCATCGGATCTGGATGAAACTTTAGGGAATGAACTAATCCAGTTCGGTGGAGTAGTTACAGGAATTCTAACACGAGACCTATAGCATGAAGTCTCACCAGTGGCGACGATGTATCAGATGCTGATCAAGAGAAGTTTCAGTGATGTTTCCCCAATGTGGCGGTATTGCTTTGCATTTATCTGACGTTGATGACTAGTAACTGTAGCGGAGAGAGGTAATTTTTCGAAAGTGAAACTGATGCAGGATGAACATCGATCCGCAATGAACCACAACAGACTGGTTCATCTGACTGTGCCCAGTAAGAAATGGGACATGATACGTCGGATTAATCAGAATTAAGTGCTGCCAAAACGCGCCAAAAGTTCATTAGTGTTTGAGAAAGTTCAATGGATGTCCAATCAGATCTGACTATTCTCGTTACCACAATTATATTCACTAATGTAATATATTTTATTAATTAATTTATTTATTTATTTTACTTATTTATTTTATTGTAAACACCCCTGATTCTATTTTTAGAGATATGCGGTGTCTAAATAAACTTGATATGATTTATAGAACCGTTGATAACTAATTTGGATGTCATTCTATGTTTGTTTAGGAGAACTTTACGGTCTCTACCTTTAGGAGAACGTGTACGGTCTCTACCTTTAGGAGAACTTGTACGGTCTCTATCTTTAGGAGAACTTGTACGGTCTCTATCTTTAGGAGAACTTGTACGGTATCTGTCTTTAGGAGAACTTGTACGGTCTCAACCTTTAGGAGAACTTGTACGGTCTCTACCTTTAGGAGAACGTGTACGGTCTCTATCTTTAGGAGAACTTGTACGGTCTCTGTCTTTAGGAGAACTTGTACGGTCTCTACCTTTAGGAGAACGTGTACGGTCTCTACCTTTAGGAGAACTTGTACGGTCTCTATTTTAAGCTATCTTTTCTTTTATTATTTTCTGATATGTCAGTGTACGCTGTAATACTGTTTTTGTCATTGTACGCTGAATTTTCTTATGTATTAACCATATGTGAATGTTTATTCTCAAACATAGCTGAATAAACGCTGTTGTATGGATTTAATAATCAATGCCACGCGTCCTGATCATCGTCTTTGAAGTACTCGGTAGGGACCCCTCACAAAAAGTTTATACCAGGGCCTCTCCACATTGGTGATCCAGCACTGCCCACCCCCTGAGCGTGACGAGATTTATGGATAGCCCCCTAACGGCACCAGTTTCGCCGCCCCTGTTGCTGTTAATGTTAGGATGAATACATTTCCAAGTCTTCTGATATGGCGGGGAAACTCCCATGTTTGGGCGTCGTCAAACATTTTCCGAATCTCTCTATTTCAAATAAAAAGCTTCCGCGGTTGTTTGAATAAATGTATATAAATATTATTTAAATATAATTGAGTGATATATGGATGTAAATATACTTAACAAAACCAACAACTTGAAAAGCACATCACTTGTAAATGTTCACTTCATTTAACGGGCGGCCGTCTTGCATAATTCCACCCTCCACATCAACCGGCCACAAATATATATATATATATATATATATATATATATATATATATATATATATATATATATATATATATATATATATATATATATATATATATATATATATATATATATAATATATATGTGTGTGGACAATTATCAATATCTTAAAGTTCTAATTCGGGGGTTGTATGAGAATTAGTACGCTTTGTACGAATAGGGAAATGTCGACAGTTGTGAACGGCCCGTAAAGGGAGCAGGTCACGCGAGACTTGACGGTGGAACTGTGTGACGTGACGCGTGGCGGGTCAGTGCGTGATGTGTATCACTGTATCGAGACAGACAGTGCGGCGAACAACTCGTTGGTAGAAACATTTAAAATAGTGTATCGTTGACGGTTGGATTGATGCGGTGCGGCTGGGATAGGACGAACGCGTTACAGGCGGCGTTACTGGTCACTTTTTTGGCGTATCACAACACCTCGGGTAAGCTGCAATACTCTTATCAGTATAGAAACGAATGTGATGTGTAATGTGAGCAGGTTTTTTAAGGCCTTTCACACGGGCAAATTGAACGGGTGAAAACCCTCCATGCCCGTGCGAAATTCAAAAGTAAATAAAAAAAACATATTGTGTTGTGCATATTTGCGCGGAAATGCACCTGATAAAAGGTAAAAACACATTTGCCCGTGGCCATGTGAAATGTTAATTGCCCGTGTGAGCTGAAACTTAAACAAAACCCTGAATGTGAGCCATTATTTAGAGCTAGCCCAGGCGAAGCATGCAAATGGTGTGGTATACTTCCTGATTCAATGAGAGGCACGTTTAGAAGCCATTTGTTTTAACTTAACGACCTATACATACCTGAATTAACAATGTGCATATAGGTCATTATGTTAGGTAGGAAACAGGTGAATCCTGTATTTAGCATTGGGCGCATGGTTTTGATCAATGTGCACGCATTGTTTTCCACAAATGGACAGAACAGTACATTATAATGCATGCCAATCACACATCACCACACGGTTTAACAGCGGACACATTAGACAAAAGCAGAATGGGTTCCTCTCTATGCATCAGCCCCATGAATTTGATTCTAGGATGAACGTTCCATAGTGTTTCGATAGTGTTGATTTCTTCTCCGAATTACGGAAACAGAAGTAAGAGTTCGTAACGTAAAACAGAAAGTGAGGATTGTGTGTTATTGAAAGACATCACCTTTGGGTGTGTTTTTTTGTGAATTAATGGAAAGTCCTATTTTCGTGGCACTTCCTTGTCGTCAGTGACATCACGTCGACGCTTGCCGACAACCGCGGGAAAAATATGACTTCAATATTTGTGATTTGTATTAATTATTTCATCTTGTGGAAATGGTCAAAATAAATGTCTATCTATCTGTCTGTCTGTCTGTCTGTCTTTCTGACTTGTGCTGCCAGGGTCGAGTGAGAAGCTGCCCCGAGAAGGCGATCCGCTGGTCGATGCCGAAGTTCCGCTGCGCTCCGTCTCTGTCGTCCTCGCCGCATTTCAAAGCAGTAAATTTGAATAAAACGCAACGGATAAAATTTACGTGTTTCTTTGTTTGTGCTACGAGTCAAAGACGCCCCGTGGAGGAATACTGTTAGTCCCTGTATCGGGGATAAAGCTTTAAATTGGTCAGAATCCCTGTCCCAGGCCTCCTGCAGGGAGGGGATAATCCTTTTAATTGGTCAGCTTTCCATTCCCAGGCCCCCTGCAGGGATGCTGTTGACCCTGTAGCAGGGCAGCCTCCTCACCCCGCAGCGATTAAAACCTAGATTGTAATTGGCCACATATATTGTTCAGTTGTTCCGTCAGTGATCACACTATGTTTCAATATAGCAATACGTAGTATAGTGTATAATTTTTGCTTTACTTTTTGACGTGAAAAGTACGTGATCGGACGTCCCATTGCCAAGTAAAACACTGAGGTCAAAATCACGTCATTGAATAAAACTATCAAAAAGTTCATATGTAGTTATCAACTAATACCACGCTGCACAATATTATCGCATCAATATCCATATATACCTTGCCTTGATAATTGATGTTGCCGGTCAATATATTGATGTAACATATGGAATATAAATCTGATGTATATGGAATATAAATCTCGAAATATTGATATTGATGTATATGGAATATAAATCTCGAAATTGCGAAGTAATACTGGCGGTTATAGTAACGTCTGGTGACGCCTTGACCTTGTTGACGTTGTGAAAAAAAACGTAATTATTGACATTGTGTTGCGGACAATTGTAGGTAATAACTACAAAGGGTAATTCGATTATTCATAGAAAATGTAATAGCTGGGTGACCTTTGTTTTGGCGTGGGGTGGAATATGAACCCCTGACAGTTTGGTACCCGAGATACAAAGTGTCTAGAAGGAGACCATAACATACAAATACTTGTTCAATTATAATAAGATGTGTGTCCTCAACCGACACCGTCCCGATAAAATTGACACAGTGAAGTGACTTAGATATGCAAGGAACATGTCGAGTATGCTTACAGTCGACACGTTCATATTGAGTATCGGCGACAGTCCGGACAGACACAGCCACACAGAGTGCGCGAGTCACAACGGCCGAGTGGCCGCTGCAGGAAGAGTCGAAGAACAGTGTAGAGGGATCGCTCGCTATATCAGCTTCCGACGGGATGAAGGTTACCAGTCGTATGCAGCTGGTCTAGGTGAAGTGGTTGTTATTGACCATAGATATATTGGTAAGTAGACGTAATTGCTAGTCTGGTTTGGCGAATTAAACATTGGCCATGAAAACCAAATAAAAGTATACAAAATGCTCCGGTTTACTTATGATTAACACACAAATAGTTAACATTTAAGAATCCGATTTCACTATGTGACTGTTTTGTTAAGTTTGTCACCTTAGCACTGCATTCTTGATTCGTGATGGTTGTATATGGGCGAGTAAACGGTCCAGTATTCAAATACTCATGTTGTCCGTCACTTTTCCTCAGTCCGGATTGTCTTCGTTCCCTCGGTTGGATACACTACTTTTAAGCAACAGAAGAAACAAACGTCGAATGACTAAGTATCTCGGAAATGTGTAGGCAAATAAACACAGCGCACTGATTTATGTGCACAATTCAGCTTGCAATCGTGCAATTATCGAACATACGTATAAGGAAGTGTTTCAAATAGTTGCATATATACTGCATATCTGCATTATTAATTCATTCGAAACGGTATGTTAGTAACTACCTTTATATATCAATACACTGCTGCCATCGTGTTGCCATATCAGCAACTAGAATACAGACACTGCTTATCAAGTAGATACAGATAAATTTTTCTGTAGACAGTCACATCATCAGACAGAGTAACCGCATGACTACCTATTGCTTTTTCTGCGCAAAAGTTCAACATCAGATACAGTAAAATTAGTTTCGAGTTTGGGGAGAGTTAGTACTTAGTTTGTCTTGTTGTTGGGTTTCGTTTATACACACACACACACACACACACACACACACACACACACACACACACACACACACACACACACACACACACACACACACACACACACACACAAACACACACACACACACACACACACACACACACACACACACACACACACATCTCGACAACCGCTGCATGACATGACATGGAATGAATTACATTTTACCCAAAAAATCATGATATGCTCTTTCAAAACACTGGTGTGGTCTCGGCCAGCTACGGTTGAGCGACCACGCGGAGCGGTTCACATGAGACGGCAACGGGTCTAGTAAGTCGAATATGTGTCATTGCTGGGCCAAGACGCGACAGGCATCGGTTTTCTAATCATCGACGGAAACATGACATTAATACCGGACGGACTCGGATTCAGCGGTTGCAGTGCGACTAGAGTCTTACTGGTGGTTGTGCTGGTCGCTATACTGACCTATCATAATACCTCAGGTGAGCTGAAGGCCCGTGTCACGGAATAAACCTGCCATAGTTATCGTTGCCTTTCAGGTGTGACCAAACCTACAGCTTGTGTAAACCAGGAAGGTATGGAGTGAATTATACGTCCTGGTTCGGTGAGGCGTGACGCACAGACAAATTCCATGTTACTTTTATTTACGTGTATACTCTGTCATTTTCTACCGCAGATATTATGTTAAAATAACACTCACATTAATTATTAGTACACACGAGACCTTCTCGGAGCCATTCCACAATTAACATTGTTAACACCATATTCATATAGTCTTCTTTTTATGCTATGCTATTCTAGCCATTCTCATACTTATATCAGATTTAGTAGAATTGGAGCCTTTCCACAATGGACATGGTTAAGGCCATATTCATATATTTTCTTTTTAAACTATGCCATCATAAGCATTCTCATGCTGATATCAGATTTAGAATTGTGAAATAACATTTACATGGTAGCGATTCCACTGACATGGTTTAATTTTCATTGTACCTTTGATTGTGTTTTACTCATCTACTTACACCGGGCATAGAATAGCATAGCATAGCATAGCATAGCATAGCATAGCATAGCATAGCATAGCATAGCATAACATAGCATAGCATAGCATAGCATAGCACTAACACATGCACAGGACATAATCGAATATACATTCATTCATTTGCAAAACATTTCACACACGCTTAGTGACTTAGCTACCTTAATTTGTGCTTTCGACCTTAACCAACTTTTGATGAAGCATGTCTCTCCTACTTAGTAGCTTTTTCTGATCATCAACCATACTGCCAATTCATGGATATCAATCTAAAACTAAACTTTCTCCTAAATTCATGAGAGTAGATACACAAAATAAAGTGTTACAAATTAAATAAACTCTGAGGAAATCTACAACAAATTAATAAATGTCCTAAGGTAGATCCCAGTTTAAGTTACAGCATAATGCATAAAGAAATTATGCGAACAAAGGATAACCTTATGCCGAACAAGATCATGAAATTCGATAAATATCAACACAAACATTCTACTTGGATCATACAGCGCCTTCTAAATTCTATCAAATATCAAGATTCACTTTTAAGCAACTAAAATGTATAATTCTATCTCACCTAACTATGAGGTTATTCTCATCAACTTTAAAACGTTAAATTCAATATTAAAGAAAAATATTCGTGAAGCCAACAAAAAATATTTTTAGTTATGTTTAACCATTCCAAACATGACACTAAAACTAATTGTCCAAATATATAAATTAAAAAAATTCTAGAAATAAAGCAAACCATATATTTTATTATAAAGATAATGGCATTAATATAACTTATAAATCGGATATTGCAAATAAATTAAAAACACTATTGTACAAGTATTGGTTAAATTATTGCACAAGGAATTGAATGTGATGACAATAAGGATAATAGTTATTACTTTAAAAAACTAATTGACTCTGTTTTCAGATTTAAGAAAGTAGATTGTAAGGGAAATAAGCCTTCCAGCAAAAACATGTGTGGTTACTCTGAATTTTTTAAAAAGCTATTTAAACAATCGAAGTCAATATGTCGAAGATGGAAAGCTAAATCTGGTATTTTGTCTATAAACATTGGTGTACCGCAAGGATCTATCCTTGGTCCTGTGTTATTTACATGTATATATATATATATATATATATATATATATATATATATATATATATATATATATATATATATATATATATATATATATATATATATATATATATATGTATATATATATATATATATATATATATATATATATATGTATATATATATATATATGTATATATATATACTTATGTATATATATATATATATATATATATATAGATATAGATATATATATATATATATATATATATATATATATATATATATATATATATATATATATATATATATATATACACACGATTTTCCAAAAACTAGCAAAATGTTTAATTTTATTATGTATGCCGACGACACCACATTATTTAGGACAGTCGAATGCTTTAATAACAATATACATAACAAAAGCACTGAATCTGATGTAAATGATGGACTCCTCAGAATAATGGAATGGCTTAATATTAACAAATTATCATTAAACATAAATAAATCTAAATATATGATCTTTGAAATGCCTAAATAGTTAAACACAAACGTTTGCAAAAAAATCAGTAATATTAACACCGAACTTAAATTGGAAAAAAAAACACTGAACAAATATCAAACAAGTGTTCCAAAATTGTCGGCATACTAAACAGATAAAAGCATGTGTTACCTCTGGAAATTTAAATTATTTTATATAATATATTAATATTATATCATATTAACTATTGCATCATGGCGTGGGGTTACCAAGGTAGCAGAATGATGAAAAATCAAAAGAAAGCTCTGCGACTTTTAACCTTGTGTAAATACAATTCACATACAAAACCACCTTAAAAAATGTGTTTAAAAAATACATGATTTATTAAAATTACATAAACTTAAATTATATTTTAAATACATGTATAAAAAATTACCTGCCTACTTATTAAACTGGAAAATAGCCCTAAGTATGCGCAATCATAACACAAAGTATACAAATGATATAATATATGCATTCAGAACTAAACATGAATTTGCCAAAAGGTGTCTTAGATATAACTTGCCACATGTTATCAATACTTCCCAAACAATGGATACATAGAAAATAGGAACTCACAGTTCGTAAGGTTTTGCGAATTATGCAAAAACAATTATTTATTGCAAAAATCTGAATACATGTGTTTTATGCTAAACTGCTGTACTTGCTATCAAAATCGACTAAATCAGTAACACATATATGAATGTACGACTATCTATTACAATTTATATTACATATTATCACACATATTTCAATATATATACTCGTTTCAACATATACACTCGAATATTCATGCTCCTTCTACAAACATACACTGTCATAACCTTTTGTATAAATGAGTTAGTTAATTATATTTCATTGGTGGCTCCTATAAGAGCGACTGTAAAGTGTTTTACCATACGCTGTATTTTTCCATGTGAACATATTAATGCATATTCTGTTTCTATCACTCAATTTGTATTTATATTGTAAGCGGGGTCAAAATAAACGTTCTTGTTCTTGTTCTTGTTCAATGACAAGGACGCCTGGGCATGTGCACAAGCTCAGTCGCCGTAGCTAGTGAATTATTTACGTCATGGGGGTATAGTGTGGCATTGATAACTAGTATGTATAATTGTTGACAATAACCAGTGTGTGTGTGTGTGTGTGTGTGTGTGTGTGTGTGTGTGTGTGTGTGTGTGTGTGTGTGTGTGTGTGTGTGTGTGTGTGTGTGTGTGTGTGTGTGTGTGTGTGTGTGTGTGTGTGTGTGTGTGTGAGTGCGTGCGTGCGAGCCTGTGTGTCTGTGTGTCTGTGTTTGTGTGAGAGAGAGTGCGTGCGTGTGAGTGTGTGTGTGTGTGTGTGTGTGTGTGTGTGTGTGTGTGTGTGTGTGTGAGAGAGAGAAACACGCACACGCACGCGCGCACACGCACGCACACACACACACACAAATCTAAGCAGTCATACAATGCAATATGTTTTTGGCGAGGTTTCGCATTACAGAGTCGAACAAACACTGCTTCAAATTGCTTTTAACGGCGTCTCCCACAGCCCAATCTGCTACTGGCGGCTTGGGAACAAGTTCTGTGGTTGGCATTGCTGTGGCAGCATTTTTACTTGGCGCTGCGATTACGGCTGTTGGTGTGATTGTTGTGTTGAGGTGAGTTAATGAGTGATCGCAATAGTCTGTGTTTTTTAAAACTACTTTAATTAGACCATGACTTTGTAATTTGTGAAACACTAGGAACTTATAATGTCATGTTTAATGTAGACACGTGTTATTTAACAAGCAAAATAACACAATTTTAAACAAATGCTTACCTTGTTTGACTAGGTCGACAAAAATATAAATCATATATAATATTATGTTTGGCTGACAAATTGATCGGTGTTTCCTACAACTTGTTAAACGGACTATGACAATGACCATGTGAGCGACATTAATTTTAGTTCACATCCTTGACACAAGTGTTTGTATTTAATTACCTGTTGCTCGCTACTCGTGAACATACGCTGCTTCATGTTGACACGCACGCATCCACACAAACACACCCACACATTCTCACACTCACACACAAACTCTCATGCGCACACACGCACGCACGCACGCTTTCTCTCTCTCTCTCTCTCTCTCTCTCTCTCTCTCACACACACACACACACACACACACACACACACACACACACACACACACACACACACACACACAATCACACGCACGCACTCTCTCTCACACAAACACAGACACACAGACACACAGGCTCGCACGCACACACGCACACACACACACACACACACACACACACACACACACACACACACACACACATACACACACACACACACACACAAACAAACAAACACATACGCACGCGCGCGCGCGCAGATCAACGATTACCCGCAACCATAGCACATTGAGGCACACACGCTGAACATTGATCACTAAACAATTAGCAGTTCCGCTCCACCATGAGAGAAATTCCACCTGCGTCACGCGTAACCGGTTTGTTAACCCGTGCCGTGTTCTAGTGCGCACCCAACGTATTCTTCATAACTGCGCTTTGTACAATAGCTTTGTTTTCAATGCCAGTTCTTTCTGAAGGAGCCATCCGGAACGTTGGCGAAACGTCAGTGTTGAAATAAACTAATTTCAATGGTTAGAGCATAATAATTATATTCGATTAACATAAATTTTAATGTTATATTCTACTGTGCTCACTTAGCATTGCTCATAAAGTTGTCTGTCAATGATTTGCGATTCAAATGTGTCCTCCTCGAGCATGTTGCGTCTTTCAGGATGCGATTAAACAAGACGACTACTGATAACGAAGACCAACAGAGAGTGCGACCTGCAACTGGAATTCAAGCAGGTAAACATCTTTGAAAATACAATGCATGCAAATATAACGCCAGTATAACGATGTTTGTCTATGGATGCTCTTACTTAATTAAGTGGATGCAATTGCCTTGATACCGGAATTTTGTATCTATGTATTATTATTATTATTAATTATATTATTAATATCACCATCATCATCATTATCATTATTATGATTAACTATTGCAATTTTAAATATTTTATTTATGCTGTCTTGATTATTGTTGCTATATTGTAATAAATTCATTAAATTTTCGATAAACTTCCTGTGTTTTTTTTTACTATTATTGCCACTACAACTAGTAGTAATAGTAGTGGTAGTAGTGGTAGTAATAGTAGTAATACTAGTAGTAGTAGTAGTAGTAGTAGTAGTAGTAGTAGTAGTAGTAGTAGTAGTAGTAGTAGTAGTAGTAGTAGTAGTAGTAGTAGTAGTAGTAGTAGTAGTAGTAGTAGTAGTAGTAGTAGTAGTAGTAGTAGTAGTAGTAGTAGTAGTAGTAGTAGTAGTAGTATTAGTAGTAGTAGTAGTAGTAATAGTAGTAGTAGTATTAGTAGTAGTAGTAGTAGTAGTAGTAGTAGTAGTAGTAGTAGTAGTAGTAGTAGTAGTAGTAGTAGTAGCAGCAGCAGTAGCAGTTGCAGTAGCAGTAGTAGTAAATATTGCTATTTAAATATGTTATTTAGTTTGTGCTACATTTACTTACTGTTATTATGTACGTGTACTCAATTCACTCACTTCATATGTTTCTTGTTTGCCAGACGCCACCGAAGGTGAGCCAGAGTACGCCCTTCCAACGAGAGTGTTGGGCGGACATGACGTACCCAACGTCTATGACGTAATTTCCGCCTAGCCCTGTCTACCTACACCAACGAGTATGTGTACGTTGAAACTATGCTCGCGTACGACTCACCAACGTCGCTGCCTCTTCAGTACGTCAATACATCAGTGTCTACACGATTTGTGGGGCGTGATGGCGTAGTGATTAGAATATCGGACAATCAGTCGAGAGAATCCGGGTTCGAATCGCCTAGTTGCCATTACGAACTTCGGACAATTTCGTTCACTCCACGTTGCTCCAGTTCTCTCAGAAGTAATAAATGAGTACCTGGTTATAGACAAATGAACGAATAGTCTTAGCGCTGTAATTGCAGCGTTACTCTATCATTCCTGGAGAAGTCGAGATGGCGTTTGACTGCACAAGTCGGCCTGGTGGTGAAGTGTGAAGCGTTTTGAGCAGTCCCAAAGACTGGATACAGCGCTTTATCAGAATTTACATGTTTAACTCTAAAATCGTTGCTGTTTATATCGTAGCATTTGGTGCAACTATCGTCTACACAAGTAAAAGGTCGGATGCAGGATTCTACCTGTGGAATATTCGTGAAACGGAGCGTATTTTATCGTTGTTGAATACTGTCCTATTTCCTGCATCAAACAATTCCTGGGGTTTGCTTGCGATTGCATCCAAGCAATTTATGTTCTGCAGATGTACCTCGCTTTGATATTTGGAATAACAAATGCACGAACTGTGTTTCATTTACTAACACGATATGGAATATATGTGATATTACGATGGTATCATACGTATCAGGTTGTATATCGGCGAGACGCTGCGTACTTTAATACGGAAAACAAACATCCGCTGGTATCGCTATGCTGACTGATTATATAAAATGCAATGTGTGCGTGCGTGCGTCCATGCGTGCGTGCACACATGGATGCGTGCGTGCGTGCGTTGACATGTGCCAATATGGTCCCACTGAATGTTATCACACGAAATTACAACATATGTCAACATTTTGTGTGACAACGTTCGATGTGACATAACATTTTGTCACACCGAATATTGTCACTCTAAATGTTGTCACACCGAATGTTGCTATATTAAATGTTGTCACACTGAATGTTGTCCCACTAGGTGTTGTCTCACTAAATGTTGTCACTCATAATGTTGTCCCGCTAAATGTTGTTCCATTGAATGTAGTCCCATTAAATGTTGTCATTCACAATGTTGTCACACTAAATGTTTTCCACCGAATGTTGTCCCACGGTTTCTCGCGGAGATATGTAGCTTGTGTTAACATAGATTGTACTAGTTAGGACAATAGTTGTTGGATTTGTCTGTGTACGTTTTGTGATTTAACAGTACACTATATAGTCATTGCGTACAACACAACAGAGTACGATACAAAGAGCCGCGTCCTATGCACTGTCGAGTACAATTTTTTCATCGGATAGAGCCTGTAGCAGACAACTATATATATATTTATAGCACAGCGTAGGGGCCGTAGCAGACAACCGTAGTACGGCGTAGTAGCCGTAACAGGCAACTGTAGCACAACGTAGTAGCTGTAGGATACAATCGTAGCACAACATCGGGGCCGTAGCAGGCACCCGTATCACGGCGTAGTGGCTGTAGCAGGCAGACGTAGCACGATGTATAGATCATAGCAAATGTAGCGGTCGTAGCACAAATCCTTTGCCCGGCCGTTTCACATAAATCAGCTGTGCCCAAAAATGGGAATTATAACAGAACGCTGGAATCAATAAACGTATCAGGAAACAGAGTCGGAACCACATTTATCATTATGCCTTCGCAGCTTTTGCTTATTATAAGAATAACACATTTCTGAGAGGTTATTTTGCTCAACAATATAACATGGTATGACACCACGAGTACACAAGCTGGTGGAGGTCTCGCCGAACTTTCAGACGAAACGATTGATCGGGTCACGTGATTGGTGGCGGGGACCCTGGGTGAAGAGTGACTCACTCCGCGGCGTACAACTCGTTGGAAGAAACTATCATAGAATGCGGCTAACATCTAGAACAATGTTTCACTGACGGTTGGGTACATATTGGCTTTAATACGGTAATGTTTTGCTGTCGGCTTTGTTGGTCACTTTACTGGTGTATCTTGAAACCTCGGATGAGCTACATGGCTCGTAGCGGAACAAATGAGCCTAAAGTATCGTTGTCAACCACGCATGTCCAAATAAACAGCTTGTGTAGACAAGGGGATTTGTTTCTTGTAGCTTATTTCCTCGTTCAATGAGGCGTGACTCGCGAAAAAAAATATGCAGGTGCAAAATTGTAGAATGATTAACGTCAATTATATAACTAGGGAACCTACAATCACCCTTCTCCTCAACCAAACAACTATGTCATGACCTAATTTCAGTTACTTATATAATCGCTACACTTTATCTTAACGTAACAGTAGTTCGGTTCCAGCGTAACTTGGCATTGCTGTCGAACTATTAATTGTTTCAGAATGCTATTCTTCAAACGAGCTTCCATGAACACTCTCATCCCCATTTAATAAAATTGCAGGATATTTATCAAATTGAAATTGCTAAATATATGTACAGTTATATCCATAGCAGCTTACCAGTTTCATTTTCAAACACCTTTACATTTACACATGGCATTCACAATCATGGTACAAGGCAGCTTAGATATATTCGACTGATAAGTAGTTCTGCTGTTAGGTCTTCGAACAGTATATTATGAAAAGGTCCACTGATATGGAATAAAGTTCCATTTGATATTAAATTAATTTACCAAATACCACAATGCACAATATTATCACACAGATATCCATATATGTCTTGCGTTGGCAATTGGTTTTGCCAGTCAGTATATTAATGTACGAACAATATATGGAATATAAATCTCGAAATTGTGAGGTAATATTGGCGGTTATAATAACGTCTGGTGACGCCTTGACCTTGTTGACGTTGTGAACAAGCGTAATTATTGGCATTGCGTTGCGGACAATTGTACGTAATAACTGCAAAGGGTAATTCGATTGTTCATAGAAAGGGTAATAGCGGGTGATCTTTATTTTGTGGGGTCGATGGTAAATCCCTGAAAGTTTGGCGCCCGAGATGCAAAGCGTCTAGGAGGAAAACATAGCATACAAACATACAAATACTTGCTCGATTATAATAAGATGTGTGTCCTCAATCGAAACCGTTCCGATATAATTGACACAGTGAAATGACTTAGATATGCAAGGAACATTTCGAGTATGCTTACAGTCGACACGTTCATATTGAGTATCAATCAGACACAGCCACACACAGTGCAGGAACAGTCCAAGAGCAATGTAGAACAATCGTTATCTCAGCTTCCGACGGGATGAAGGTTACCAATCGTATGCAGCTGGTATGTGTGAAGTGGTTGTTATTGGTCATAGATATATTGGTAAGTAGACGTAACTGCTATTTTGGTTTGACGAATGAAACATTGGCCATGAAAACCAAATAAAAGTATACAAAATGCTCCGGTTTACTTATGAATAACATAATAACAAATAATTAACATTTAAGAAACCGATTTCACTATGTGACTGTTTTGCTATGTTTGTCGCCTTATGGCTGTATTCTTGATACATGCTGGTTGTATGTGGGCGAGTAAACGGTGTAGTCGTAGGGGAAGACAGTGTTAGTTGAGCCATTTTTACTTCTTTTTGATATTAAGGGCACAATTATATTCATAACTCAAAATTGTGTCACTCACATAAAATATGAATATTAGTAGATCGTTTTATACCAAGATAATATAATTATCTAGTATGCGTAGGTAATTATACGCAGCTGATTCAAATAGGGTTGGTAAGGTGGCTCAACTAGCAGTTGCTGTGGGGTAAGTTGAGCCACAGTGTAGCGTAAATTAGGTAAATGCTTTATTTGTAAAATTTACGTAGGCCTTGTACTAAAATTTAACAAGAACTCAGCCAACACATCTACCCAATGGGTACAGCATGCCTCTGACAAGTCTACACGCTTAATTAATAAGTCAACACACTTAATTAATGTAGGCTTATAGCTATTTGCCATTAGTGTAACTAATGCTAATATGTTGCTTTGTAGCTATCAGATGTCCCAATTTGCTCGGAAAAATTAATTCCTTGATGTATTTTGGAGTAAAGAACACTCGTCTTTGTTCTTTAATCGCTGCTCAACTAACCCTCCCTTGGGCCTTGGGTGGGTCAACTAACCCCGTTTCGACAATTAAGTTGTTTTAATTAACTTCGCATGAATGCGCGAAATGATGTAAATAGTCTTCATCCTTAGTTAAACCATTTGTAAATTCTCAGACAATGAAGTCTGGTCACATGCATTGATAGTTTACACACCAGCAAACATTAACATCAATCACAAAAAGTTTCGAAAAACATTAAAAAAAACACTGTTAACTCACATTTTCTGACCGTTGTGACAAATGCCACCTATTATACATCAATCGTGTTCTAATAACATGTTCAATCACTGGGTGATACCATGCAACTGTCGCTGCTGTAGTTTCCCGGGAAACATCGGTGGCTCAACTAACACTGCCTTCCCCTATTCTCAATGGACAGGTTTAGTAGTCAAATACTCTTGTTGCCCGTCACTTTGCCTTAGTCCGGATTGCCTCAGTTCACTCGGTTGGATACACTACTTCTAACACAAACGTCAACTGACTACGTATCTCGGAAACGTGTAGGTAAATAAACATAACACACGTATGTATGTACACGATTCAAAAGTGACTTGACCACGTTCTTTCTGATTTCAAGTAGTTAGTTAAACAGATGAGGACACCTCGCTGAAGTTTACGTTCGTTTATTTTTTTATTAATAGAGGCAGGAATATATATATATATATATATATATATATATATATATATATATATATATATATATATATATATATATATATATATATATATATATATATATATATATATATATATATATATATATATATATATATATATATATACATATATATATACTATAGAAATATACACGTGACATTTCGTATGGGCAAAACATATTGACAACTGTTTCACCTTCAGATGATTGCCAATTGTGCTTTATGTCACGCGTTGCTTGCAGTAAAATGGGGACATCTCGACAACCGCTGCATGACACGACATGGAATGAATTACATTTTACAAAAAATAATCTGTGAATGAAATATTCTGTTAAAATATCTGTGTAACAAGTATTTGATTTTCACATCAAGAACGTAAACTTCAATATGTAATAAAACAATATAATAAATAAATGTACAATATCTATATGTAATTATCAAGTAATTTAAATCAGTTCAATTAATCACGTCCGGCCGGTGTCGCCTTGTGGGAAATATCTGGCAACATGCCAAGGCTGGGGCAGCTCCTGCCGCGTGGAACATGCGCCGACGAGATAATACATCGGCATGTCCACCAGTCATGGTGGCTTCATATACCAGGCCGTGATTACTGGACAGGGCGCCACTGTCGTAACGATGGACACCGGTCACTCCGGCTCTTATGAGGTCAGTGTTGATGTCGCGAAACAGTACATATGTACTAATTATTGAACATTTCTCAGGATAGTTCGTATTCATGATCAAACAACTACTTTATCATTTATTTTATTATTAATATCTTTTATTCTACTAGGATAACGTCATCGTTGACGATATGGATACGGAAGACAGAGGTAGCGATCAACCGAGCTGAGGGAAACTACGAACTTCCACACGGATATGATAACAATATTTGTTCGACCATAGTTATTTATTTTCTGTCAATCGGCAGCTTCACTCCTCAGGCTGTTTTCTACGGCCCAGTCAACAAGTTGGGCGTCCTCGGGGAAAACTAGCTCGTGGCGGGAGAGGCGACAGGGAATATACGCTATATGCAATGCCCTCAATAGACGGAAAGTCTATTGAAGGTAGGCTTTGCAAATACGTCAATATTAATTTACAAATTACCATTGCATGTAATGGCGTACTCGTGACAATATCTGACCGGTTTTGGTGTTCTAGACTAACTTGCTTGTCATTTGTAAAAGAATCTTGTAGGCATTTTAAGAAATCACCGTTTATGTCATGTATTCCCAGTATGCGAAAAGTTGACTCACTGAAGTTTGTGCGTTTACACCTTGCGTGCTGTACATATATGCACATGATGTCTTACAGGAACTCGCATCTAAAAGCGACCGGTGTCTTCAGACTGAAAGTCGTTTAAGTAAATTGGTGTAATTGTTAGTAATCACGTTACCATAAATTCATGTTATCGGTGTTTAATGTGTAATTGTTTTGCACTGTTCTGTCAAAATCCATATAAAAAACGTTGCTGTTGTCAGATTGCTTACAAAATACACATATTGATACAGCGAGTAAATTTATCATCGAGCCGATCATGCGTGCGAAAATGCAATGATAGAGATCGAAGACGATCATAGGAACGCATCTGGGATTTTGCTAAAAGGGTGCGTTGAATTGTTTTTATATATTTGAAACAAATCTTATAAAAGCTAGACTAAAGCGCCAATGGCCGGACCTGTACGAGACATTGTTCCCTGAAACAGAAATCCGCCACGGAGAGACCATCCATCGACGTATGTATCGATGAAGTGAGTAGAGTCGACATTTAGGGGCATCGTGTTTTTCAGTTTGTTACTGGAAAACGTATGATATGTATGTCAGTTTCATAGATTTCACACTCGATATATATATATTGTTTAATGGATAGTTAGCTGTGAATGTTTGTAAGAAAAACAAATTTTTTTTTTCAAGGAGCCAAAGAAACGTTACGACTGCCTTCAATGACAACACTAACGGTCCTACTCGAGTCAACAAGTCACAAGTCTGCTAACTGTCGTATCACCCCGTGCTTGACATCATATATAAATCAATCAAAATACACACAAGTTTTAATACAAACAAACACCGTCCAAATATTATGACAACCATGCAATGTGTTCCTGAGCCATGGAAGTCGTCCTCCTACATAGCTGGACTGACAGACGAAGCGAAGTCCAGTCAAACTGCATCCATTTTACTTTAAACTCCACTAGTGAACGAGTGACTGTTTGGTGGCGCTATCTAGCATGCTACCGAGAGTTAATTGTATTGTGTAATGTGGTCGCACACGCACACCTTTCAATGCACTAGGGCGTGTTCTCGGCCCGTCATGGTTGAACGACCAAGTGGAACAATTCACGCGAGACGGTAACGTGTTCAGAGAGTCGAATATGACTCAGCGTTGGGACTAGACGCGACAGGCAACGGTTGTCTGATCAGCGGCGGAAACATGACATTAAAACCGGACGGACTCGGATTCAGCGGTTGCAGTACAACTAGGGTCTTACTGGTGGTTCTGCTGGTCACTATACTGACCTATCATAACACCTCAGGTGAGTAGAAGGCCAGGGAATAAACCTGCCTGGATTGTCGTTACCAGTCAGGCGTGAACAAACCTACAGCTTGTGTAGACCAGGAAGGTATTGGGTGCACTTTACTTCCTGGTTCAGTGAGGCGTGACGCACGGACAAATTAAGCAAGTATAGTATTTTCAACAAAGATACCGCTAATGTGGAATGTAGTCGACATGAACATGAGCGGCCTGTGCAATTTTTACAAGAACGCAATCGTCCCTCGTTCATTTCGCATTGCTTGAAAGTCGTGCGATACAAAACACGAGTACAACTACTATCTGGCCGCTTCGCATCCGCTGCCTGGGATGAATCCTTGTACGTGTTTGCGTACGGCTACCGGGCGAAAATGAACCGTGATACCGTATAGACAAAGAATTATACCTAGTACCATTCATCATCTCTACAAACGTATGTACCTTAAACAATTATACAACTATAAATCAGAAACTGCATGTCAAGACTAGCATAGAGGCGACATGGCAGCATTATACCAATGTCATTGATTAATGCCATATGGTACACCCCGATCTATGTCACGAATAACTGTATTTCGCAATTTTATGGGAGCGTAACTGCAAGAGGTTCTTGTCATGGAAACCTTCCTTACCCCGAAACTGTCAATACATGTTTGCCACAATGGAACGTTTCTGGCCGCTTCGCAGATCCAGTGCAATAGTGTTCCAGTAGTAATCATTCTGTTGGATTATGAACATTACATAAGTAATTTTAGCCACACATGGCGCAATATAGATGGACAAGACAGATTGTAACAACTGAATACTAACTTTAATTATTTCGCTGCGCCATCTCTTAGTATCACCTTTCTTCAGGAGCGCATTGTCGATTCTCCAGGACGTCGGTAATGCTTGGTTTCTGTGTTCTACGGCAGCATCTAATTCGTACATCGAACACTTGAACCCGCTAATTGAACTCGTTTGCGTCGGTCGTTTGGGGCGTATCCGCAGGGCGTGTGTGGACATGCCCCAGTGGAGTAAGTTCAGATACATAGCGTAATTGCATGATGTAGATGTTACTTATTGTGTTATATATTAAATTTGATTCGCCCGTATCTACGGATGCATGCATCACGATGTTACACGTGACATTCACCGTAGGCTACGTGGACACTCATCAGCTAAGCTGTTTCAATATGGACGGTTTGTGGCAGGAAGTGGGAGGTTGCCCCTAAAAAAGCGGTAGAGTTAGAACGTCGTGCTCTCAATCGAGAAAACCCGGGTTCAAATCCTCTTGCTCTCGTTTCGAATCTTTGGCAATTTCGTTCATCCCACGTTGTCACAGTTCACTCAGCTGTATGAATGAGTACCTGGCTACATATTGATATCGGAACAAATAGTGTTCGCGCATCAATTGCAGCGTGGCTGGGTGCTTCCCGGATAAGTTGAAATGACGTTGGAATGAACAGGTCTGCCAGGGGGTGAAGTGTAAAGCGCTTTTGAGCAGTCTCAAGGACTGGATACCGCGCTATATAAGAACGTACCTTTACCTTTTTTAATGTTGTTTTTTTATTATGTGTCCTTTTGGCTTTCTTCGTCGCATGGCTTTCCGTGTAAGCTGTAGTTGAGACTTCCACTTCACCAGATATCGCCGAACTCAGGCCGTATTATTATACACACCACATCTGGTTATGTTGATATTAATTATGTGGGCGCATTTGACCCCAAATAAAATTATAAATATACCTAACAACACATATGATGCTCTGCAGCCTGAAATTTACCATTGCAGTTCGTATTCTGCTCTATACGCGATGTATGTTGACGCATATCTGCACACCAGTGATCAATACGTATTGATAACATATACGTTGTCGAAGTTTGGTAATGGGTAGTGGTATTGATAAATTACTAAATATACAAATTAGCAAGGCGAAATGTTACCCTTCTGGCATAGACAGCTCACTAGTTATGACACATTATACCTTAAACGTGCGGACATGCCACCTTCCCCGGCTGGTTTAATTGGATTATTTACTATATATTATTCTGTATAAACTCACCCACTTTACTCAATGTTTCTAGCTTTCTACCTGTTTTCTTTGCCAGACGCCATCGAACTTAGTGAGCTATGCCACGTCCATCTAACAAGAGTGTCAGACGTAAGGGACGGATCCAACGTCTATGACGTCATTTCCGCTTAGCTCTGTTTGTTTTTACCGCCAAATATTTGTACATTGACACTATGCTCATGTAGGACTGACCATCGTCGCTGCTGCTTCAATGCATTGTTGTTTATATATTATTTATCATTGCGCCTGAGCAAGTTATTGTTGGCAGATGTACCTCGCTTTGATATTTCGAAGCGCAAACGTAAAACATATATCTCGCTTATTAACACAATATCCATCACATGTCGATAACACATCTCATACTGTATACAGTCGAGACGTTGCTTACGGAAAACCACTGATATCCCTCTCGGTGACATAATCTGCTACGCTGCTGGTTATTTATTCTGTGTACGTTCGGTGCTTTAAAGAAGACAGTATTGTCGTTATCTACAACGTAAGGGCCACGTAGAATCACGCATTCAGCACTGTCAAGTACACATGTTTAATTGAACACAACTTCAGCTAGTTCGCAATGACATTTTAGACCGTGTTTTTAAGATGTGCATTAGGCGTAGTAAAAAAAGAAACTAGTTTCTCGTCCCCGTCCACTTGTTTTTTTTTTGCCGTCGATTCCTTTTTTATGTACCAATGAAAAAAATATTTGAATATTTTTTTTGAGTTTTGTGAACAAATCTGTTTCCAAAACTGCTCGTCTGAAGTACTGTTCGACTCATTCAGTTCACTATTTATGCATCATATAGGGTGTAGGGCTGAATGTGCATTTAACAAATTCTAAAATAAGAACGACGACCCTTTGATTTAGATACTCTTTACTTACTTATGTCATCCACTCAATGTGGTAACATGATGATTTCCTTCGAATGGTTTCGGTTCTTCATTGCAATTAGTAAATTTGTCCCTCTGAAGGTCATGTCTTTCTCTAGGATATTTTGCAGAGTCGTTGTTGGTCGACCTCTTCTCAGAGGGCCATCAGGCTTACAGAGCAGGACTTTTTTTGGCTACTTCGTTATGACGCAGCACATGACCTGCCATAGGAAGACGCCGTTGTCTCACGATGGTGATGATCCATGGGAGGGAGTCATACAATTCTTGGTTGGTCATGCGAGGCGTCTTGCCACGTTTTGAGTTTTCTGCAGCATTCTTGTGTAGGTGCCATCCAGTGCATGTTCTACTGTTTGTGTTAGCGACCATGAATCGGACCCATATATCAGGATCGATTCAACTGTCGTCCTGAACATCTTCAGTTTGGTGAGTCTGCAGGTGGGAGCTCTCCCAAATTTGTCAAGGGCGTGATCTGCCGCCCATGCCTGGGCTTTTCTACAGAATCTACACTGGATATCATGTTGTGAGATTGTGTAGGATCCGAGATATTTAAAATCCTCTACTCAATTTGACTCCCATCTGAAGAATGTAAACTGCCATTTGCAGACTTGTTGATGTGCATGTATTTTGTTTTGCTTTGCTTGAGAAATAGTCCAGTAGATTTGGAAGCACTTTCCACTTTATGAAGTATAAGTTGCGCTTCTTGTATCGTGTCAGCGAACAGAGTGATATCATCGGCATAATCCAGGTTAGAGAGAGAGGAGGCTGGATGTGTGGTGCTTCGGCGTCTGGTTAGAGCTAGTCCTTCTCTGTCATCAATCGCTGTTCTCAGGGTGTAGTCCAAGACTATGATGAACAGGTATGGGACGAGAAGGTCGCCTTCGAGAACTCCTGTGTTAATGTTGAAATAATCTACTCTTTACGCATACACATTTATATGATACCACCCTCAATCAGTATAAATGCCATTCAGTTGTATGCCTGTGATACAAACCAATGAAACCACAGCCAAACCTACACATGACATTCATAAATACATTCAACATTGTGTTTGCTTGTTCTTTTTTTCTATTTCTAGTCAATTTAAGTATATTGTCGGAGTAACACGTACTTGCCATATTCTATTGAGGTAAGTGCTTCTATTTATCTGCCATATTGTATTTGCTACTTGGCAAATGAAATGGCAGGCTTTATGGTAATATGCATCACTGGTGTGTTCCATATTGCATCGATAAAACTATAGCTTCTCTTTAAATCAACCACAGTGAGCATCTGACACATGGCGGCCATCTTCGAAACTAATAGCATAAAATTCATAAATAGTAAATAATAAGGGCCTCCCTCTTCCTTTAAAAAAAAGTCCGGACGAGAAACTATTTAATTTTTTACTAGGCCTTATATAAGGTAACTTTGAATGCCGTTTCCACATCCTTCAATTAAGCCTACCTAACTAGCATCACCGCATAACACTCTGGAATGGAGATTCAATCGACTACAGCTAATGGATATTAAACATGTTTTATATGTTCGGGAAGTTCGTATATATTTCTCTCTTTCGTAGCAAGCAAGAATAGCACAACGTAGTGGCCGTAGCAGGCTACCATAGCACGACGTAATGGCCGTATCAGGCTACCATAGCACGACGCCGTGGTCGTAGCAGGCAACCATAGCACGACGTAGCAAGCAACCGCTTTGTTGTTGTTATTTATAGTTGAACACATGATTTGGCGGGATAACATATTATAATACCACCACGATTTTATAAACGTGTTCTCGTTAAGCTACCAAGTGACTAAATATAACTGTTCCCGTCAGACGTGACGGTAGAACCGTGTGCCGTGATGCATGTTAGTGAGTCGTGACTACTAGTGGGTGGCTCATTATGTGGCTATGTAGCAGCAGACAGCTCGGTGAATATCTCTTTGTCAGACACGTTTAGAACAGTGTTTCATTGGCGGTTGGATTGGTGCGTGACGGCTGTGATATGGCGAAAGTGTCGCAAATAATGTTGCCTCTCACGGTGTCCTAATTAACAGCTTACGTAGACGTAGTTTGTAATTGCAGTCGTCTAATTCCTGATTCAGCTAGCCATTGTTGGACATAACGACCCCATAGGAATATGCTTTTCGGTGTTATGTAACAACATTAGTATATTGGTTTACACCATTATAATTTATTAGATTGTGTGGAAGAAGCAGTAAGGAATGTGCGTTTGTGATAAGGATGTTGCTGGCGTCTTTGTTGATTACTTTCCTGGCGTATCACCAAACTTCAGATGAACCTCAACACTCGAAGCGGAATACACGTACCGACATTATCGTTATCAGCCATGCGTGTCAACAAGTACATCGGGATACACGTACCGACATTATCGTTATCAGCCATGCGTGTCAACATGTACAGCTACAATGCAGACGCATAATGCAGCGGACACAAAATATGCAGGTTCACAATAATATTGTTAAATAGGCCTAATAACTAATGGTCATTTTATAATTGGGTTGCAGCATATGGACACCCTTCTCCAAAACCAAACAGCTGTATCATAAAACTGTCTTCTGAAGAATATAAATGCGCTCCAATATAAGAGTCCTCGTGTGCTACGTGCGGTTTACGTTGTTACACGGGAGTGAAACCTGGATAACAAGTAAAGGTGTGTAGTGTAGATTAACAGCAACATAAATAAATGTTGTTCCTCAGAAGAATACAACACATTTTTGCCTACAGCACAATACTAAAAAGAGGTTTTATAAATAAAAAGCAGGAAAACAAAGTAAGTTTCTTTTAATGATAAGTTGAACATTCTTGCAAGTGGTATAGTAATTTGCTTATATCTATATACCATAGTAACATACGATGGGCACTCGCTAGGACATCCCAAAATAGCATATTTTCCAACAGAGGCATCTCAACAAGACTGAAAACCAAATTATATAGACCCAGCCAGACGCTATCGAAAATGGTCCATACTATGTCCTTCTAACGACAGTCCTGGGAGAACAGAACGGGTCCAACGTCTATGACGTCATATCCGCCTAGCGACGTCTCACTACACCAACAAGAATTGCCGCCGCCGCCGCCGCCGCCGCCGCCGCCGCCGCCGCCGCCGCCGCCGCCGCCGCCGCCGCCGCCGCCGCCGCCGCCGCCGCCGCCGCCGCCGCCGCCGCCGCCGCCGCCGCCGCCGCCGCCGCCGCCGCCGCCGCCGCCGCCGCCGCCGCCGCCGCCGCCGCCGCCGCCGCCGCCGCCGCCGCCGCCGCCGCCGCCGCCGCCGTCATATATCTTGGCAACTGTCGTGTATACAACTGTTGGAGCGGATTTATATTTACTTAAGATTGTCATTGACTCAGTTACCGCATCAAACAACGGACATGGTCATGCGATACTGTGTTATATACTTTGACTTTTTGCACTGCACGCCGTACATGGTCCCGCTACGCTGAGTGACGCACTTGGTCATGCCATATTACGCAGCACGTACATGGTCATGCTACATTGATATTTGATACATGTTACAATGTTATTTTACAATCACGTATTAGAGAGTAACATCTCACAAAATGGCAGACACCGACATTCGTAGCACGGCGTAGTGGTCGTAGCAGGCAACATTAGCACGGGGCAGTTACCATAGCAGGCATCCGTAGCAAGGCGCTGTGGCCATTGCAGGCAACCATAGCATGGGGCAGTGGCCATAGCAGGCAACCGTAGCACGGCGCTGTGGCCATTGCAGGTAACCATAGCATGGGGCAGTGGCCATAGCAGGCAACCGTAGCACATAACTGCATAATGTCTAATGCAGAATTGCACTGCAGTGACTCCGTAACACCAATTGCTCAGTGGCCGTTGTTCTTGCGTATCATAGATATAACACATGTCTGAGAGACTGTTTTTCTCATCAGGTTAGCACTTTATGATAACGCGAATTAATAAAAATAAAAAGAGTTATCGTTGAACTTTGAAGTGACACAATTAAGGGAGCCACGAGAGTGTGGCGGGGAACTGTTGACCTTTTATTTGGTTTTTACTGACGCTTGAGTACATATTGGCTGTGCCATGGTGGTGTTTTTGCTGGTCTCACGAAACCTCGAGTGAGTCACCATGCTCGTAGCAGAATAATCGGATCGAATCTGTTGTAGTAAGTTTCCTGATTCAACGAACTGCGACTTGCAAACAAAATATACCTGTAAACTCTCACGCATAAGCCGTGAGACTCGCGGTTTAGCGTTATATGTCACGGTATCAAAGTAGATGTATGAATCTCACGTATATTTTCATAATCATTAGCAATGAAACTTTAAAAAAAATTATTTTCTTTCTCGAAAATTTGACACATATTCTATTTGTGTGTGCATGCAATACCAGTAGTATCCGGCTTTTACCGAATAACGTGTGAAACACGGTCATTGATTAGTCAACATCTGAACGTCAGCCAATGGCATTTCCTGTTGGAAAGTGGTGTTGGCACCTGTTGAAGATTAACTTTTCTTTACTTTTCGAATAAAAAGTGTCTTCACAGGTCTCCAAATGTTCACGAAATTTACTGATATTCATTGGCTGGGGGACTTCGAAGCCAGCGGCCCCTGGAACCTGGCTGGGAAAATTACTCACGCCTAAGAACTCTCTAAGGGTTGAAAGCTATGAAATATGCAGGTGCAAAATGACTAATTGCAATTATAGAACTGGATAACCTGCAAAAATACATCTTCTAAGCAAAACAGGTATAGCTTTAATTAACTCATTTCAGTCATTTATTTGTAAAGATAGGCTTTATCTTAAACCAAGCTTTAGTTACTTGTAATGTTCCATCGTAAGATGGCTTCGTCATTATGCCGATTAATTGATTCAGTGGCACTCTATAACAAGACAAGATTTAACAAGAGTTAACAAGATTGCCATCCAAGGCCCATATGGCAAGTGGACAAGGAAGCCATTGGCTTATCGAGAGTCCAAAATTATTTAATTTATGTGTAACCTGCCTTCCTAAGATATTTGTTAAGATTGCTTTTAAACATATTCACGCTGATAGCATTTACACAATCGTTAGAGAATTTGTTCCATTCATTTAGTGTCCTCTGTGAGAATGGGTACTTTGTTATATCCATTCTACATTCATCCTTTTCTAATGTTACCTCGTGTCCTCTAGTTCTACTATCTTTCTTAAGTGAGATAAAACTATTTATATCAACATTTCCATACAAATTCAGTATCCTAAAAACTTCGATTTGATCTCCTCTCAACTTCCTTGTCTTTAGGGTTGTTAAATGACATTCTTTTAGGCGTTCTTCTTCATTTTAGTTACTCTCCTCTGTATTCGTTCAAGCGTATCTACATCCTTCTTACGATAAGGTCTCCAAGCTTTTAAACAGTATACATTGCTTTATATAAAGGTATAATTAGCATGTCTTCCATATATGTTATATTCTTCTTAATCAACCCTACAATTTGATTACCCTTTGAAGCTGCAATACCGCACTGCTCTGAAACTTTCATATCAGCATTTATTGTTGCTCCTAAGTCATTTTCTTTTACGATAGTACCTATAACAGTATCTCCCATTTTATAGTTTACATCCAAGTTCCCGTTTCCTGTGTGTAAGCATTTACATATTAATGGTCAGTCGTTGTTATGTTCAGCGATGACAAGACATATTGGAAAATAGCATAGCACAATAGCATTTTTATAGTAACATAAATCAATTGACAACGAACAAATATGTGAATGATGTTACATGTGGCGCCGTGATGAGAATGCGAATCATTTTTGGTATTAACCGTGTCCGGCACAAATCATAATTAGCTCGACGCCAATCGTCTCAGGTACTAATGGCTTACAATATGAGTAGATGTTTACCAATATTGTTCCGGGTTCGTATCATCTCCGACACGAATCGTCTTGTACCTATTTTCACGAATAGGAAGTACATAGTTGCAGATAATTACGTCAAACATCTAGCGGATCACGTGAACGTTGGGGGCATTATGTCAAATATGACTCACTGTATGGATGTATCGCGGCTGATAACTCGGTGGACAAACAGCTGGCTGCATCAGCAACGATTGTGGCTCACATATGGTCGTGATATGTCGAAGGTTTTACTGACGGCTTTACTGGTCTCTTTACTCTCACGAAGCCTCAGGTGTGTTACAAAGCTCGAATCAACGAGAACGAGTGGTGAAACTACTGTTGTCATTCATACGTGTGCCAATGCACAGCTTGTTTATCAGTTCTGCGCTATGGTTGTATGGTAGCTTACTTCCTGATTGAGTGAGGCGTGACAATCGGCCTAACAGGCGGGAACAAAATGGTATAACTGCTACTGGCGATGATCGAATATGGGTGTTGTGTGAAATATGTTCGACTCA
Organism: Lamellibrachia columna; assembly: GCA_963662155.1. Taxonomy (NCBI): domain Eukaryota; kingdom Metazoa; phylum Annelida; class Polychaeta; order Sabellida; family Siboglinidae; genus Lamellibrachia; species Lamellibrachia columna. Next base: position 36,414,778 of record OY759269.1, on the reverse strand, counting down.
GTTGACAAAGCACTTAGCAAGTATAATATTCAAACAAAAGCCTTGATAAAACGACGAAAATTTCTACTAAGGTAAAAACAAGTTTTGGATATGTTAAAATAATCATTTCAACAAAAAGGATACGTTTGTTCTCACGGTGCAGTGTTTATACATTTCTGACATTGACAGCAATGATGTGTCAAGCAAGTAAGAAAAAACATGAAGACAAACTCAGTACGGCGGAATGGCTGTAACGGGCAACCGTATCACGACGTATTGGTCGTAGCACCAATCCTTTGCTCGGCTGTTACGAATAAATCAGCTATACCGAACTGGAAATTATAACACAGCGCTCGGATGAATACACATAAAAGGGAACCGTAGCACTGCCTAGTGGCCCTAGCACAGCGTCGGAACTACAATTATTATAACGCCATTGTTTTGGCTTTTTATAAGAGTAACACATTTCAAAGAGGTTGTTTTTCCCAATAATATAACATGTTACAATGCCACGAGTTCATAAATTGGCAATGGAATTCTCGCTCATCTATACAACTTGTTGGAAGAATTATTAAAGAGTGAGGTAAAAAATTATAACACTGTTTCACTGACTTTTGCATATCGACTGTAATACGGCAATGTTTTTACTGTCGGATTTGCTGGTCACTTTACTGTTGTATCATGAAACCTCCGGTGTGTTGCAAACGGAACAAATGAGCCGAAATCATTGCTGTCAGCCATGCGTGTCCAAACAAACAGCTTGTGTAGACGAGGGGTTTGTTGCTCGTAGTTTACGTCCTAATTCAATGAGGCGTGACTCGCGAACAAAATATGCAGTCGCAAAATTGCATAATGATTAAGGACAACTATATATGTGGGAAATGTACAACAAAGCAGCTATATCATAAACAAATTTCAGTCACTTACTTAAAAATTACATATCTTAACGCACCAGTAGTTCGGATCTATATTCTAGCGTTACTTGGGATTGCTGTTGTACCTATTAATAGTTTTAGTGTCACCTTGGAATCAGTCATTGCAGCGCCCATTGATGGAACAAAACTTTGGAAACTTATATATGAAATAATAGTTTTTCTACAATACGATGAATAAACTGACAGACAACAAATATGTCAATGTTGGTACACGTGGAGCAGTGCACGGGAATCTTGGATATAAATCGGGACCGGTACACTTTATTATTAGTTCGACACGAATTATCTGTTAGCTCGATACGAATGGTCTACCATATGAATTGATACGTTTGCCAGTTGTTCCGGGTTCGTATCACCACAGACACGAACCTTCCTTCACCAGTTTTCACAAATTGCGTAAAACATCGAGTGATTAATCTTAGGAGATCACGTGAACCTTGGGGGCATTATGTCAAATATGACTCACTCTTTGACCGGATCGCGGCTGAAAACTGGGTGGACAAACAGCTGGCTGCGTCAGCAACGATTGTGGCTCACTGACGGTCGTGATATGTCGAAGGTTTTACTGACGGCTTTACTGGTCTCTTTACTGACGTATCTCGAGGTGTCAGGTGAGTTACAATTCTCGAATAAGCGTGTACCAGAGCCGAAATTACCGTGATCAATCATGCTTGTCTCAATGTACAGCTTGTTTAGCCGTGGTACGTTATGACTCTAGTTTACTTCCTGATTCAGTGAGGCGTGACTCATTGACAAATTATGTACGAACAAAATTATATAGCAGCGGCAATGATCGAATACATGTGTTATGCGAATTTTTTTATTGCATTCAGAACACCATTTAATTATTTTGTGACGACAACGTTTTCCAGGAGCGCGTTGTCGATTCTCCAGCACGTCGGCCAGTCAAGGGTCGTGCATCTTCCCCTGTCGATGTACCAAGGGCTGCAACACAACCACTGGTCAGTGCATCAACGGTGGAATATGTGAAGATGGTCATCCTAGTGGCTGGAAGTGGACCGGTACAGCATGCCAGACAGGTTCGTGGTTGTTGGTGAAGCACGTAACCATACATACATCGCATTATTAGATGTTAACATAACAGCAGCAGCAACAACAGCAGAAGCAGCGGCATCTGTATTCGAAAGAAATAAAAGGTATTAGTTGGTAGTGTGAGTGAAATTACCTTACTCCAAGTCGTCAGACCGCACGACTAAGACACCCCAATTGGAAGCCTACAGAGCTGGAAATGAATCAGTCTCCTCTCCAATCTGGAAAAGTGGAAAAGAAGCTAGTTATTTTCATGACTTAAACACCTAGAGACTTATGTATCTCTGTTGAAGAAGATACGGAAAATTCTACGAGAAATCGACGTGTATTCGGCGGATTCTCCAGAGAGATAGAGACAGAGTCAAACATAGATAGAGAGAGAGAGAGAGAGGCAGAAAAACAAACAGACAGAGACAAAAAGAAGAGAAAGAGAGAGGTAGGCAGGGATATAGATAGAGAGAGATAGAGAGAAAGAGAGAGAGAGAGAGAGAGAGAGAGAGAGGGAGAGAGAGAGACATATGGACAGACAGACAGAATATATATATATATATATATATATATATATATATATATATATATATATATATATATATATATATATATATATATATATATATATATATATATACATATCGTGACGTAACGCGTGTATATATATATATATATATATACACGCGTTACGTCACGATATGTATATATATATATATATATATATATATATATATATATATATATATATATATATATATATATATATATATTCTGTCTGTCTGTCCATATGTCTCTCTCTCTCCCCCTCTCTCTCTCTCTCTCTCTCTCTCTCTCTATCTCTGTTTCTCGATGTCTTCTCTGTCTGTCTGTCTGTCTCTCTCTCTCTCTCTTTCTCTCTATCTCTCTGTATCTATATCCCTGCCTACCTCTCTCTTTCTCTTCTTTTTGTATCTGTCTGTTTGTTTATATATATATATATATATATATATATATATATATATCACTCGTTACGTCACGATATGTGTGTGTATATATATATATATATATATATATATATATATATATAATTTTTATATATATATATATATATATATATATATATATATAGAGAGAGAGAGAGAGAGAGAGAGAAATAGAGAGACAGACAGACACACAGACAGACAGACAAAGAGAAGAGAGCGAGAAAGAGAGGTGTGAGTGAATGATGAGTAAGAAAGAGGTAGATGAATGACGCTAGAGACACGTACAGCTATTCCCAATAATGTGCCGATGCCACAAATAAAACGACGTGTCAAACTTAACCCATTTCATTGAGATGTTTTACTATGTCCATTTGCGATGCCGGATGTCGGTGCATCCCTGTGTCTGCGGGGCCATTTAGGTGGGTTCAAGGACAACATTTACTTTATACTCCAAACATAACCAGCATTAATGCATCGGGTTGGACGTTTTTGTAGGCTACTCTGTTGTTTGGATCAAATTAATGGAAATCGGCCGTTGACATGTAACTTAGAACTAGCACTATTTGAAGGTTGTCGAAACACCGAAGCGGTCGCTGAGATACATTTGTTGCTACGTGGCAATAGGTAGAGAAGCAAAACCAAACAAATGCAAACGGACACAATTAGCGATGCACTGGGAAGGGTAGGTGCTTGTGGAATCATTCCATATTTGGTTTTATCGACTGACGGCAGAAGAGTAATATGTGTAGGCCCACGAATTAGGTGAATGTCTAACCAGTCACGGAGGATTCACATTTGCGGCGTATGACATGTCGTTGATGAGTGTCTAACCACGGATGATTCACGTTGATGTTGGTGTTTGCCATGGGATTGCCTTGATGAGTGTTAGAAAACGCACTCAGTATAAACGAATATAGGCGCATTGTCTGTCTGTATGCCTACCTCTACGACTACCATGTATGTATGGTGTCCTTCTGTGGGCAAATGCTATCCCCAACCATATGTTGTATAAATACACATTTTACATGCAAACCACGAAATCATTATTTAATTATACAGACATACACACACGTGATTTCTACACACATTCACCACGCATCAAGCTCACACACTACTTCCCCATCCAGATCTTCTCCTCTCTCGATCACTCCCTTCATATCTCCGTCACCTCCTCTCCCACTTCCCCATCCGTTTATGCAGAGGTACACACAACCAACGCATACTTAGTCACTTCACAATGTTGTTACTGCCATGTTGTGTAAGCATACCACACACCACTTACCACATACCACATATGCGAGTTCACACAAGCGCTAACATATACACATACTGTATATATTGTTTCAGGAAATATTGCATACAACAAACCCTCCAGTCAAAGTATAGGAGATTGGGGAGGTCGGTTCCCGGCCGGGCGGGCGGTCGACGGGAACACAAACCCCAGCATGGCCGGAGGTCACTGCGCACACCCAGATACTGACTGGGGCAGAAACGCCTGGTGGATGGTTGACTTGGGTAAAATCTACAACATCTCCCGCGTCGTCATCTACAACAGGGATGGAGGATCCTCTGGTAAGAATCACGTGATGGTCCAGCGGATAAGAACATGCATTTGTAGTAGAAATGTGTTATTTGTTTTGTTTTGTGAGTTGAACAAATTCTGACATTCTTCAGCGTCCCTGGTGTTCAGCAGAGCAACTTAGTAGCTATAACAACGACGGACACAATGTGGACATTTGATTACGTTACTCAAAACAATAGTTCGTAATTGCGTACAATTGTTAGCAACGATATGCGTTATTTCTGCTATTGTTCAAATTCATATGATCTACGTCAACCGTTCACATAAATTCCTTCGTACGGCACGAACGCTTCGTGAAACCGGCAGTTGTACGTGATGTATCGGACATGAAGTTGTTACTGTGAAAACTTGACTGGGTAGTGAAAGGAATCAAAAGGTCTTGTTATTTCTCCGGTGCAACGCCGGTTAACTCAGCTACCATGTATATATTTGATATATTTCAAACACGCAAAAAACGACTCGAAAGATGCCATTTTATCAGCAAAGTTTTATTTGGTTGTTCAGGGGTTCGCTCCACCATATTTTGCCAATAGCTCATATGCCTATCATTTAATCAGCTGCATCATTATTTATAGGTTTCGCTACTATATATGTATGTATGTAAGTATGTATGTATGTAAGTATGTATGTATGTATGTATGTATGTATGTATGTATGTGTGTGTATATATGTATATATGAATATATGTATATACATATATATATATATATATATATATATATATATATATATATATATATATATATATATATATATATATATATATATATATATATATATATATATATATATATGTATATATATATATACATACATATATATATACATATATATATATATATATATATATATATATATATATATATATATACATATATATGTATATATATATACATATATATAAATACATATATATATACATATATATATACATATATATATATATATATATATATATATATATATATATATATATATATACATATATATATATATATATATATATATATATATATATATATATATATATACATATATATGTATATATATATATACATATATATAAATACATATATATATACATATATATATACATATATATATACATATATATATATATATATATATATATATATATATATATATATATATATATATATATATATATATATATATATATATATAGTAGTATATGGGGGCATCTGAAGGATCAAAAATGTTGAGATTTTGGGTAAGCTTCTGATTGGTCGAAATTTGAAATGGAGCGTTCTTATTGGTCGTGCGCTTATTGCCGCCAGAGGGCGCCACGTGAAAATACCATATTATCGCTCAAATGTTGAGATTTTGGGTAAGCATTTGATTGGTCGAGAGCAGTTTCACCACCAGGGGGCGCCACGTGTCATCCCATATTATCGCCCTGAGGCACTGTTTTGCGGTAATATTGTCGCCAGGGGGCGCTACGGGTCAAGTGTGTCGACGGCTCTGATTGGTCGAGAGCAGTCACGTGACCTATGACGTCACAGCTCCTCATTTGCATATATTACGTGACCTCTCTATGGTGGCCGCCATCTTGTTTTGGAGCCATGTTGTTTTGCGATGATAAGGTCACCAGGGGCGCTACGAATCAAGGTCAAATGTGTCGACGGTTCTGATGGATCGAGAGCAGTTACGTGACTTATGACGTCACAGCTCTTCATTTGTATATCACGTGACCTCTCTATGGAGGCTGTCATCTTGTTTTGCTGCCATGTTGTTTTTCGATGATACCGTCGCCAGGAAGCGCTGCTACGGTTCAAATGGGTCGACGGTTCTTATTGGTCGAGAGCAGTCGCGCCACCCTTTTGCGATTATACTGTTGGTGACCGCTTTATGGAGGCTGCCATCTTGTTTTGCTGCACCCTTTTGCGATCATACTGTTGGTGTCCGCTCTATGGAGACTGCCATCTTGTTTTGCTGCCATTGTTGTTTTGCGCTAATACGATTACCAGACGGCGCTGCGGGTCAAGTTCAAGATCAAAGACCACCGACCTTTTGTACTTATACGATTACCAGTTAAGGTTAGAGTTAGGGTTAGTAACTCTAATTCTGTCGTCTGTAGTGAACCCTAATACGAACCCTAACCCTAAAAGGACATGCAGTAAGAACGGTTGTGATGACAGTGGCTGCTCGGATTAATATTGACGATTATGACGCGCTTTTCGAGACTTATCTGGGTACAGAACCGGTTCAAACCGGTTTCATATAGTTTTTTTCTTCTTTTCTGAAAAGTTCGAACGACGTCATGGAATTTTCTACGCTCACGAAAAGAAACACGATCCCGCATCTTCACCCTGCTACCAGACTGAAACCTAGCGGTCGAAAGTTACTGCATGCAGCGGGAAAAACGTAGCCGTACATGTAAGCTATATGACGTATATCGCAACATTGCATTATATCGAGAACTTTTCGACTTATGTCGTTTCACGTCGACACCTACATATCGCCTATTTCACCACGAGTCTGCAAAACACCGCGAGGTCAAAAGTTCAAGGTCAACAACACCACCGCTTTCTGGATCGTTCGAACGAAGTCACGCCTTTTAACCCTGCTAGCAGACTGAAACCTAGCGGACGAAAGTTCGTGCATGCAGCGGGAAAAACGTAGCCGTGCTTGTAAGCAATAAGACGCATATCGCATCATTCCATTATATCGAGAACTTTTCGACGTATGTCGTTTCGCGAAGGTCAAGGTCAACAAAAAAACACCGCCGCTTTCTGGAACGTTCGAACGAAGTCATGGAATTTTTCATAAACACCGCGAGGTCAAAAGGTCAAGGTCAACAATGCATAAACACCACTGCACCTGTGAGTTGTGTGTGTCTTACGCCAGCTGCATGTCCTTATTTGGTATTGTTCTGCATGTTGTGCACGTGATGTTCCCGTGCTACGCGCGTGCTGTGCACGTGTTGTGCGTCAGAACTGGTTCAAACCGGTTCAAACCGGTCCAAACCGGATTAAACCGGTTCAAACCGGTTCAAACTGGTTCAAACCGGTTCAAATCGGGAAAAACCCAGGAAAAAAGTGCATCGTCAGCAGTAGCGCAGGCTATAAAAACCAATCCGCTACTGCAATTGCCATCACAACCGTTCTCCGATCTCTACAGAGCATTTCGATTCAACACCACAGCCACGCGGCAACACTTCGAGTTGCCGCGACGGTAGCGGTACACCAAGTTTTGCAAGTATCTATTATATATTATCTTTGTTTGTACGAATGCTAACTAATACATTCTTCTATCACAATCGTTCTCCGATCTTTGCACACCTATTTCGGCGCATCACCAGCGACGATGAAATACACATGTTCAAAATGCAACAAAGTGCTTGGAAAAAAGCAACATATGCTGAGACATGAAAGAACGGTGTGTAATTCCACCACCACCACCACCACCACCACCACCGTTTCGCCACCATCAGTATGCATAAAATGTGGTAAGGTGTTTGCAAATCATCATACCTTACAAAGGCATGAAAGAACAGTTTGTGTCGATTCACCACCATTACCAAAAAGAGTGAAAAGGGAAGATACTACATCCCGTCACCCTTTCATTAGTGAAGATCCCATCGACCCGCACGATCGATTTCCCTTCCCCGACGCTCTGTCAACAGATTTGTTAGGTCGTCCGCAACAATTGGTCCTCCATTAGAACACGCGTATCCAGAGGTCCTCTCCAGACCAGGGTAAATTTTAGACTATGCAGTCTAGATACGACTACTCTAGAAACTCAAAATCAACTTGAGTTATGGATTTGTTTTGAAAAACAAAAACACGGGATGTTATAGGTACTACCATTCCTCCTGCAATTGCTGCGGTCGATAACTTGACGAACCCAGTCTCATCACCAATCGGGATGAGTTTGGTGTTTTTTTAGGTCATATAAAAAACACAGATATCTTGCAGTGGGTCATATCGCAGAGACCTGATTCGCAATGGGTGTGCGAAATCGTCACAAATGTGACTTTTTTATTAATAAAATCGTGAATCACCCAATTGGATGCGTCAGCATGAATCCTCTGCCGACATACATCAAGAAGAACAAAGCCGTCATCGGTCTGGAAAGAGAACCCATTCATCACAGGAGGTACAACAATAATTTGTGCCTCTTTAGATGCTTAGCTCTTCATCGCGGAGGCGATCGCTATCATTTGGAATCTGCCGATACGAAACTTTACGAGACGTACAAACAGGATGACGATGTACCCATGGAAGAATTTGCCGGAGTCACACTCGAAGAACTCTATCGCGTAGAGACCACTTTCCAAACGAACGTTTGCATTTATAAACTCGTCGAGTCTGATGATGACGATGACGGAAAGAAGACCGCAGAACTCGTCCGTCGATCGTTGTGCCATTATTCTGACACGATGTATCTCAATCTTCACGAGACACACTTTTCGTACATACAAAACATTCAAATGTACTGCCACTCATACAGATGACGGAAGTGCGGCGAGAGTTTGTTTAAAAAAACATATGACCTGAGCCGACACGAGCGCACGTGCACGGGAGGTGTGCGTCGGGTCTATCCCGGCGGCGTGTACCATTCGACTCCGTCAGTGTTCGAACGTCTAGACGACGAGAACATCCGAGTCCCCGAATCGTTGCGGTACAATCCGTACCGAGCCACCTTTGACTTCGAGTGTTGGTTCGACACCGCACGACTTCCATCGAACAGCGACAAGATGTACAACGAAGAGCGTCAGCGTGGCATCCAACGTGCCGGGACACGAACAAGTGCAATGTCTCGTCACAGATGGAGACACCAACAAGTTGGTGAGCACCATTATGGACATCTTGCAAAAGATGAGTGACGCCGCCTACGAAAACATAAACAATTCTTACGAGGACGTGGTAGCTCGACTGGTAAAAAGCACGATTGAATTGGGACGAAACATTGCGCAATGCTCAATCACCTGACGACGAGGAATCTCATCAACCGAGCAACCAGTACAAAACGCTGATGAAACAACTTCACGGCTGGCTTCATAAATTACCAGTCATCGGCTTTAATTCGGGGAAATACGATCTCAATGCCGTCAAACAGTTCCTCGAAGAAGAAATGGAACAGGACGACAAAGAAGAAGAAGAAGAAGAGAACGATGGCGTCGGGTCGTTTTTTGTCATTAAACGCGACAACACGTTCATGTGTTTGTCGACGGATAAGCTAACATTCCTAGACATGACCAATTACATAGCCCCGGGATTCAGCTACGACACATATCTGAAAGCGTACGGTTGTAAAATAACAAAAGGGTTTTTCCCGTGTGAACATATGGACTGTCTGGAGAGACTCGACGATACCGCACTTCCACCAAAAGAAGCCTTCTTCAGTCAATTGAAGAACGAGGGTATTTCCGACGAGGATTACGTCGGTTGTCAAGAGGCCTGGCGCGATAACGGCAATACGACCTTGCGAGACTTCCTCGTCTGGTACAACAACAGAGACGTGGTTCCCTTTCTACAAGCGGCATAGACATGTTCAAGCAGGGCATCAGCGTACCCGGTCTGATCTTATTCTACCTGTTCAACGATCTTCCGGAGAAGACGTACTTTACGCTCTTCAACGAGAAGAATAAAGATCTTCATCATCTCGTCAAAGATCACATGGTCGGTGGACCTTCGCTCGTTTTTCATCGCTATCACAAGAAAGGAGTTACTAAGATCCGTCAGAACGACTACGGAGACACCAGTCGTCTGTGTCAGTCGATCGTTGGCTTCAACGCAAATGCTCTTTACTTAAGGTCGATAATGCAAGATATGCCGGTCGGCTAGCACAGACGGCGACGAGTCGAGAACAATTTCTGACCCGAATCGGCGCAGCTGCATGGACAGATGGCCGTAGAATGGCTCACATGGGAAGCTGCAAGAACGGGACGCGCCATACGACATCAAGTCAACGGTCGAGAGAAGAGGATCGGTAAACTTCCGGTGGACGGGTGGTGCAGCGAGACGAACACGGCGTATCAGTTCCATGGATGTTTCTACCACGGTTATCCGTGCTTGTGTCTAGAAACGAACGCCGTCAACGGGAAATCCATGACCAAACTGATCGCCGAGACCCGAAAGAACACCGCCTACCTACCGCACTTTGTCAAGGTCGTCGAGTTGTGGGAATGCGAGTGGAAAGAGACGAGAAGAGATCCGGTCGTTAAAAAGTATCTGGATACCGCCTTTCCACGACGACGTCACGTGCTGTGGACGAAGACGTCGCAACAGATCCTGAGAGGCGTGCGTGACGGAACCATATTCGGATTGATCGAATGTGATGTTCCGGTGCCGATAACATTAAACGCGCTTTTTTCCGAAATGCAGCCGGTGTTTAAAAACATCCGTCTGACCCGCGACGATCTCGGACCTTTCATGCGCCGATACGCCGAAGAACACGACATTATGAAGACTCCGCGGCGCATGCTCGTGGGCAGTTTCCACGGCGATAAGATATTGCTCGCCACGCCGCTCCTGAGATGGTACCTGGAACACGGACTCGAGGTGACGCGCCTCTACCAAGTCGTCGAGTACACACCCATCCCGTGCTTCCGCCGGTTCGGCGACGCCGTGTCCACGGCCCGATGCGAGGGAGACGTCCACCCGCACAAGGCCATCATCGCAGACACCATAAAGTTGCTGGGAAACTCGGGTTACGGGAATACCATCTCAAACGTGGATTGACATCGCGACGTGAAATACTGCACGGAGAAGGCAGCATCGCTCATGGTTTACGATAGACGGTTCCGACAACTCGACGTCGTCGTCGACGATGCGTGCGAGATAGCGATGAACAAGAACACCGTCACGTACGCCCTGCCCGTACACGTGGGGTTCTTCGTTCTGCAGAACGTCAAGATGCGCATGTTGCAGTTATATTACGACTTTATCAACAGGTATCTGGAGCGTCCTCTTTTTCAATACTGCGAGATGGATACAGATTCCGCCTATTTGGCCTTGGCCGGCGAGTCCGTCGACGACCTCGTGACCCCGGAACTACAAGAACATTATTTCCGACATCGATCCGAATGGTTACCGTCCGAATGTTGCGACGAACATCAGAACGAATACGTGCGCTGTCGACTCGCCGATCGTCCGTGGGTCGGTGACGAGGCGTTCTGTAAGGCACGCAAGGCGTACGACATGAGGACACCGGGTCTGTTCAAGGTCGAATGGTCCGGTGACGGGTTCGTGGGGTTGTGCAGCAAGACGTACTATTGTTTCGGAACCACCGACAAGTACAGCACCAAAGGACTGAGAAAGCGTCACAACGCCATCAACAAGGACGCTTTCCTGGAGGTGCTCGCCAACCGTCGGAGCGGAAGTGGAAAGAACCGCGGGTTCCGGATGCATCGCTCGTCCGTGCTGAAGAACGTGCAGGAACGAGCGGATCTCACCTACTTCTATGCCAAACGCGTGGTGCACGAGGACGGAGTGAGCACGGGTCCGGTGGATGTATAAAAAGACGATGCACGCCGGTCGTACGGCCTGTTGACGTAGTGCTAGGCGACGTGTTCGTACTCGTTATAAGCACCGTCGTAGGTTTGGTGTTCGCAAGCGTTACAGACGGCGCATTTCTTATAAGAGGAGACGTGATAGAACCTTTCGTCGTAGAACACCCTGCTATATTCGTGATAAACAGCATGGATCTTATTTCATTGCTGGTGCAGGAGGGTGGACTTGCTTTAATTCGAAGTTCTCGTTTACGGAGTTTCCGTACCAACTTCGTGCTCTCTGGTATGATAACTTTGATCAGGTTAAAGTACTGTCTGTTACATACAAGATATGGTTCCATGATGTTAGTCCTGACCAATCAGTGTCTCGAGGTGATGCTTTGGTTCCTGTCATGAGAGTTCCTGAATTCCGCTGGAGTTACGATCCCGAACTTTCAAAGAACATTTTCACCTGCTGTGTTGTCTATGCATTATACATCTAAAACGATTGTTGTACTCGGAAAGCGCGTCATCAGTAGTAGTAGCGATAGACTATATAAATAGGACGTGTAGAAAAGGCGATGTACACTGGTCGTCTTTCATAAGTGACCATGGACGTACGGTTGAAACATTATTTCACGTGCATCATCGCCGGACCGACGGGATGTGGTAAAAGTACTTTCGTGACGCGTATGCTGCATCACGCTGCTACGATGATCGATCCGCCTCCCGAACGGATCACGTGGTGTTAATGAGAATGGCAAGAGGCCTACGCAACGATGGACTTAGTCGACGTGCGGTTAGAGGAAGGGTTGCCGAGTGCGAGCATGCTCGATTCGACAACGAGGGACCTCATCATCATAGACGATCTCATGACTGAAACGGACGAACGTGTCACGACCTTGTTCACTAAAAAATTCATCACAGGAACACGTCCGTGCTGTATCTCGTACAGAACTTGTTCCCTAAAAACAAGGAGCGTCGTACCATCAGTCTGAATTCTCGGTACATGGTGGTGTTCATGAATCCTCGTGACGCATCGCAGATGTCGCACTTGGCTCGTCAGATGTATCCGGGGCGCGCGAAGTTCGTACAAGAGGCTTTTAAAGACGCCACGTCGGTACCGTACGGTTATCTATTGGTCGATCTCAAACAGGACACACCCGAAGATATGCGTCTGCGCAAGGCCATCTTTCCAGACGTCGGTGTTCAGTACGTGTACTTACCGAAGGTATAAAAGACCGAGTGCGTGGGTCGTCTCTTCATTTGCACCATCTCTGACCTGGTGAAGAGACACATTTTGTGCATACAGGCTCTGAACAGATACAAGAGCACCAAACTGAGAAGAGCCATCATCGCTAACGCCGACGCCGATCTGCTGTGTGCACTGGCCGAGTTTGCTTACAACATATTAAAACATAACATCCCATTGTCCGATTTACAGTGGCAACGTTTGAGTAAATAAAGAACGAAATTACGCGAGTTGTCTCAGAGACGAACGCCAGCTGCCAGGAGAAGACGCATCTTACTGCAACGACAGGTCGGCGAGGGACAGAGCGGATGCTTCCTATCGGCCTTCCTAGCACCGTTGGCAAGTTCGGTCTTTCTACCCTTGTTCCAAGAGGTGCTGTTCAAGAAGTAGAGAGAGAGAGAGAGAGAGAGAGAGAGAGAGAGAGAGGGAGAGAGAGAGAGAGAGAGATAGAGAGAGAGAGAGAGAGAGAGAGAGAGAGAGAGAGAGATGGAACATGCACGCAAGATGGTCTTGATGGATCCGCGACTGTTGGACACACTCCGCGCACAACCACCACCACCACCACCACCATCGACAGATACCCTAGGTAAGAAAGTACAAGCCCTCGACGAAGAGATGACAATCCTCGACAGAAAGGACCTCGACGATAGGACCAAGGTAACATTGTATAATCAGGTGTTGCAGCTGTACAACGCCTTGTCCGATAAATACGTCAAGGAACCGGTACGCGTGGTCTCGTTGAACGAGTCGATGTCAGCAGCAGCACCATCGGGGTCAGGAACGGGAGTGGAGTCGGAACCTGTGGTGGGGGGAACAGTAGGAGCTCCTAGTAGTGGAATAGAGGCCGACGTCGTGGAAACAATTCCCAATACCATGCAGGTCAAAGCCAAACGTTTGATGGAGCATCTCAAACGAGATATCGCGTGGACCGCACGTGGCGAACTTATCCACGAGGGTGTACTGATTGTCGGAAGTAACGTGGTGGATCTCGTGAATGATATGTTGCGTAAGAGAAAGACCGATCCGATAAGATGGCAGCCATTCGCACGACAACTCCGTACCGGTAATGCCTCCAGGAGAGCCTACATACGTCAGGCGACGACGACAGCCACTCCGTCTCGTCGAACTCGTGCTGGTGCGAGTAGTGTACGGATATCACTCAGTTGGACACCCCTCGCTCGTCGACGTAGTCGAATGGAGCATTCCATGCCCACTCCATCCTCAGAACGACGACAACGACACAAGACTTTGACGTCATTGACTAGTTGGGAAGACTTTTAAGGCGGTGCGGTACCTGTCCATAGCACAGTGTTCGCTGCGATGTCGAGCGATCCACAGGACGCGTACCGTTCCGTCGTCGTTGCGGTACGTTGCGGTGGACTTTACTTGATCGCCGACGCTATCGCTCGATATCTCATACGAGACGTCCTATTTGAGATATGGTTTCACAAGACTTTCAGTCGTTCGTCATCGTTGTGGTCGTGGTAGTGTCTGTTCTGCTTTACGTCAAGACCCGTGCTACGCAGTCAATATCATCACCACTGTCAACGCATCGGATATATTTTAATGGCGTCGAGGAATAAACGACTGAAGAGGGTCTACTTCGATCCGAAAAGGGTGTCTAGTTACGAAGGTGTCGACGCCTTGCGACGCGTCACGCGCGTGCCGAGGAAAATCGTCGAAGAATGGTTGTCGGAACAGGACGCCTATACACTACACAAACCGGCGAGACGTCATTTCAGGAGACGACGCGTCGTCGTAGGAGGTCCACGTCAGCAGTGGCAGGCCGATCTCGTCGACCTGTCGAATTTCAAAACCGACAACGACGGTATGACCTTTCTCCTCACGGTGATTGACGTCTTCACGAAAGTGGGTTGGTGCGTTCCGCTGAAGAACAAATCCACAGCATCGTTGGTGATGGCGCTGAAAAGCACGTTCACCGAAGGCTGGCCAAAGACGTTGCAGACAGATCAAGGACTCCAATTTCTGAATCGGTCCGTTCAGGCTCTGTTGAAGAAGTACGGCATCCACCACTTCTCCACTCACAACGCGGAGACGAAAGCGAGCATCGTCGAAAGATTCAATAGAACGTTGAAGACGCGTATGTGGCGATATTTCACGAAACACCAGACGTGGCGATTCATCGACGTCCTTCAAGACTTTGTGCACTCGTACAACAACACCCACCACCGCAGCATCGGCATGACTCCGTCACAGGTGAATGCAAAAAATCAAGAAGAGGTTTGGCAGCGTCTGTACGGTCACGACGGTAAGGGCGTGCCCAAGTTCCGTGCGTGCGCATCAGTAAGTTTAAGAGACTATTCGAAAAAGGCTACATGGCGAATTGGAGCGAAGAGATATTCACCATACACGAGGTTCACCCCTCCGATCCACCCGTGTACCGATTGATCGACGATCTCGGCGAAGTGCTGGACGGCACCTTCTACGAAACAGAGCTGCAGAAGGTGTCGGTACCCATCGATAAAGTGTACCGCGTGGAATCGGTACTGCAGCGCCGCAAGGTGGGTAGACGAGCGGAGGATTTGGTGAAATGGTACGGCTACCCCTCCAAGTTCAACAGCTGGGTCGATGCCAAGGCCCTCGTTCGCTATAAAGTCTAACCGCACGTCTCTCGTCACTTCATTCGGACGATGACAGACGAGTCGATAACAGAGGACTTCACCACCGCCGCCGTCACCGCCGTCATAGAAGATGAGGACAGTTCTGACGCACAGAGCGAGAAAGACAGCACTCCTTGGCATCTGTTCGGTACCGTGTGTCCTCGAGAGGAGATAGTCGTCGTCTTGTACACGGTCATCCTTATAAGCATTTACAACCTGACGACAGGTCACGAGAATTCTAATCTGTGGACGGCCCTGTTGAGTAGTTTGTTGGGTTACCTGTTGCCAGGGTTGAAAAAAATCATGATTTTTTTTCTAAAATAAAATAAAATTTGATTTTTTTGATTTATTTTTTTGAAATCTGGTATACACAATGTCATAAAATATTTTACTATCAGGCTATCTGGTGTCAATACAGCTACACAAGTGTGCGCACTTTGTGCTTTTGTATTAAAAAACACAAAACTTTGTTGATCTCGATGCTTGTAAACAATTATTTGTGTTAAATTCATATAAATCAGCGAATAAAAAAACCGGAAGTCAAAAACAAACAAAAAATCATAAATCAATGATTTTTTTGGAGCGATTTAAATCGTGATTTAAATCGTGATTTAAATCAATGATTTAAATCAGATTATTTAAATCAAACAACCCTGCCTGTTGCCCAATCCCACTTTGAGACGTCATGACGTAAGATTTCTACCTGACGCTACCTAGCAACTCTTCCATGAAGATGTATCCCGACAAATCATTGGCTCATTACATCACGGACTTGCCTCAACGTATCGATCTGACTGGCGAGTGGGAGTGTGGGTTGGCAGAGATACAGTACCCACATACTTGGTACAACGTCGGAATGTACGACACCTGGTTCTTCCTCAACGAGCACGAACCTGTGGGTCAAATACCGAGTGGAAAGATAAGTGCTGGAAATAACAAAAGTCCTGTGACATTGATGAATCATGTCAACAAGGGACTGAGTCGTATGTGGACGGATAAGACACGGGCAAAATTGAGCTACAGTTCCATCACTCAAAAAATGACGTTGCACATGACACCAAGCACCGAGTTCACTGTACCTCACCACAGCGCTCTGGTAAGAATGTTAGGATTCGAACCTTCGGTGGTCAGCAGTCCACCAGCAGCAGCAGCAGCAGACATAACACGCACGCACGTTCAACCGAGACTAGGTGGAACGAACATCGGTCTCACGCCGTCGACTAGCGTGGTTTTGCCACACGAAGAAACTCCCGACGGTTCGCACACCTATCGTAAAGAGGCCGAACACGTGGTGCACATGGATCAAGGGTTCGATACCATCTACGTCTATACAGACGTCGTGGAGTCTCGCATAGTCGGTGACAGTTCCGCCCCTTTGTTGCGAGCCCTCTCGGTTAGCGTTAGTCAGGGCGCCACGGTATCCGATCGATTCACTAACATTCACTGCGTACCTGTGTTGTACTCGCACTTCCACTCGATCGAGATGGATATAAGAAACGACACCGGACGACACGTACCATTCGAGTACGGTAGAGTGACGGTGACGCTTCATTTTCGACGGCATAGGACCGGCCTGTTCTGAAGATGAATTACAAAGACTATTACGCGCGTCAGGAGGGTGGTGTTCTACCCTACTTCGCCGGTGCCCCGTACCAACGGGGTCACGGACTAGGTAGTCTGTTCGGAGGTCTGCAGCGCAGCGCCATGCCACTCATCAAGAGAGGTGCAGTGGCTTTGGGAAAGGGAGCGTTGAAGACCGGCGTGCGCATCGCCGACGCCGTCTTGTCTGGACAGAGCATAAAACGTGCTGCCAAACGACGCGTCACGGATACCGGTAAGACTATGCTGCGTGATATTTTGATACCTGGCGTGCGACCTCGTAAACGTATATAACACACGTCTGCAACGAAAGGAGGCACTACAGCGACGAGACAGCGCAAGAGACAGACGTTCAAGAAACGTGAAGCCGACATATTCGACGACGACGACGACGACGACGACTATGACTTTCGTACATAGACAGTCGTGCGAGGGGGTCAAGAGCGAACTGGATATCTTTACCGTACCCCCGACTCAGAACAGCATCGTCGACAGTCGCATAGTAGAACATCAACCCATGCCCTCTCTGGACTCGGGTGGACCGATAAAATTCCTGATACACGGATCGGGAGACGATTACCTAGATCTCGCCAACACGAAGCTACACGTGCAGGTGAAGGTGACGCGAGCCGACGGGGACGATCTCCTCTTGGCCCTGCCCGTGGGACCAGTGAATAACTGGCTGCATTCGCTGTTCAGTCAAGTCGACGTCTACCTGAACGGCACGCTCGTGACCCCTTCGACCAACACGTACGCGTATCGTGCCTACATAGAGACGCTGCTGAGTTACGGCACCGATGCCAAGGACACGCAGCTAACGGGTCAACTGTGGCACAAGGACACGGCTACTCGCATGGATGCCGTCGAGATAGACGACGGACCCACGGCTAACGCAGGGTTCATGGCTCGACGAGCGAACATCCTACGTAGTCGGGTCGTCGACATGGTGGGTCGTCTACACGTGGATCTGTTTCTGCAAGATAAATTCCTGATCAACGGCGTCGATGTCAAGATACGTCTGGTGCGCAATAAGCCTGCGTTTCCACTCATGGCTGGCGGAGTCAACCCTGATTACAAGATCACCATCGTCAATGCCACCTTGTTCGCAAAGAAGGCCACCCTGAATCCGACATTGCAGATGGCTCACATCAAGGCTCTCGAGAAGAGCACGATCAAGTATCCTATGCGATCCGTCGACTGTAAGGTGTACTCCATTCCCGCGGGCGCTCGGTCGCACACGCACGACAACCTGTTCCTCGGCATCCTGCCGAAACGTCTGGTGCTGTGCTGCATCGATAACGATGCGTACGACAAGAATCCGTTTCACGCCAAGAACAACGACATTAACTTCCTCGCAGTGTACGTGGACGGACGACATATACCCTCCAAACCTTTCCAGCCCAATTTCGAAGACGACCTCTTTGTCAGGAGCTACAAGAGTCTGTTCACCTCGACCGGTAAGATTTGGCAGGACGAGGGGAACGGTCTGACTCGCAGCGACTTCCGGCACGGCTACACCTTCTTCGTTTTTGACCTGACCCCTGATCAGTGCGATGGTCCCTGCTTCCATCTGGTGCAAAAGGGGAACCTACGCATAGAGCTGAATTTCCGTAACGCGCTGCCGACCACCGTAAACGTCGTCGCCTACGCCGAATTCGAGTCCGTGCTGGAAATCGACAAGAACCGCAACGTCATCTACGACTATTGAGATGGATACTCTGCAGATCGACAGACTACTGACGATGGACCCGCGCACCAGATCGATATTTCGCGGTGTCGTACCAAAAGACGGACTGTCTACGACGACAACGGCCTTCGTGTGCTACACCGACGACGGTGACGAACCGGGCGAACATTGGATAGCGCTGCACCTAGACGCCGACGGACGCGGCGATTACTTCTGCTCGTACGGTCTACCGCCACGACACGCTGCGTTCCGCACCTTCATGAACGAACATTGTTCCGAGTGGACTCGTAATAGCAAGAGACTTCAGAGTCCTCTTTCTAACGTGTGTGAACAATATTGCATAGCTTATGTATTGTTTCGTTGTAACGGTTTTCCGACGAGAACTTTTATCAACTTGTTCGGTACCGATTTAGTAGCTAACGATTGCCGCGTGATTGATTGGGTTAAACAGTTGCGGCGAGGTAGACTGTACTGTCGCACATCGATTGAGCCTCTGGCGCGGTGGAAACACTCGTAAGCTCGCGACCTCTGGCGTGATGGTAAACATCCGTAAGTCGTCTCATCACCATCATCGTCATCATCATGATCACCCTCGAGCCTCTGGCGCGGTGGAAACACTCGTAAGCTCGCGACCTCTGGCGTGATGGTAAACATCCGTAAGTCGTCTCATCATCATCATAATCACCCTCGAGCCTCTGGCGCGGAGGAAACACTCGTAAGCTCCCGACCTCTGGCGTGATGGTAAACATCCGTAAGTCGTCTCATCATCATCATCATCATCATCATCATCATCATCGTCATCATCATAATCACCCTCGAGCCTCTGGCGCGGTGGAAACACTCGTAAGCTCGCGGGTCAGGGTTCGTATTAGGGTTCACTACAGACGACATAATTAGGGTTACTAACCCTTACCCTAACCCTAACTGGCAATTGTATCAGTACAAAAGTTCGGTGACCTTTGACCTTTGACCTTCCATTAGGGTTACTAACCCTAACTGGTAATCGTTCCTACAGTTTTTTCTGGAATTTTCTATTAGGGTTACTAACCCTAACCCTAACTGACAATTGTATTCACACGTGATCAGGTGACGTCATAGGACTCTCGACCAATCAGAACGCTCGCCACCGACCTTTGATCTTGACATGTAGCGTCCCCTGACGATCGTGTCACCGCAAAACAGTGCCCCAAAATCTCCTCATTTTAGATAATAGGGGAGGAGCTTTGACGTCATAGGTAGCGTGAATGCTCTCGATCCATCAGAACCGTCAACACAATTGACTCGTAGCAGCACCCTATGGTGATCGTATCATCGCAAAACAATATGGCAGCAAAACAAGATGGCGGCCTCCATAGAGAGGTCACGTGATATGCAAATGAGGAGATATGACGTCATAGGTCACGTGACTGCTCTCGACCAATCAGAGCCGTCGACGCACTTGACCCGTAGCGCCCCCTGGCGACAATATTACCGCAAAACAGTGCCTCAGGGGCGATAATAGGGGATGATACGTGACGCCCCCTGGTGGTGAAACAGCTCTCGACCAATCAAATGATTACCCAAAATCTCAATATTTGAGCGATAATAGGGGTATTTTCACGTGGCGCCCTCTGGCGGCAATAAGCGCACGACCAACCAGAACGCTCCATTTCAAATTTCGACCAATCAGAAGCTTACCCAAAATCTCAACATTTTTGATTCTTCAGATGCCCCCTTATACTACTATATATATATATATATATATATATATATATATATATATATATATATATATATATATATATATATATATATATATATATATATATATATATATATATATGTATGTATACATATATATATATATATATATATATATATATATATATATATATATATATATATATATATATCACGCGTTACGTCACGATTAGTGTGTGACGTAAAAGACCTTGAAGTAAATTACCGTGTTATTGTCACATTTGCAGCAACTTGTCAATATTAATTTTTTTGAGGTGGCAGTTTTTTTATCCTTGACCTTATACGTAGAAGATGACGTATTTATCAACAAATCATTTAGTAGATGGCGACATTCGAAGATGGAACGTGTGTGTGACGAGCTCCACATTTCGCTCGTAGATGATAGTCTAAGCATTGACAGTTCTGATATTTCTTGCTCCTTTGTTGACCACTTGTGTGTAGTGGAATGTGTACGGTGAGGATCAGTGGCGAAGGAGAGTGATGTTTCTGGACCGCAGGGCGGCGAACACGTGGATGTGGGTGCTCGTGCACAATATGGCGCCGAGTCCGATGTGTTGGGAGTGACAATTGAATCATTGTATGCCCTCGTACATGTTGGCGAAACTGATGTTGTAAATCAACTGGACGAGATTCTGCGACAGTGCACTGCCATTGGACAACGAATGGATACGGGTAAACCATCATGCGTGTTTAATGCGGACTCTATCGATGTAAAAAAAATCATTGAATCGATTCAAAAGAGCATGCAGGGCGTGATTACAGAAACCGTGAAGCACTGAGAGACGGAGCCGTGAACGGGGCATAAAGGTATTTGGGGCGAAATAAAGTAAGGGTGAAGACACTAGAAAAATATTGGCCAAACATTTGCTTCTCAGACACAACCATGTTTGCATTGTCCCGCTGGAGCAAGCACTGGCGAGCATTGAACATTGCCGCAGGGACGTCCAAAAAAGGGAACAATGGTTCGACCACCAGACCAATGAATAGACCGATTATTGCGACAACTGTGTCCCCACCACTCCGCAATGACATAATACGGTACGTGAAAGTCAACTTGAAATGATCAACAAAAGGCGAGGGAGTAAATAATCTGGACGACATGACAAAGATTGACTACGAAAGGAAGAAAAGACACGACTAAAAATGAGGGCCGTGTTCCGCAAAGGAAATTGACTAATTTACGGTGTCGTTTTGCCTGTTGACTAGTTGCGCTGTGTGACACACGCATCTGCTGGCGCACTGCCTTACAATAATAACTTTCTTCTAGAATACCTCGGCTATTCACATGCCGCGACTAAGGTGTTGACCTCGAGTCCAGTTGTCTTAGTTACTCCAACTATGTTGACATTCTCTTGTATGAAATGTTACATGTAGTGTTATTATTATGAATGTGTGGCTTCAGGTTTTACCGACCACCGTCATTAATATATCAGATATGCTGCATGGACAGTTTAAATAAGTCATTACGGAATGTTGGGTTAAGTAGGTCAATTATTATAGCAAAGCTGAGAGATTGGTCTACTAAATATGGAATATATATATATGGATTTAATCAATACCGAAATTATGGAAATTGCTAATATCTTACCATTCTTTACATTCACCAACTTCCAGTTGACTAAAGAATATCAACTCCCAAGGCAATGAATCTCTGCGTTTTTTTTACAGATACACTAACTTGTTCATTAGTGAAGAGTGTATTAATGACATTGTTTGTGAGGCTACGGGTATATTATTCCGTTCTAAATCCATATTGGTTTTCAAACAAGAGATTTTGCGTTTTAAAAAACGAATCTAGCTGGGTGTAAATTATTTTTTTCAACTACTTTTGACATAACTGGTAAAAGTGATATTGGTCTGTAATTGCCGACTTGGGTATTGTCACCATTTAAACAAATTGGAATTACTTTAGCGATTTTAAGTTTATCAGGTAAGATACCTGTAGCTAATATTTGGCTTGTTGTTATTGCTCTCCTCCTTTTCCCTGTAGTCCGGGGTGAGGCTGGAACGAATACCTGTCGTCGATTTATGTTTCCCCTTCTTTTTTATAACTAGTTCCGTTTAACTACCGTCTCCACTAATCGTCTCCACTCCCCCGTCCCTCGCCCTCGTTCTCCATTCCCCTCCCATTCCCACTAAATCTCTCTTAGCGCAGTCTTCCCATCTCAGTCTCGGTCTTCCTCTTCTCCTTCTACCCTCCACTCCAACTTCCTCCCTCAACTACTCCATTCTTCGTTTGTCGATTCTTGTCAATCCTGCAATTCTTCTCTTCTCAGTTATTCTCGCAAACTTTCAGTCTTTCGTGTAGTTTTTCTGTCATCGCCAAGGTCTCAAGGCCGTATAGGTATGCTGGTGTTATGCATGAGCTAAGAACCTTTCCTTTTAGCTTTCGAGACATCTGTATATCTAACATCACCCCTTCCGCTTTCCTCCACGCACTTTCCCCAGCGTGTATTCTCCTGCGGATTTCCGTCTCCGTGCCGCCGTCCCCCCAAACCACTCCACCCAGATATACAAAGCTGTCTCGTTGGTTCAGTTTCTTCCCATCCGGTCTTATGTCAAGATCTTTTTTCTGCTGCCCAACCCAAAGCACCTCCGTTTTCTCTAGACTTACGTTCAGTCTATGTCTGCCAAAGATTTCCTTCCAGTCTACCAACCGCTCTTGAAGGTCTGCCTCACTGTCCGCTACTGATGCCAATTCATCGGCGTTTAGCAAGTTGCGGAGAATGTCCCTTGTACTCACTTTCCAGCTGATCACCTCCAATACTGCAATGAATAACAGTGGGCTTAGGGCACTCCCCTGTCTCAGGCGGACCTCCATCCTGAATTCCTCCGATATTCCGATATTCCCGGTCCGCACACTACTCTACCTTTTGTGTCTTCGTGTGTGCCTTTGACCGTACTCACCTCCGCCTCTGGGACACCCATCCATCTCAACATGGCCAAGGCCATATCTCTTGGAACTGTGTCATATGCCTTTACAAGGTCTATGAATCCCAGAGAAATATTTTACTGTCCAGTTTCTTTTCCACCAGTTATCTCAGAGTGAACATCCCGTCCGCCGTACCTCTCCCTCTTCTGAAACCTTGTTGTTCTTCTCCCATTTCACACTCCACTAGCCTCCTTATCCTTCCATCCAGAATCCTTTCTAACACCTTCAGGACATGGTTCAGCAACGTGATACCTCGGTATGTTTTAGGGTCATGAACATCTCCCTTCTTTTTCCATTCATGGACTATCAACCTCGTCCGCCACTCCTCTGGTATAGTCCCCTCTCTCACGCAGGTATTTAACAATCACCTTGTCCACCTAACCCAAACATGTTCAGCCATTACCAGCATCTCGTACTTCATCAATGCCTGTCGCTCGTCCTCTCTTCATCTTCTTCGTTGCCCTCTCTATCTCTGCATCCCCAATCTCCTCCAGCTTCATTTGTCCTTCCACTGCACTTGGTTGTTCTAATTCGCTGTTTTCCCTTTGGTTCAGTAGCTCCTTGAAATCCTCCTCCCAGACCTTTAATACATATTTCCTGTCAGTGCTAGCTTCCCATTCTTGTCGTTGATTACTGATCCAGTTTTTACATCCCTTGCTGTCCTCATCCCTCTCTTGTGCCATCTTATATCAACTTCTTTCCGAAGTCCTCGTCTAACTTTCTGTATAGTTCCTCCTCCATTTCCTTCTTTGCTTTGTCGACTGCTCTCCTATCCACCTTCTTCTTCTGTCCGAACAGGTGCTGTATAGTTGTACTCGGTTGTTCCCCATTCTCCTTGTTCCCGTCTATCATCTTCCATATCTCTCTCTCTTTTCTCCGATTGTTTTTGCTACTTCTTCTGTCCAACACGTTTGGTTGTTCCTTCTTGATGATGACCCCCCCTTTTCCAGACGTTGTACCACACAGCTCCTCTGCTACGTCAACAAAAGCATCTCTGGGTTTGTAATAACCATCTTGTTTATTATGATTTCTTCGTTATATATAACGGATTTTGGGAAAGTGTTCTTTTCATGTGTTTCTTGTGAATCAGGCTGAGTCATTTTGAGTGTCATATAACTTGTTTCTGTATCGTATTGATTTGAGCAAGCCAAGTGTAATCCATGTTGAATTTTTATGTTTTGCAATTTTTTTTATTTGACTATTTTACATGGCATGTGGTTTTTTTTGCGAATTTGATCGAGTCATGTAAGATATTATAATTTATGTTTGGGTCAGCAGAAGGCGATTGATTTAGTTTATTGTACACGGGCGGTAAGGTTATTTCATTTATGAATTTGGAAATTGCTTCATGATTTTGTATATTAATTTTTAAATGTCTTGGTGATGTTTCTTTTTGGGGAGCTGTATTTATAAAGGTAAAATATGGCTGATGGTCCGATAATTGTTTCGTTAGAATACCATTTGTATAATCTGTTAATTTACAAAACAGGTTATCTATTAGAGTTCTTTTACTATTTGAAAATATTGTAGGGAATGTAATATGGGGTTAAAAGCTATAAGATATTAATAGATAAAAAAAGCACCGAAAACCACTTTTTCGTTTACTTTATGAAGGTTTATATTGACATCACCAGCAATAATGACGTCGCATTTTGTTTTAACAAAGGATGAGATAATTGGTGTGAATTCGCTAAACAAAACTGTGTATAATTTTCACTGAGATCTCTTGGAGATTGATTAATATTTCCAATTATAATATCTTTTAGAGCCCACCTCCAGTTATTTTGCTAAATTTTCCTTCCCATTGTTGAAACTGATTTACAGACAACTTAACTTTAAAGTTGAATTTGTTGTTTAAATAAATTACTAGTCCACCTTTATTGCTACATGTTTTGCCTTGAGTAATGCAATGATATTCCTCGATTCGTAGATGTGATAAATCGTCGTTATCTGAAAGCCAGCTTTCCTGTAAGCATATTTAGCTAAATTTAAATGTTATCTGGTTAAGTTCCTGTAAGAAAGCTTCAATTTCGCTGACTTTTGCATTAACATATTCTATATTTGAACTTAAAACCATTCGTTGTTTCTGTCTGCTAGTAATTTAAAATTGTCAAGATCATAATAGGAGGAATGACATATTGGTTGAATATCTTTATCATTTGCCTCATTTAGCTGTAATATATTACATAAAGAATTCACGTTTGCACCTCATTGAAACCGGGGAAATGATTCGTTAGCTAACATTCTTTAAATGAATAATTATGGTTGAAAGTATGCAGTAATAATCAATTGTCTACTATAAACGAAAATACTTTTTTTACCACAGTGATCCGAAGTTAGCATTCTCCGTTATGTGTGGCATGTCACCATATCTGTCATCAAACATGTATGTGCAACAATAAGTGTAAACAAAAAAGAGATATATAGAAAAGAAAAAAAAAACATTAGAAATGAGACGTTTCGTGACCTGACGGATCCAGGCCGGACTTCCCATTGGTATGACATCACGAAAACATTGCAAATAATTATTTTGTGTTACAAGTTATGTTAACCCAAAGATACATATGAATATAAATATGAAATACCAGTGGAAACAAACAAACAAACAAACAAACACACAAACAAACAAGCAAACAAACAAAACACCTGCAAATGAGTTTGCATAATTCCCATCTTGCGAAAAGCCAAATGCATTATTTAATACAAAAGATACTTCTACTAATATTACTTAACAACGGACTGCGCAAACACGCTGCATCAAGTTCGACGTAACAACTCACAAAACAATGAGTAACTTTACACATTGTCCAAGTCTTTGGTCGCGTGGATTTCCTTGATCACTCCTCTGATTGTTTTTATCAGTACTCTTCCGGAGTAAGGTCCAGCAGTCAGCGATGGTTTTTCCCCGCTTCAACAGCCTGGTCTTATAGGCCAAAGATGCACGTTTTGCGTTCAAGTCTTCATTTATGAAGCCTCGCTACTGAATCGCACAATTATTGCGCGCTTCCTTGGACGACCGTTCTCGTCTTTCTTGGGGCCCAGTCGGTGGCTGCGTTCCAAATGCGCAACAGTCATTTCCTTGAGCGGATCTTGGCTTGATGCAGCAGCGATTTGAAATTGGTGAAGAGAAGTTATAGAAAAGCGTCGAATATCGAATAGAATAAGTATTACTATTGCATATATATTATACATATACATATTGTAGACATATATTAGGGAACAGGTTTTGTTAATTATTAGTCAGAGGCAGTATTTTAGCGTAAGTTAGTTTCGGACTCTGTCAGGGTAGTCAGCGAGCGTTAATAGGGTTGTTTACAATTAAAAAACTTAGATAGCATAGTGAATAGTCAGTAACATTGGAATATTGGTTAGAATAAGTATTACTATTATACATATATTGTTCACAAACTTCTTGTAGACATAAATTAAGAAACCGTTTTTGTTAACAGATGTAGTATTTTTTTCCGGATTCAAACTCAACGAGTGATAAAAGGGACTTTGTTTACAGGTCGTGAATTCAACTGGTGCATCGAATTATCGTTTACATTGAATAATATATATGTAAGATGTAAGGCACTTCATCTGTGGCAGTTGCAGTAACTGGGTGGACTTCGTCAAGTCTGGGTGCGAGAAGTCCTGGGCTGAAGTCCAGGCAGATAATTTTAGTTTTGAGTGTAGGGGATGTACGAAGATGAAGGAACTAGAGGTGGAGTTGGAAGAGCTGAGGCTGCTCGTTGTGGCAATGGTGGGAAGGGAAAAGGGGTGTTGTGCCAGTAGTTCCGGTGGAGGGAACAGTAGATGATATAGTGGGGAAAGACACGAGAGATGCGAGGGAGAGCTCACATCAGCCTGGGAGGAAGCTGAGAGGAGGGAAGGTGATAGGTCGTAGGGAGACAGGATGTAAGGAGACGGGAAGGAAAGGAACGGGGGGGAAGACAACCGGAGTGAAGGAGAGGGGAGTAGGGGAGACAGGAGGGAAGGAGAAGGGAGTGGGGAAGACGGGAGGGAAAACAACCGGAGTGAAGGAGAGGGGAGTGGGGGAGACAAGAGCGAAAGAGAGGGAAGTGGGGGAGACAGGAGCGAAGGAGACAGAAGGGAAGGGGTCAGGACAGAATGTTATGGAGGGGATCGAACGGAAGAGCTATTCTGCAGCAGTGATAGAGGGGGTGAGGAAGAGAGCGAGGGTGTTTGTGGGGGATTCGATAGTTAGGAAGACCGAAAGAGTCTTAAACAAGGGAGATGATGTGGTGGTCTGCTTGCCTGGAGCCAAAATACAGGCGATAATTGAGAGGGTAGAAAACATCGTAGGTTCGGGTAAGGGTGGATCTGTTTTAGTACACGTAGGGACAAATAACGTAGAGAGGGAGGGTACAACTGCCATAGTTAGGAAATATAGGCAGTTGGTCAGAACACTAAAACAGACGCGGGTTGAGCAGGTAATACTGTCAGGGATTTTACCAGTAATGGGCAGGAGGGGTCACAAATATCGAAATTGTCGGGGGATGGCAATTAACATGTTAGTCCAGAAACTATGTAGGGAAAAAGAAGTTGGATTTGTGGATTTATGGGGAAGTTTTGTTGGGAGGGCTGATATGTACATGAAGGATGGGCTTCATCTAAGTGGAAAGGGAGCAGCAGTATTCGCGGACGAACTTTCAGCAGCAGTAGATAGTGGCATGGGTACAATGACAAATATTTTTTTTAGTAAACATTGTTTAAACTAGAAGTGCAGGGGGGGGGTTACTTAGATGTGTCTCAAGCAGAACAAGAGGCCACAGACAAACCAATATCAAATCGTCCGAAAAACATCTCTGAAACAGGTTATAGATGTGTATGTTTAAATGCAAGGAGCATAGTAAATAAGAAAAACGAATTAAACATTATGGTAGAAGATATTGACCCTCACATAATTGGTATAACTGAATCATGGGCCAACATAGACATAACTTATGCTGAATTAGGACTGACAGGATACGTAATGTTTAGGAAAGATCGAATAGGAAGAAGGGGAGGGTGAGTTATTTTATATGTTAAAGAATCTATTCAAGCTAATGAAATAAACCTAGAAAGGGAAGCAGATTGCGATGAAGCTATTTGGTGCAAAATTGTTTCAGGAAATAAAAAATTAACTATTGGATTAGTTTACCGAAGCCCAAACATAAACGAAGAGGACAACACAAAAATAAAAAACGCTATAAAGGAAGTTAGTAAAGGGGAATGTATCAGAATGGGAGATTTTAACCATGGACACATACAATGGAATTCTTTTAGAGAGCACAGGGAGTGAGGACCAACAATTTCCATTTTTAATCCAGGATAGCTTTCTTACTCAGCACGTGCTAGAACCAACCAGGGGAGAAAATGTATTATATATAGTTTTGTCATCACAAAAAGAATTAGTGGACAATGTAAAAATATTTGAACCATTGGGTAAAGGTAAAGTCATCCCCCAGGCATTACGCCTTAGGAAGCCATGAAGGCTTATATAGCCAGTGCTTAAACCTGGTTTCTGTAGTGCGAAGCAAATTAGAGTGCAGTTATACTGACTCTCCTGGACGGGACACTAGTCCATCGCAGGTACCTTCCAAACAGTGTTTGTACTCATTTGCAGCTGAGTAGACTCAGCCAAAGTAGGGTAAACGAAATTGCCTAAGCTTCTTGAACTCACAACCCTCGAATTTAGAGCCCAACACCTTAACCACTAGGCCACGGCTGCCCCCCTAACCATTGGGTAACAGTGACCATAATCAAATACATGTAAAATCAGGAAGGAAAAATAAGAAAACGTACAAGAGAAACTTCCACAAAGGTAACTACAAAGATATGAGAAAATACTTAGCAAAGCTAGATTGGAATAACATGCTGATGAATAAGACCGCAATTGAATGTTGGAAAATTCTAAAATATGAAATTGAGAGTATCATCGATAAATTTGTTCCTTTCCAAAAACAAGGAAAACGGTGTAGAAAGAAACACTTGTCAAAAGAGGCTATTAGAAAAATAGTGTTAAAACAAACTATGTGGAGGGTTTATAGGCGTACCAGAAAGAAGACTATGCAAATTACAAAGAGGCACTTAATGCAGCTACAACTGAAATCAGACAATCTAAAAGAAGCTATGAGCAAAAACTAGCATTTAACATAAAAAATGACAGCAAGAGTTTTTATGCATATGTCAGGAGTAAACAAAACGTACAAGACAAGGTTGGACCTCTAGAAGACAGTGCTGGAAATATAATATCACAGGGGTTTTTAATGGCAGAAGACCTAAATGGTTACTTCAGTTCAGTGTTTACCAAAGAAGATATTAGTTCATTACCAGTTGCTGATGCTAAATTTCAGGAGGCTAAATCTGAATATTTAGGACCGTTAGTTGTAAATCCAGAAATGGTAGCTAAGAAAATAAAGGCAATGAATCACCGGGAGAGGATGGGATTCCTCCAAAATTACTAATGGAAACAGTAAAACAAATCAGTATACCACTTGCAAGAGTATTCAACTTGTCATTAAAAGAGGGAGTTGTTCCGTTTGATTGGAAAGAAGCAAACATCATACAATTATTTAAAAAGGGTTCGAGAAATAAGTCAGAAAATTGCAGACCAGTGAGTTTAACGTCAGTGATTTGTAAATTATTAGAAAGGTTAATTAAAGACCATATGGTGGACTTCCTCGTTAAGCATAACTTATTAAATTCATCTCAACATGGATTCCTTAAAGCGAGGTCATGCTTAACAAATATGTTATGTTTTTTGGAAGAAATCACTAAGTGGATAGACGTGGGATCGCCAGTAGATATTATCTACTTAGATTTTCAGAAAGCTTTTGACAAAGTGCCACATCAAAGATTACTACTTAAATTAAAAGCCCATGGTATCGGGGATAGCATAACTGACTGGATAGAACAATGGCTGACTGACAGAAGACAACGAGTTGTAGTATATGGAGAAGTTTCAAATTGGAAATCGGTTTTGAGTGGGGTACCTCAAGGATCAGTATTAGGACCTATATTATTCTTAATCTATATCAATGACTTGGACGACAGTATAACAAGTAACATACTGAAATTTGCAGATGACATAAAATTGTTTAGAAAGCTTAATACTGATGGTGATAAACAACATTTACAAAACGATCTAGACAGATTAGTGAAATGGTCTGAGAAATGGCAGATTTTGTTCAATTTTGGGAAATGTAAATGCCTACATACAGGACATGGGAATTTGGATGTAAACTATAAAATAGGAGATACTGTTCTGGGTACTACTGTAAAAGAAAAGAACTTATGAGTTACAATAAGCGCTGATATGAAAGTTTCAGAGCAGTGTGGTATTGCAGCTTCAAAGGGTAATAACATTCTTGGATTGATTAGAAGAAAAAAGTTAATTATACCTCTTTATAAAGCAATAGTTATACCTCATTTTTGAATATTGTATACAAGCATGGAGACCATATCGTAAGAAGGATATAGATACGCTTGAACGCATACAAAGGAGAGCAACTAAAATGATTCCAGAACTTAGAGACCTTAATTATGAAGAACACCTGAAGGAATGTGGTTTAACAACTCTAGAGACAAGGAGGTTAAGAGGAGATCAGATTGAAGTTTTTAAGATATTGAATGGGTATGAAAATATTGATAGAAATGTGTTTTTTAAGATATTGAATGGGTATGAAAATATTGATAGAAATGTGTTTTTCTCACTCAAGAAGGATAGCAGAACTAGAGGACATGAGGTAAAATTAGTAAAGGATCAATGTAGATTGGACATCAGGAAGCACTCGTTCTCACAGAGGACAATAAATGAATGGAACAAATTGTCTACAGATTGTGTAACTGCTAGCAGCGTGAATATGTTTAAAAACAAGGTTGACACATATCTCAGGAGGGCGGGTTATAAGTAGATGAACATTGTTGGCCTCTCGATAAGCCAATGGCTTCCTTGTCCACTTGCCATCTGGGCCTTTGGCTTGGATGGCAAATCTTGTTAAATCTATCTCAGTCAGCTGCATTCCCATTTCTCATTTACTGTCTGTAACACGCGTTCATTAATTTTGTGGTTTCATTCTCTGACTCGTGAATGCCCTGGAATTTAAGGTTGGAATGACGAGAGTACTGCTTTAGCTTGTCCGCCTCCAATACGTCCAACCTATCTTCTAGGGCGCTAATTCGTTTATCTTTCATGTCCAGCAGTTGTTTCATATTAGACATCTGGTGCCCCATGACTGCAGCCATCGTCTTGATCAGTAGCGGCGCCATTTGCTCCATCACGTCAAGAACAAGAGTTTCGTGCTCAACTGGTAGACTTGCCGCGAATCCGACCGCCTTTCGCCGGCTTTGCATTGCCCCGCAACAACTTTAATTGTTCTATTTCCGCCGTAAAGCGTGTCTGTGTTATGTCACTTATTGCGTTCTGGCGCTCAGTGCAGCGTGACTGAAACCTTGGCGTGGCGTGGCGTGAGCGACAATGCAGTGTTTTATGGATCCTTTGAAACGTTCCTCCTTTTATCACCGCCATTGCTTATCGCATAAAAATAACAATTAGCCGACCTCACAAATTACAACATCACTGTCACAATAACCGTTAATTCAGACTCCCATACCTCCCGCCACTGACACACCAACTGGAGAGGCCCGGCACCGTTCGTCAACCTGTCACCCGATCATGCCACCTCCTGGTGGCATGGTCGAGTAGGACATGATTTCGTTGGACAAGAAAAGGGGACAGGGATTTGTTTTTTATATTAGCTGTTGAATAAGTCTGAAATAAAAGATATACGAGACTTCGATTTTTTTGTATTCCGGGACAGCCTATTTTTGGCTAAATGTCTGATGGAACTGAGGGAAAATATCACATCTGAGTTACTTTGTATATAAAATACATTTACAAATTACGTAGAATACTATCATGCTTTAAAATATTGAGAAACATCAGTGAAAACATTCAGTTATGGATATATTGAAATATAAACACGAGGGAAAACAAAGTTTGCGTATAATCACCCACCTGTGCAACATTACTTCATAGTGATATAATTCATAGTGACATAATACATACATGTATCGCAACACTAATCATATTATCGTAACAATATCATATAGGTTTCTCTTAGGCGATTATCACAAGAGCCTTGACACATTCGTACTGAGTGTTGGTGACACTCCAGACACAACTAAACACAAACAGTGCGCGAGTCACAACGGCCGAGTGGCCGCTGGTGGAACAGTCGAAGAACAGTGTAAAGGGATCGGTCGTTATCTCAGCTTTAGGCGGGATGGAGGTTACAGCTCATATCTAGCCGGTCTGTGTGAAGTGGTTGTCATTGGTCATAGACACGTCGGTAAGTAGATATTATGTTACACAATGTTGGCGAAATAGTATTCTAATATATCCGGTTTCATTATGAATTGTGTACGGATAGTATACATCAGTTGCCGGTTTAATTGCGAAACCGTTGAGTAATGTTTGCCGCCCTAGCAATACATCATACATGTTGGGTGTTCAGTGGTAAGTAAAAGGTATAGCTTATAATCTCAATTGACAAGACCATGGTACAAAATAAATCTTGTTGATTCACAATTTTCCTCATATGGCGAAATACATATAACCTGACTACGTCTTACAAAAAATTAATAATTATCAACTAGATAAAATACTCGTGAATGTACAGTATCCAGCTATGCAGTCCCGTAAACTATTGAACATACATAAATTGTTACGAATAATTGCTTCTATATTGATAACTAGAATACAGTTTTTTGGTACTGGTTTTCGCGTAAATACCAAGTAAATTGTAATTTGTCTTAAATAATCTGACAGATCATCTACGCCAGAGTAGTACCTTCAACAACACTAAGACAATACGAAATACTATCCAAATTTACTATTGTCTCTACATTAAAATTAAATACATTCTAGTGCAGTTATTAATATGCACAACGCGACATCAAATGCAGTGAATTAATCTAAATTTCGGGATAGCTGATAGCATAGTTTGCTTGATCTGATGATATTTTGCTTCAATTAATATACTTGCAGTTAGCTATGTTTCACTCAAACGCGGTTTCTTCATCTGTTTAATTAAACCACTGCAGACCAGAAAGAACGGGATCGCCGCGACTACTCGAGGTGTAGGACACAAGGACACTCGCGACACGTCTACGTGTGAGATTATATTAATATAATATGTTATGCTCAACAGAGTGCCAAAAGTGTACAACCGCATGCAATGACGTCATAGGCTGTGAGGTTTGTGACACGGGCAAGCAGCAGCCGGACTGTGTAAACGGTGTGTATAAATACAATAATGTGTTTTAATCATGTGAAAGGTCTGCACTGTCTTATCTTTCTTACATGCGAAGTTCACATTCTAAAATAAATATTTTAAGGAAGTTTCTTTAATGCCAAAAACCTAACTAATAATTCATCATACCTTTTTCTATTTCTAATCCGCAGTTTCACTAAATCGCTATTATGAACATTAATGTTAATATGGAAGAAAATAGACGTTGTTACCCGATAAAATGGGTTGGCTTATGGAAATATATTATAGTTTAGAAGGCAGAATTGTTTGTGCACATTGGCTGCTGTTGTGTGAATAATCGACAGCCCTAATCTTTTTTGTATCCAAATTAATTATCGCACATTGTCCAGACTGCGACCCGGGAGCTTACGGGAAGAACTGTGAAGAAGACTGCGGACATTGCAAGGACAAGACACTTTGTGATGTTAAGAATGGAAATTGTACCAGCGGCTGTGAAGCGTGGTACACGTCAGTTATTTGCAAAACGTACATATGTAAGTGACACGCACGCATGCACGCACGCACAAAAGCACGCACGCACGTGGGTGTGTTTTGTAGTTTTACCATAATTAATAATGCTAACGGTTAATGCCATAATATATATTTTAAGGTAATTATTTCGCTGCAATAATAATAATACAGGGCCATATATATTCACGAAAATAATATTAGTATTATACGAATCAAATACGTTATCAGTATAATTAATTAATATAATTTTAACATCCTTGAAGTAATTGCATGCGTATTCAACAAGAGCGTATGTGTTATTCCATGCGTCATCGATTTAAAACTGTATCTACAGAAAGTACGTATTTCCTACACTAGACACCCCGTATTTTGAATCAACGGACAAGCCAGAAGTTGACAACATCCATAGTTCATCAGTGACAGTGAGGTGGCCAACAGCTAAGAACATCGCGTCTATGGAGACTCACTATTACTACATCGTCTGGCTTCAAGCTGAAGGAAAGACATATTTGAATACAACCAAACAACCACAAACATCAAACACGGATCGGTTTGAATCACACATCATCGGACTGCAGTTCAACACGCACTACTCAGTCAAGGTTGAACCTTATCGCCAACAGAACGAACTCCGTGAGGCTGGAACAAGTACCGGCGTCACCAGGTTTAAAACTACTTGTACAGGTAAGTGGATATTATATGAATGTATATTTCTATCGAATAAGTTCGCGTTAAGGTGATACAAATAAAAACAACAATTAAATTAACTTATAAATATTACACCTAGTTGCAAGCGTTTACACTAATTTAAATTACTTGATTATTTAATGTTTTGTTGCGCCTCTGAGCTCAGGCTCCTGAGGATAAAGGCGCCGTAGAAGTTAATTATTATTATTATTATTATTATTACTTGATGCACTTGATAAACGTAACTATAACGGACAATCAGATAGGGCATAACAAACACTTTAAGTGAAATATTAATCAACAAAGTTTCCAATTTCTATTATACTTTCAGAAGAGCGTTATCCGCTGCAGATATACTTTTTTTTAAAACGTGTTTAACTACGGTGCTCATCAATGCTAGAATTCATAAAATTTGAAGTTCTTTTACGCAGTGACAGTGAATCTTGTAACACACCTGCTTTCATCAAGACATACCCATGATTCTACTTGGCAAACAATGTCATGTTCGAATTATTAATTTACGTGGCACTGCTGATCGAGTTGGCAACTATATTTTATGCACACGATTTCAATTATCAGCGAGGTGAAACTAAGACAAACTGAAGACATTCGCTAATAAGAAACATGTATCCTTTGCGGACATTCATATATTAATGATGAATGTTAGTATTGTGTTACCTACTGTTATAAAGTAATTACACAACATGAAAGCTTCGACATTAAACTGATTTTGACTATATCTATTGCAACTTAGCTGCATAAATGTTATCTATATAAAACAGTGTTCAAACAGTTGCATACTTATTATTAGTTGTATAAACAGTTTAATGTTAGATAGATGCTGACCAAATTTATAGCAAATATAGTAAATTCGAATTCTTGCTGTGGTATGAATGTACTATCATTTTTACATTAAGCAAGCTGTCTTGTAATTGCAATAGCGTCATATTATAATAATGCAATCCACGTTTGGTTTCAGTTCCAGACATCCCCGTCATAGAGAACGTGACGATGTCAACTCAGAACGGATCCACTAACGGAAATATCGATGTGACTTGGAAGGTCAGTAGCGTGTATTAAGTTGAACTTAACTTATTTTATTTGCTACACAGGCACGTTCTCAGATTTTTACTAAATGTTTACTCTATAAATGTACCTCTGTGGTACCTTCAAATGGCACAACAATCATACAGATTGTGTTAGTAGCCTCAGTGGAGTTGGGAAGCACGTGCAAGGCTGGATGGCGAGTGAAAATCTTATTGCAATCTTTGTTTGCACGTTAAAAGTAAGTATGTTTTTCTGTTGAAGATAACCACCTGCGGCATACCATCCCCAACCAAAGGCAGCCAAGTATTAAACGCAGGCCTTAGTAGTTATCACAGGTGTATAAAAGAGTATGGTCATGTTGATTGGCGCTTACTCTTTTATAAAATTATTAAATATCACATCAGCTGTCATGATTTCAAAAGTGTTTCGATAAAACCTGTTGCCAATGTTTCAATGTCTATGTTTTGTACATTATCATGATCGGTGCGTCTATTCACTGGAAAAGTTGTCTATGTTGATCGAACTGGGAAGTATTCAACTTGATTATTCTCTCCACACAACTTGGCATACTAACGAATGGAGGAATTAATTATTTTTATTCTGGTTCTTGTGTAAATCCGCAATAAATTTATTTCGCGTTCAATGTAAAAATAATTATCTAATGTCACACGTCACATCTTGCTCGTTTTATCTTTGCACACAGACGCTGAATTACAGTGGGTGCGATCAAATTGTAGCTGTAGTTGTGCTCTACAAACTCCCGCATAATAATACTTGGCAACACAAAGAGGCAGAACGAGTCAGCGACACACGGCTGATACTACATAGCGTTAACTACGACGTGTACGAGGTGAAAGTGTCGGCTAGGAACAACGAATACTTCACCTCAACCAGCGAAACAGTTGTCGCAAACTTCTTGACAAGTAAGTCGATATTGTTTATATGTTATATATGCCATTCTGTAATGATATGAAACGTTTTACCCCAGCCCTTCCGCGTGTTCCATTTTGTTTTTCACGAAAGTACTCAGATGTCCCTACGTATCCCCCGGTCAGAACTTTGTCTTTGAGAAACATACAAATAGATTTTTCTAGCACTTTATATTTCAAAACATGAACATATGCAAAGGTGATATATTTATATAGTATTACACGTTATTGATATCAATGAAGCGCAGCTGTTTTTTGGTTAAAGACATTTGAAGTTTATCCCAAACGTTTTATGTCGTAACGGAGACCAAATATCGCGGCTAATCAGAATCATTGCAACATAATTTATTATTGTTTTAAGTCGGGTCGTTGCCATGGAAATCGGATTGGATTTGGAGGATGGTTTTGTACTATTTCTTAAATGTTTGATCAAATTCACTGAAAATTGGCCTTGTACACACCCTCCTACAACTACTATTATTACATTAGTATTTTCAGAGAATAATATTGTAGTATATACTCTCATCGATAAACTCGCCAACCTTTGTAGAGATTACGCATGACCTGTTTTGTTATGGTGTAGACACATAGAAATGGGTACATGGGTTCATATGCGCAAATCATCAAATTATGTACGCAAAGACCTTTGTTGACTATTAAATGTCAGTAAACAAATTATAAAATAATATTTCTATCGGAATCAGCTGCACTTCTTTTTGGAGTCAAATGTTCACATTACTGCAATCAACATTATGATGTGTATGCGGACTCTTTGTTTTCCGCGGAAGTGACACGTGGACCACCTCCGACGTTTCGGTTTGTCTTCGATAATGGCATAAAAAGAATATATGAAGTATTCTCACAGCATTTGAGATTTATGTGTTTGGACTGTATTGTTTCCAGAATTGAAGTGTGGACCACCTCCAACCGTGGCACATGCCAAGGCCGAGACGACCGGGTCAAGATATCTGGACAGAGCGACGTACACGTGTGAGTCCGGCTACTACAGCGACGGACCACAGAACCACCTCGTCTGCGGCAAGCGCACAAAGTGGGAGGGTGACGAGATCGTGTGTAGAGGTAACCCAGTTTGTATTGCATTATGTGTCAGGGTCATCATTGTGATTCACAACTTCACCGACTTGATCGTCCATAAATCTGTGTATCAAGGATTATCTTGCCTGGGGCTCCGCGGTTGTGAGTGTTTGGCGTGGTGGAGTCATTACCTCCGCGTGATTTGAACAAAAACACAATTTTAAATACGCCCCATAAAAGTTAGCGAGCAGTATTTACCATTTGGCTTGAGACGGCGCGAAGTACATGACACTCAGGATTACAAATATTTGTAATGTAATATTATATACCTAATATCGGTGTTATTGTGTCGTCTTTGGTAAATTTTACTGTTATTCCAAATAGCATGAAGGATCTCGTTGTTATATTCATGGAATACATAATCAATGCGCAAATCATCAAATTATGTACATAGTGAACTCTGCTGACTATTAAATGTCAGTAAACAAATTATTACATTTTATTTCTAACGGATTCAGCTGCACTTCTTATTGGGTCATTTTCTTAATCAAATATTCACATTTCTTCAATCAAAATTATGATGTGTGTGAGGTCTCTTCGCAGAAGTGGAGATTTATATGTTTGGACTGTATTGTTTTCAGAAGTGAAGTGTGGACCACCTCCAACTGTGCCACATGCCAAGGCCGAGACGACCGGGTCAAGATATCTGAACAGAGCGACGTACACGTGTGAGTCCGGCTACTACAGCGACGGACCACAGAACCACCTCGTCTGCGGCAAGCGCACAAAGTGGGAGGGTGACGAGATCGTGTGTAGAGGTAACTCAGTTTGTATTTCATTATGTGTCAGGGTCGTTATTGTGGTTCGCAACTACATAGACTTGACCGTCCATAAATATGAAGGATTAGTTTGCATGGGACTGGGTGGTTGGGTGGACAGAGATGAAAAAGGACAAAAATATCAATTAAATAAGATTCGCTCAGATAGTCTGAGTGAGAAGAAAATAAAAATGCGAAAATGCAAGTAAATAAGTAGCCGTAGGAAGGACAAAGGACACATTCACCGACGGTATACATTTATAAAATATAAACAACAAGATAATGACCATTGTTCTATGGTGAGTTTTCGAAATAATCCACATGATTAATGCATTAAGTGACTAAATGTTTGAGATGCCCTTTACTGTCTTTCACATTATTACACATTGTGGTCTAATATTACATTGTTTTAGCTGCGATTCCCACAGCCCAAACTGTTACTTGCGGTTTGGGAACAGGTCCGTTGATTGGCATAGCTGTGGCAACATTCATACTTGGCGGTGTGATTATGGCTGTCGTTCAGCGTATTATACTTAGGTGAGTAGATGAAAGTTAATTGTGTATAAGTGGGCAATGGCTATTGACAAGGGACTCGCGAATAGCGTGGTGCTGCTGAATCTATGAGAGACAGCACTCAACCATCAGGTGCATAAGTGAGCAATGGCTATTGACAAGGGACTCGCGAATAGCGTGGTGCTGCTGGATCTTTGAGAGACAGCACTCAACCATCAGGTGCATAAGTGAGCAATGGCTATTGACAAGGGACTCGGGAATAGCGTGGTGCTGCTGGATCTTTGAGAGACAGCACTCAACCATCAGGTGCATAAGTGAGCAATGGCTATTGACAAGGGACTCGCGAATAGCGTGGTGCTGCTGGATCTTTGAGAGACAGCACTCAACCATCAGGTGCATAAGTGAGCAATGGCTATTGACAAGGGACTCGCGAATAGCGTGGTGCTGCTAGATCTTTGAGAGGCAACACTCAACCATCAGGTGCATAAGTGAGCAACGGCTATTGACAAGGGACTCGCGAATAGCGTGGTGCTGCTGAATCTATGAGAGACAGCACTCAACCATCAGGTGCATAAGTGAGCAATGGCTATTGACAAGGGACTTGCGAATAGCGTGGTGCTGCTGGATCTTTGAGAGGCAACACTCAACCATCAGGTGCATAAGTGAGCAATGGCTATTGACAAGGGACTCGCGAATAGCGTGGTTCTGCTAGATCTTTGAGAGACAACACTCAACCATCAGGTGCATAAGTGAGCAATGGCTATTGACAAGGGACTCGCGAATAGCGTGGTGCTGCTGAAT
This sequence comes from Lamellibrachia columna, assembly GCA_963662155.1. Taxonomy (NCBI): domain Eukaryota; kingdom Metazoa; phylum Annelida; class Polychaeta; order Sabellida; family Siboglinidae; genus Lamellibrachia; species Lamellibrachia columna. Next base: position 36,374,390 of record OY759269.1, on the reverse strand, counting down.
CTATGAGAGACAGCACTCAACCATCAGGTGCATAAGTGAGCAATGGCTATTGACAAGGGACTCGCGAATAGCGTGGTGCTGCTGGATCTTTGAGAGACAGCACTCAACCATCAAGTGCATAAGTGAGCAATGGCTATTGACAAGGGACTCGCGAATAGCGTGGTGCTGCTGGATCTTTGAGAGGCAACACTCAACCATCAGGTGCATAAGTGAGCAATGGCTATTGACAAGGGACTCGCGAATAGCGTGGTGCTGCTGAATCTATGAGAGACAGCACTCAACCATCAGGTGCATAAGTGAGCAATGGCTATTGACAAGGGACTCGCGAATAGCGTGGTGCTGCTGGATCTTTGAGAGACAGCACTCAACCATCAGGTGCATAAGTGAGCAATGGCTATTGACAAGGGACTCGCGAATAGCGTGGTGCTGCTAGATCTTTGAGAGGCAACACTCAACCATCAGGTGCATAAGTGAGCAACGGCTATTGACAAGGGACTCGCGAATAGCGTGGTGCTGCTGAATCTATGAGAGACAGCATTCAACCATCAGGTGCATAAGTGAGCAATGGCTATTGACAAGGGACTTGCGAATAGCGTGGTGCTGCTGGATCTTTGAGAGGCAACACTCAACCATCAGGTGCATAAGTGAGCAATGGCTGTTGACAAGGGACTCGCGAATAGCGTGGTGCTGCTGGATCTTTGAGAGACAGCACACAACCATCAGGTGCATAAGTGAGCAATGGCTATTGACAAGGGACTCGCGAATAGCGTGGTGCTGCTGGATCTTTGAGAGGCAACACTCAACCATCAGGTGCATAAGTGAGCAACGGCTATTGACAAGGGACTCGCGAATAGCGTGGTGCTGCTGAATCTATGAGAGACAGCACTCAACCATCAGGTGCATAAGTGAGCAATGGCTATTGACAAGGGACTTGCGAATAGCGTGGTGCTGCTGGATCTTTGAGAGGCAACACTCAACCATCAGGTGCATAAGTGAGCAATGGCTATTGATAAGGGACTCGTGAATAGCGTGGTGCTGCTAGATCTTTGAGAGGCAACACTCAACCATCAGGTGCATAAGTGAGCAATGGCTATTGACAAGGGACTCGTGAATAGCGTGGTGCTGCTGGATCTTTGAGAGACAACACTCAACCATCAGGTGCATAAGTGAGCAATGGCTATTGACAAGGGACTCGCGAATAGCGTGGTGCTGCTGGATCTTTGAGAGACAGCACTCAACCATCTGGTGCATAAGTGAGCAATGGCTATTGACAAGGGACTCGCGAATAGCGTGGTGCTGCTGGATCTTTGAGAGACAGCTCTCAACCATCTCGTGCATAAGTGAGCAATGGCTATTGACAAGGGACTCGCGAATAGCGTGGTGCTGCTAGATCTTTGAGAGGCAACACTCAACCATCAGGTGCATAAGTGAGCAATGGCTATTGACAAGGGACTCGTGAATAGCGTGGTGCTGCTGGATCTTTGAGAGACAACACTCAACCATCAGGTGCATAAGTGAGCAATGGCTATTGACAAGGGACTCGCGAATAGCGTGGTGCTGCTGGATCTTTGAGAGACAGCACTCAACCATCTGGTGCATAAGTGAGCAATGGCTATTGACAAGGGACTCGCGAATAGCGTGGTGCTGCTGGATCTTTGAGAGACAGCACTCAACCATCAGGTGCATAAGTGAGCAATGGCTATTGACAAGGGACTCGCGAATAGCGTGGTGCTGCTAGATCTTTGAGAGGCAACACTCAACCATCAGGTGCATAAGTGAGCAACGGCTATTGACAAGGGACTCGCGAATAGCGTGGTGCTGCTGAATCTATGAGAGACAGCACTCAACCATCAGGTGCATAAGTGAGCAATGGCTATTGGCAAGGGACTCGCGAATAGCGTGGTGCTGCTGGATCTTTGAGAGACGGCACTCAACCATCTGGTGCATAAGTGAGCAATGGCCATTGACAAGGGACTAGTGAATAACGTGGTGCTGCTGGATCTGCGAAAGGCATCGATCTGGTTAGCAACATATTGTCCTTCTTGAGACACATAGTATCACAACAGTCTGTGCGATGATTATCTTCGTACCTGTCAGTGTTCAATTGAAAGGTAAGCTGTCTGTACAGTCAGAATCATAACGGGAGTACCAGAAGGCTGTATTCTGGGACCAATCTTCTTTATTGTATTCACGAATGACAAAAGACATGCCACTGAGCACTAGAACGGAACACACCGTGGACATGCATGCTGACGACTCTACAATCAGTGCTACGACCGTCCGGTCAATTGGACGTACCCTAAACAACGATCTTTAGAAAATAATTGACTGGTATGATTAAAACGGAATGGTCATTAATGGTAAAAAAACAAAGGTCATGATTATCATTACTCGACAAAAGTGCCAACACCTCGGCATAACTGATCCCGACAGCATCAAGGGACATAATTTTCAAGTGGTCGAAACGGCAGGCTACTCGGGCTTCGAATAGACCATTTCCTCACCTGGAACACACTTGTGCAAAACATACACGATTGCCGGTAATCGTGCACTTCTCTTGAACGCCAGGCTTAACATGTGTTCATGTCTGCTAAGGTACTGACCACAAATTACATGTGACATATATCAACGCCTGCCTCGAACGTTTTCAACTAGAAACACAGGATCGAGCGCACAAGGAGATATTTACCTACCAAAAGCACGAACCAAAATCTTCAAAAACTCGATAGCAATTACGGGTGCAAACATCTGAAACAATCTCAGCCTAGCACTACGACAGTGTAACTCAAAATATGTTTTTAAAGCATGTTATCTGAACAAGGTCTTTGACGCGCGAGACCACAAACATTTTAAATGGACTATTTTAGTTAATTTACTGATATTATGTATTTTACCCATATATTTCTTAAATTGTTAAACCATGCATTTAACTAATTATTTAAATATATCTTTACTGCATTTTTTAATAAGCTGACATTTGTTATGATTTAATCTTACGCGGTACTATATTTACTTGTATATTTATGTTTTAAACTCACCACCCATATAAATATAAAATGTATATTTTATAAGGTTTATCGTGAATACAAAGTATTATTATTATTGTGTATTAATCATCATAATCCTCCGTTTACTATAATATATAAGAGCTCATTCTAATGTCATAAGATCTCTTAAAATGGTTCAATACCAATTCTTACAAACTGGCAGTAATAACAAAGTCTAACAAAAACAGTATTGTGTAATCATATATAGATTAGACATGCAGGAAATAAATTTTCATTGACAACACAGTTCGCTCATATTTGCGCCTGATTATTCTCCGATATAGTGATAATGGTTTTTTTCAGGAAACAGGTCACGTATTCGACTTCCTACACATTGAAATCGTTAACTGGAATTATGATAATCATCATCAGGTGATCATAAAAAATAAGACAGTTTGGAGGAACCGACGTTGATTTTAAACAGGTGTCGATTCCAACATTAACAACATAGTGAGCTCTTTAAAACAACATTCCGCGTGACGCTACAATTGTCTTGATGCGTGAAGAGCCAGCAGTAGATGTAAAGAAACGTCAGGGTTGAATAATAAACAATTCAATGTTTAGCTTAACAAGTTATGTTCGATGAAACCTAAATTAATATCTTAATATATATTTTAGAATGAGGTCAAACAACAAGAAAGCTGACAGCGAAGAACGCCAGACAGAGCAGCCTCCAATTGAAATGAGAGCAGGTAAACATCTTTGAAATGTTTGCAATGTATGCATATATCATGTGAAATCATGTGAAGTAAAGAACGTGCATGTTTGTTGGGTGGCTTTGATAACTTAGATGATTGCAATTACCAGGGTATCTGATCTGAGGTGTGTGCATGCATATTTGAAGATACTATTAATAAACATTACTATTTTAATGGTTATATATATATTATATAGTATAATTACTTTGTTATTCTGTATAGACACATTTGAAATAAATTCACTCACTTTACAAATAACATTGTGCCTTTCTTGTTTGCCAGGCGTCATCGGAGGTGTTCCAGACTACGACCATCTAACGAGAGTGCCGGGAGAACAGGATCGACCCAATGTCTATGACGTAATACCCGTCTATGACGAAATATCTACCTAGCGGTGTATCAACTCACCAACGCAATGAGAGTTTAAAGGAATTGAAACTGTATTCGCTGCATGCGTGCATGTGTGCGTGCGTGCGTATGTATGTCAACGTGTGCATGCGTGTGCTTGTGTATCCAAGCACACGCATGGTACGTACGTAAATACAAATGTGTGTATTTACGTACGTACATAAATGAATTAATTTATATATGGTTATGTATCACATTTGATTGTCATAGCCTGGTAAAACAAATTCACACATGTACATGGACATAGTGTAAATACCATGTTTTTTTCACCATAAAAGTCAACAGACATTCCGTTAGCCAGAACTCGAATAAGGGGATCGGACGATTCTCGACCGCGCTTGGCTACGGTTAGTTGAACGGGCATATTTCCACAAGAAAATGTGGATCACTTGATCATCATAGTAAACAGTGAACGACTTTGTATGTAAATTTAGGTACCTATTAGGTATATGTATCCTTAGATATATTATCGTATTGAAGAAGTACCTATTTAGTATAGGCAGATTCCGTGTTACAGCACAGCACATATTTTAACCATGATGCAATACTGCAGCACATCGAATTAGCATAGAATCATATACAACAGAGTGGTCATACGACGTATCCGTAGCACGACATAGAGTTATAGGTCTACTTAGGATAATATCATACATAAGGAGAAACAGTTAACTGTACCCCTGTACAACGCAATAGTTTGGAATATTCCTCATTTGGAGTACTGTATTCAAGCATGAAGGCTATATCGCAAGAAGGACATTGAATAGCTAGAAAGAATACAACGAAGAGCAACTGAGCTGATTCCAGAACTGCGAGATCTTAGTTATGAGAACCACAGCGCACAAAGCATCATACGTTAAGGAATTGCATATATTGAATATGAGAACGTACTAATTTTCACACAAGGACAATAAATGAATGGCACAAATTATCAAATGATTGTGTGAATGCTAGCAGTCTGAATATGTTTAAGACTAAAACTTAGATATATCTGATAAGGGCGGGCTGTACATAGATGACAAATTTGTTGGGACTCTCAATAAGCCAACGCTTTCCTTGTCTACTCGTCAGCTAGAGTTTGTAGCTTTGGACGGCAATCTTGTTAAATCTTGTTAAATCTAACACAAGACCGTTGCACGGCATACTGTAATGGCACAGTGGTCATACTACATAACCAAACCATAACGCAATGGACATGAAAATCCCCGTTGTTTGATCATTTTTCAAACAACCTCCCGACCTCAGAATAATCCGTGGCGCCTCTGGTGCATAATATAAAACTAATATGAAGGTGAAACCTTCGACGGAAATAATTTGTATTTCGCGCGATTTTTTGCCGTGAGCTGAACTAATCGTGTACCTACGCCAACGCATGCTCAATCACGTCTAAAGTTATTCAAACGTCAGATCAGCCGATTTTTGCCTTCCAATGCTAGCGTTGCTGAAACAGTAATTATTTCTAACTCTCTAATGTCAAGTACAAGTTCTTCTCCCGTCGACAACCGATCCCACGATGCATTGTGTTTATACACTCCCGCCGTCTAGCGATCAAAAACGTGATATTCCGTGTAACGACTATTTCGGATAACACACTCCTGCTTTTGTCGTATTTGATTTTCCGATTTCTTTCGTAGACTGCTTAGGTTTTCGGCTATATTACATTAAATGTAATAACTTTTAATAAATGTAATAACTTTTAATAAATGTAATAACTTTTAATAAATGTAATAACTTTTAATAAATTCATTAATGTACATTAATAAATTTTCTATGATATGATTCAATGAACCATGTGTGTAAATACACTTAATAAAGCAAAACACCTGGTCACTCCTTCACTTGCAAATGCTCACTTTATTTTGCGGTAGACCACTACGGGATCACACGTTGGGGGAGATCTCCTACTATTCACTTACGTCAACAAGGAAGGTCTGCATGTACTTATGCCAACAAGGAAGGTCTGCATTTATTTATGCCAACAAGGAAGGTCTGCATTTACATTCTCAACAATGTTATAACACTCGTGTTCATAAACTGGAACTAGTTCTAGTTTGTCGTGAGGGTGGAACTGGGTGACGTGATGTGTGACGGGTCAGTGAGTAACGTGTATCATGCAATGTTAGACAGGACACCGGATAAACCTGGAATTATCAAAGGGCGCATGGTTTGATTTATCATGTAGGGAGACAATGTGCATCATCGTTTGTTACAAATGGACACAAATAAAGGCCACCGGAACAGTACATCGTAATACAAACCAATAATACTGCAGCACACTATTTCAAACAACAAACCATGTTGTGGCCAGTTTAAAAAGTAGCTTTAAAAATAATGTTTGCTTTTGTTTCTTTTTCTTACCTCTCCATTCTGACCTTCAAAATTTCAAATGGTTAACAAATTGCTTCATCTTTGGTCTAGTTACAGCCCTTTGAACCAAATCGTTACGTCCGTAACGGTGGGGTTACCAGGTCTAAAAACGTCATTGCACAATTCGTCATTTGTTCATTTAAATGGTTTCTTGCTCATTAAATCTGGTGCATATATGGTATAAATCATGTACGATTCCCGCGGACATATGATATTGATTTTTTTCAGTTTTTTTTTCTTTGCAATCAATTCGACCAAAGATAGCTTTAAAAATAAAGTTTGCTTTTATTTTTTCTCACTTCACCGTTCATGTCTACGTGGTTCAACATTCAAAACTTCAAATGATTAACACATTGGTGCATCGTTGGTCTAGTTACAGTCCATTGAACTAATTCATGGATTACGACTACAGAGATATCCTAAATTGTGCTTTTAGCATGTCACAGACAACCCTGTTCAAACAAATAAATGTTGTGGTATTAAAATTAATTACCAAGTGTGTGATATATGTATAAGTTTAATTTACAGTATCAAGAAACCTGCAATATATCACTAATAGTTTATAATCCAGAGTTATGTGTCGCCAAAATCATACGATTTAGGTTACGTTACTTCGTTGCAAATGCGTAATCGATGTATATTTGTTTTAATAAACTTAATTATTCTTTAATAGGCGATAATAAATTTAATATTTTTTCAAATCTTGCGTTCTTTGCTCATTTTGTTCCACTGGCTTATCGAGAGTCCAACCAATGTTTCATCTGTAGCCCACCCTTCTGAGATATTGGGCAATTTTGTTTTTAAACATATTCAAGCTGCTAGCATTAAGACAACATGTAGATATTGATTCCATTTTTTATTTTCCTTTGTGAGAATATGTACTCGCTGATATACAATCTACTCTGATCCGTCACTAACGTTGTCTCGTGTTCTTTTATCTTTCTTAAGAAAAACATTACACCTATCAATATTTTCATACCCATTCAATATCTTTCAAAATTCAATTTGATCGCCACGGAACTTCACTTTCTCTGGAGATGTTAAATCACATTCTTTTATGCGTTCTTCAAAACATGCTAATACCTTCCATCTGGAGTCCCACAGTGATCCGGCCAGTCCTGTTCTCTTTAGCTTATACACTACGTCTCTTAGCCAAGTATATACTAATCATAATCTCAGTGATCACCTGTATCACAAATTTCTATATCACTTTCACAATCAGATGCACAAGCAGACACAATATGAAGCATTTAGCCAACTGTGGCTGCCACACTACGTTCATTATATGATCCATATTTTACCATGTACTATATAATCCACACCCGTGCAATTATTGTGCGAGGCTCGTAACCATGTGGCGTCTGACACCACGGTTCCCATGTGAGCAAGGTATCAACGATAAGTATTAAAGGACCTTTTTGTTATTAACATGACACCCCCGCTTAATGGCTTGCGTAGTTACAATTACAAGTTAAAAACGTCATTGCACAATTCGTCATTTGTTCATTTAAATGGTTTCTTGCTCATTAAATCTGGTGCATATATGGTATAAATCATGTACGATTCCCGCGGACATATGATATTGATTTTTTTCAGTTTTTTTTTCTTTGCAATCAATTCGACCAAAGATAGCTTTAAAAATAAAGTTTGCTTTTATTTTTTCTCACTTCACCGTTCATGTCTACGTGGTTCAACATTCAAAACTTCAAATGATTAACACATTGGTGCATCGTTGGTCTAGTTACAGTCCATTGAACTAATTCATGGATTACGACTACAGAGATATCCTAAATTGTGCTTTTAGCATGTCACAGACAACCCTGTTCAAACAAATAAATGTTGTGGTATTAAAATTAATTACCAAGTGTGTGATATATGTATAAGTTTAATTTACAGTATCAAGAAACCTGCAATATATCACTAATAGTTTATAATCCAGAGTTATGTGTCGCCAAAATCATACGATTTAGGTTACGTTACTTCGTTGCAAATGCGTAATCGATGTATATTTGTTTTAATAAACTTAATTATTCTTTAATAGGCGATAATAAATTTAATATTTTTTCAAATCTTGCGTTCTTTGCTCATTTTGTTCCACTGGCTTATCGAGAGTCCAACCAATGTTTCATCTGTAGCCCACCCTTCTGAGATATTGGGCAATTTTGTTTTTAAACATATTCAAGCTGCTAGCATTAAGACAACATGTAGATATTGATTCCATTTTTTATTTTCCTTTGTGAGAATATGTACTCGCTGATATACAATCTACTCTGATCCGTCACTAACGTTGTCTCGTGTTCTTTTATCTTTCTTAAGAAAAACATTACACCTATCAATATTTTCATACCCATTCAATATCTTTCAAAATTCAATTTGATCGCCACGGAACTTCACTTTCTCTGGAGATGTTAAATCACATTCTTTTATGCGTTCTTCAAAACATGCTAATACCTTCCATCTGGAGTCCCACAGTGATCCGGCCAGTCCTGTTCTCTTTAGCTTATACACTACGTCTCTTAGCCAAGTATATACTAATCATAATCTCAGTGATCACCTGTATCACAAATTTCTATATCACTTTCACAATCAGATGCACAAGCAGACACAATATGAAGCATTTAGCCAACTGTGGCTGCCACACTACGTTCATTATATGATCCATATTTTACCATGTACTATATAATCCACACCCGTGCAATTATTGTGCGAGGCTCGTAACCATGTGGCGTCTGACACCACGGTTCCCATGTGAGCAAGGTATCAACGATAAGTATTAAAGGACCTTTTTGTTATTAACATGACACCCCCGCTTAATGGCTTGCGTAGTTACAATTATAAGAAATAAAATTGTTATTTACATTGTACAATTATGGTCATTGATATGTTCGTATCGGTTAATAAGTTTATGACTATAAAATATGATGCATAACGATAAATTAATTGATTCATTTACAAAATTAGCCAATAAAAACACAGCGTTAATGTGATCGGTTTGCACAGATATACATGAGCTAACTGATAAACTATACCTCTTATTGGTCAACCATTAGCGAAAAAACACAATCATTTGGTTAAACCTTATTGAGTCACGATTATGGTTGTCTGTCTGATCACACAGATACAACTAACTGATACACATTCGTTAACTATGAAAGCAATTGTGAATTTGTTACACGCATGATTCCAATATTCCTCAAGAAATAAAGTCATTTTGTGATCCTGCATAAGCTCTAGTACGAATGCCTGTTACCTACGAATGCATAGTTTTCATCAAGCTGCTATTTAAATTTAAACAGCATTTGCGAGTGTTCTGTATAATGCAATCGACATATGTGTCGCATGATGTAATCGACACATGTGTCGCATGATATAATCGACATATGTTTCGCATGATGTAATCGACATATGTGTCGCATGATATACTCGATATGTGTGCTGTATAATGCAATTGATATATGTGTTGTAAGATACAATTGACATATGTGCTGTACGATACAATAGTCTTATGTGTTATGTGATACCATTAACATAATTATTATGTGCTATATGATGCAATTGACATTTGTACTGTATGGCGCAATCGACATATATGGTGTATGCTGCAATCGACACATATGTTGTATAGTGCAATCGACACATGTGCTGTACGATGCAATCGACACATGTGCCGAATGGTACAATCGACTTGCGCTGTATGATACACTCGACATCTGGCTGGTCAGTTTGTTCGCTTGTTGTGGTATACTCCGTTGGTCCTACTGGAAATTGGCATACTGGTCAAACTGTGCCATGTACTCAAGTGCTAACTCGTACAGGAACCGGTACTGCTTCTGTAATACAGGTACAACATGTATCAATGCACTGTCAAAACTAATGATGATGCTGGTGATGATGATGGTGATGGTGATGATAATGGTGGTGGTAATGATGGTGATGATGATTGCGATGGTGGTGATAATGATGGTGGTGGTGGTGATGATGATGGTGGTGATGGTGATGATGATGGTGGTAATGATAGCAATAACAACACAATTTAGGAAGCATGTATGGGAAAACCGGCAAATCGTTTGAGCCTGGCTCGAGGGGCACACCGAATCGAAACCTCCTGATTATGGTAGAACATAACGCGATGTGTATACATAGTTAAATATATCAAAGAAGACATTGTTTGACTGTGACAGACCTGCCAACCAGTGACAGTTGATACATTCTACATATACAAAGAATTGCATTTATTTGACCAACTAGACAATGTTTAAGCGGGAAGGATGATGACAATTACATTATGAGAGAGTCGAAAGTTATGCCGTGTTAGTATACAGATTCACTTTGGTAGTTGAGCATTGCCTTACACATAGCTACGTTACACGATTGTTACGACGAACAAAAGGTAACAAGAACTAATATCCCAAACCTCCTATTCTACAGTGTAGAAAAAGTATTAATGATTATGTCATCAGGACTAAGGCGAAAGACCCACCAGATCTGTTACGAGTTGAGGGCGACTTGAGCGGATGTGCTGAACAGCGTGGAACACGTCCACCTCCTGCTCCACCTTCATGTGTTCGAGCAGGTAGCTAGCAGCACACAGCAGGCCACAGCGAGTGGCCCCGTCTCTGTGGATGGACGGTCAACATGATATTATGTTAACAGCTTTCTTATTGATATTGGGAGATATGTCCTGGCTTTGGATATTCGCGTTCATGGGTAGTACACGAAGACTGATAACGATGTTTACACAAGTTATATTCTGACGTACGTTTGACCTTAAAGGCGGAGGAGGCTGTAGAAGGCCGTATGGGTAGGCACAAATTCAGTCAGTACGTCGTTGATTGAGTCAGGGACTCAGTGTCTGGATCAGCGACTCGGTGCCTGAACGAGTGAGTGAATGAGTCAGCCATCCAGTCAGTACATCGGCGACTGAGTCATTGACTGAGTAAGTCAGGCAGCCAAGCAGGCAGGCACATCTTCACTCACGTACGCGGGTTTTTACCTACTCTCCCCTCATCGCGCTCACTCACTCATTCACTCACTCATTCATTCACTCACTCACGCACTCATTCATTCATTCGCTTACTCACTCACGCCTGCACAAGCACAATGGGCAATAAACATGTCAACGCAGACGAGAAGGAACACTTGGTAGCCGTATTGTGTGTGAAGGTAGAACTCACGAGCAGTGGATGGTGATTGGTCCGTTTCCACTCTGTTGTTGCCACTTTTCGACCATATCCATCAACTCTATGAAGACTTTCTTGCTGCTAGGCACCGATGCGCCATCGCCCCAATTCGTCAGATGAAACTGCTTCAGAACTGTGACGTTGTCTTCCGTCTGGCGGGTACACAAACCAATCAAACACTACGTGTGATATCCTAATTAACTTAGTTAATTGTAAATCAGATATTACTGTTGTTATGTATTATGGTTATTTTAGCCGACATCTGAGAATTTTGCAAAATCCAATCACGCAATGCAGGTATGATTTCTCGACATTTAACACTGGTCAAAGAAGCGGTTGTACTGTTTGTTCTTTAATGGCACATGTTTTTAGTTTAAACTAATTTACAAGTGACAATATATTATGTAGTACACAAAAGTACATACACGACCCGATTTGGTAAGTTTGAACTTCCGCACTGTTACGTTGGAGGTTTCGTTGACGTCTGCGTCTTCCAATTGGACGTCAAACGGACCGTACTGTTGACGTGTAGCGTCGTCTTTCGGCCAGTAGATGGCGCATTTCTACGCGAAGGACATCATAATTTAATATTTTATGAAACCATTACTGGTACTAATCTTCTTCTTCTTCCAATAATCTGCCTTGTATCAACGACTAGGGATACAGACAAGCCGATTGGCTAACACACACAAATAATAAACTTATTTGCAGTGCAATTTGTTGTTTTCTTCTGTTGTGTCAGGTAACATCTCTAGGTGGTTTCCACTAATGTGAAATTGTAAAATGACTTACTTAGTAATCTACATATCTCTTTACAAAAAAAAAACACATTGTCAGACTACGATACGCACGCCATCTACCATTAGAAATGATACGACCATACACAAGGAATATTTCATGATCATATTATGAGCATTTGTGTCGAAAACATCAATGACTAAACACCTTGAAATTACGGACCTAAAGTAAACGGTTATCGATACTAGATTAGTCTTAATGCGCTGTCCGCAGTGCGGCGCTGCCGTAATTACGTAGGATCAACATTTCCGACAGAGGGCGACGTTAAACGATAGGCTGATACTTACGTCATCAGTGACGTCATAGTCGTCGAGCATAACGACTGTACGGGATTCATGGTCTGCCAACAACCTCCACATGTCAATGACTGTATTTGTCATCGGTGACTGTGTGACGATGTAGGCGTTGCGCTGCTTGTAACCCTGCAAGTGTAAGTACATGGCACGTATATGTTTTATATATTGTAGCAACGGATGTCAGATGAAAGTGGTAGAAAGCATCCATCATTATCCAAACATATTTTCCGATATCGCATTTCCACCTCAAATTGACGGCGGTCCCTCGTACTGTTCTGCAGCAGCAGCAGCAGCAGCAGCAGCAGCAGCAGCAGCAGCAGCAGCAGCAGCAGCAGCAGCAGCAGCAGCAGCAGCAGCAGCAGCAGCAGCAGCAGCAGCAGCAGCAGCAGCAGCAGCAGCAGCAGCAGCAGCAGCAGCAGCAGCAGCAGCAGCAGCAGCAGCAGCAGCAGCAGCAGCAGCAGCAGCAGCAGCAGCAGCAGCAGCAGCAGCAGCAGCAGCAGCAGCAGCAGCAGCAGCAGCAGCAGCAGCAGCAGCAGCAGCAGCAGCAGCAGCAGCGTTTGTTTGTTTTTATTTGTATGTGTGTGCATCTTTGCGCATGCATAAACACGAGCGATTGTTCACAGGGCTAAACGTTTCTCATGCAAATATTTAAGTAAATGCCGGTCTGAGTGGTTGATAAGCAACTTACAGATGCTTACTTACATATACTTACATGCACAGATACGGCGTTGATGTAATTGTTACAGCTTCCCTTCCACGGGGTCAACAAGTACAGTCGGTGTTGATCACCTGGTAAAATATTGTGCATTTGCAAACAGCGATACGTATTCAAGCGCTTACTCTTCATTGAACTATTGGCGAAGTTCACAAGGCTTAAATTACATCTCATCAACTTTTTAGGAATCAGCGTAGCCTACGTTGTGATCATTAAAATGTTAATTGGCTACATTCTCACTAGGAGGCGAGGCGGATTCTTATAAACCACCTCTCACTTTCCGCGTGAATGCCTGGAGGTGTTTTAAAGTTTTACTAACGTGATACTTGTTACAAACTGAACCAAATAAAACTACTGAAACATATGCGAAACCGAATTATTACCATTAATAATAATATAATAATAACAATGATAACAATAATAACGATCACTGACCCGGAATTACTTCAACGTGGCGGTTTTTGCCGATGTTGACTGGTTCGAGGGCAGCGCACACCTCGTCCTCGTCGCTCTTGGCCAGCGGCTTCAGCGCGTTCAATCGCTTCACAGGAAGATACCAGCACATGTTAGCAACATTAGTCGTATGTTACGTGAGTACCTATGTTGAACAAGTGAACTGCGTGTAGATTGCAACCAATTACACATTTAGTGTGAATATTTTCTTAAACTCGGTGTTTATGTGTGCTTACTTAGTATGTCCTGTCAAGGTTGAACTAACACTTATTTAGTATGTCCTGTCAAGGTTGAACTAACACTCACTTAGTAAGTCCTGTCAAGGTTGAACTAACACTTACTTAGTATGTCCTGTCAAGGTTGAACTAACACTTACTTAATATGTCCTGTCAAGGTTGAACTAACACTTACTTAGTATGTCCTGTCAAGGTTGAACTAACACTCACTTAGTATGTCCTGTCAAGGTTGAACTAAGACTCACTTAGTATGTCCTGTCAATGTTGAACTAACACTTACTTAGTATGTCCTGTCAAGGTTGAACTAAGACTCACTTAGTATGTCCTGTCAAGGTTGAACTAACACTTACTTAGTATGTCCTGTCAAGGTTGAACTAACACTTACATGCGGAAAAATCATTTAAATTAGTCTTGTTATGATTTTAAAAAGTCAATACAATATATGTGCATATCTTTATCACAACATTTATGAACACTTCGCTTATGTTGTAGCAGTGTCAATGTTAAAATGGTGCTATCTGTTGGAGTCAACAACTGTACATTTCACCTCGCTTTCAAGGCGATTACATTCAGTTCAACACAGTTACTCTCTGGCCTAGATGTGACTTATCATTGTCAGTTAATGGCTTCTTGTGCATTTGGCTGTCAAATTGGTATTTTATATGTATATTTCTAGTTGTTTATTGGTAACTTCGATATTACCAAACAGGACGCCTTTTTTATTCGCCAGCAAAACATGTGTTATAATTCCTATTGTTTGGTAACATGTTCATTAATGTATTTTCATTTTGCATTTCAATTCTAAGCAGATGTACTCTAATTTGTTTGGACTAGGTTTAATTCTGGGTGCTATTAATTATGATGTAGAAAATGCTACAAATAAAATAATAACACTACTAATACAAACCTCAAATACTAATACAAACCTCAAATTGTTCAACAACTTTATCTTCTCGACACAATTCGTCAAACGTGTGCCTTAGCTGGGAACACGGTATAACGGTCTCTTGACTAGACTCTATCAGGGCTTGATAGACATACACGTACTGTTCCTGCGAAAGGAAAAACAGTGTATTTGAAGTGCACCGCTTATCCGAAATGTAACAAGCCATATTAATATTGCAACAGAGTAAGGAGAATTAGGCCGAATCAAATGTGGCTGACATTGCCATTCAGTGGGATATATATAAGTTAGTATCTCTTGTTGCTATTCGTGAAATAGTCTTCCCGATAAAGCATTGACTCTTTTTGTTTTCTTGTTTTCTTCCGTACCTACCGAATCATATTTCAACAACAGCATAGCACTTCCACATAACCAGAATAGCCAGTCAACTTGTTTACAGTCTCAGCCCGCATGCCTATTAATGCATATATCTTAATCTTCTAGACACGCCAGGAAACATGCAAGCTACTACATGCATACTACAACCTATTCAGCCTTGTGTATGTACATATGCACTACTCAACAACCAATAGTTATATAAATAATCCATAAGGTACAAATAGTTATATAAGTAATCCATAAGGTACACAATGATATATAAAGTATGACGTCATCTCACCAGAGTTTGGACCATGTTCATCCTCTGTTCCCTCAGCCGATTGACGCACTGGAAGACATCGACCTTTCCCTCGGTATTCGCTTGTTTGATGAGGATGTCAATGGCTATGAAGGTGCCCGTCCTTCCAATGCCCGCACTACCAACGTATGAACACAAGTCGTTCAACTAATACTGTCTAGTGATGTCTACCATACGTTAATAACAAATAAGCCACGCGTGCTAACAACCCAACCAATTGCAGATGCGTATTTCCGTTATTACAAAGTATTAGTGTGTGGCGTTAACGCTGCAAACAAGCTTGATCATAGTGACGTATCATAACACCTCTGTAGGAACATCATACTTTGTCTTAGCGTTACAAAAAAACACTATATTTCCTTACCGTTAGCAACACTCATAATCTTGGCAGCCATGATCTTGTGCTATTATCTTCCACCCTATGTTATCATATCCCACCCTGTTTTATCATCTCTCACCCTATGTTATAATCTCCCACCCTCTGTTATCATATCCCACCCTTCGTTATCATCTATAAAACTGTGCTATCATATCGCACTCTCTGCTACCAGTTTCCATCCTGTTACAATCTCCAATCCTATGTTATCACATCATATCCTCTAATATCATATCCCATTATGTGTTATCATTATTTGCCGTCCATTATTAACATATCCCATACTCTACTATAATTTCCTATCATCTACCTTCATCTCCCGCCATCTACTTTCATCTCCCATATTTCATCACTGTCCGTCGTGGTCGACGAAACAAGTTGATTAGCGCACATTGTCTATGACAAAAATGCGAGGTGAGGCCAGCGTTCGAAGGAAAGGCACGCTCGCAATGCTGGCAGACCCAACGATGAGTGGCACTTGCACTGGAATGGATCCGACAAATGTGCATTTACTGCTGATAGATCATCTCCCTTTGGTAGTCCACAGGCCTGGACGGTCAAGACGTCGCGTTTCCAGGTGTTGATTATGACCTCAGCAGCTTTGAGATGTCTCTATGTATCGGAGCCATTGCCCGCCCATTGATCTTTGGACGCCCTTGATTCACAAAATAGCACAGTATATATTCTCACCAACCCGGATCACATGTCGAACCAACAGAGATCAGTTGTTATTATCGAGGCGTCAACACTGAGCATGTTTCCTCTTTTCATGACATCCATGTGCGGGATTCTGTCTTGCCACTTGACGTTTACGATGACGATGTCTGGAGGGATGACACGTTAATTTGTGAATATGCCTCCTGTACATCGTGCAGGGTTCCACAGATGACATGTCTACTCCACGTGAATAAACTTGCCGTCCTCCACATTCTTTAATATTCCTAGAAAACTACCACTCCTCTGGACTGGATAACTTTGTAGTTACGTAAACCTTTCCCTGCCGTATATGAGTAAGTAGTGCCCTCTAGCATGTAATACCGAACTGATCAGGGCACGGTTTACGTAATTGGAAACAATCGTAAAAAATATTCATAACGTGGCGAACAGTCTACGATTCATGGTATCAGAGCGTTGAATTTCAAAATAGTAATTGATTATACTGATATAAATTAAAACACAACATTTGTTTGTTTTGCAATACATTTAGCATTTGTTCCAGTAATCATGCTAAGCGACATCATTCACCTGCAGTGTACGACAAGAGGCCCTCGTCGTACTGGGTCGAAGCTGAGCAACTTGCGGCGAAAGGCGAGCAGAGGGTAGGCGTACTGGGGCGTTCCTTTATCGGGCCAGCTGGTGAAATGTAGGTGGTAAATACGCCTCATCTTGTTCGTCTCCTGCGCAACGATAGCGACAGTGTATGTGTTATCAAAGGTGGATCAATATTTTGCTTTAACGTGCATGTATATTCATTGCTGCAACTCGATTCGGTTTAGAGCATCATTGAGTTTGTTTTATAATATTAAAATGTTTAAGATTATTGATTTGTGTTATTACATTTTAATTCATGTTAGTTATCAACAATATGTGCGTAGTTTTTTGATTAGCATATTAACACTTTTATGACACCATCTTTCCAAATTGAACCACTTACCAACTAATGATATATCGGTCGAGCAAACAGCCCATTAATCTACAGTCACCACTGAGGCATTAACTAATATTACATGTTTAATAGTTTGTCTCCGTCACATAACGAACCTCATTCTTCAGCAAGAACTCGCTGATAACATATTCGGCGAATGTCTCTTCCTTGACGCTCTCCGTAACGAAGTGTCCCCAGGTCTGAGTCTCGCCCTTCTGTGGCCAGTACTGACTACACTTCTCCTAATTAATTCAACACAGAAAAAGGCAAGACTTAGCACAAGGTGAAGAAGACTGGGAAGATTTCTTGCAAGATTACTAGATATAATAAAAACTCAGGCATTCCGTTTTAGTAAACGCCAACACATTGCGCAATCTTCCCGTTGTTGGAAGTCTTACCTTGCCGTTTTCTATGTTGTTTGCCAGCATCATGATTGTGTTGGACTTCTCCTGCCAAACCATTCTCCACATATCTTCTGCGGTACAATCACGGGGTCCTGTCCACAGAGAATATCAGACATAACGTAAGACACTTAAAATGTGCATAAATGCATCGAAAATTTACTATCAAAATTTACAATAATTATTCGATATGGGCTTATGTCAAAACTGAGGATAAAGTGTAACATAATGTGCTGTATCATATCAATTTAGTGGACAAACGATTGCCACAAAGGTAATGTATACATAAAATATACTATTTGTCAATATTATGTCACGCATTCAAGAAGGATGAATAATTATATAACAAAATGTAATCCATACCTATATGGACAACGATATTTAGAAATTTAGAAATCCGTACATATTAGTTCAGCCACATTTAAAAAATAAACATGTGAACGTATATTTCTAGATGTTGGAGCATAATATGTTACCTTGGCAAGCAATGTAAGCGTTCTTCGTTTCACCATAGCCCTGAAAACAAATGGCATTGCAAGATTAACACGATTGCCATCCAAAGCAACCAGCTCCACAATTTATACTTAATTGGTTTTTCGATTTGTACTTGAGTTGGCTCCCGTGATTTCGTAAGACCTTTTGGCAATATCGTAAAACTACAGTTGACCTATATTTTAAATAGCGTAACGTGTGAGGAAGTTGTTAAGTTAATTAAATTTGTAATATCAAAATACTGCAAAGCAAAATAACAATTGTATACTAAGTTGTTTTCTAATTATCAGCAAGAACACCAGTAACTTTGTCCTTTGAGCGACAAGTTCTTCACAGCTGACTGACCATGATATGGTTAGCGTTGATGTAGTCGCTCTGACCCTTGTCTGCCGCCAGGACGACCCGCGTGTGATCATCTATAAAGGCAAGACTACGTGACGACTTTGATTTTAGGTACAAGTATGATTCGAACTAGAACACGAGGAATATGAGCTGAGCATTAAACATAGCTGTAATTATACTTTCTGGTGTAAAATGTCGTATGCACTCAGCGTTGTAGTCACAACAGGACGTACGAAAAAAAGTCGCTACAACTTTAGCTTCTCGTTGCTCACTCTGATTGGTATTATCCATCGAGACTTTATTGTAGATATTAATCGGAGCAAGTTCCTAAAAGGGCATCTTCATGTGTCAGAAGGGGCACAGTAACCCAATAATCCAACCACGGGTACCACGCAGCAAAGACAAGGCGTGGGGCTTGGCAAATGTTTAAATGATACATAGTGCCTGTGGGTTCACTGGATGCGATATTACGTCGCTTAGAGCATTTTGAGCAATATAAAATACTGTATTCCCACAGATAAGTACAATGCAAACACATGTGATGTTTACATATTAATATAGTAGTTAGCATTTTATTAAAATGTAGTTACCATAGCCATCTAAGACAGGCAAGAAATACGAAATGTTATTATTTTACTTACACGCTATTATGTCCCTGAATCGGTTGCTTGGTTTGTTCTCTGGCTTCTTTGCCGCTGTACACTTAGCGTGGATACCACGTGGCAGCTCCTGCAAGGCGAAATAACATAGAATCATGTTTTCCCTAATTGGTCAGTAATTCATGGACACGTCACATAATGAACATCAGCATGAATAATACATTAGAAACATACATGCACTGTTCTGATACACACTCATGTCCACCAATATATTTTCTCTCCAAATGTAATTGAGATAGCCATGGGAACCCTGGATTTTTCGCAGCTTCAAGAGTTCAAAAGTTTAACCTGCAAACTGGAAATGGAAGTACTGGTCGATGTCATTGTCCAGCGGTTGAGACGGTGGGTGGTTTAACAAGTTGACCAATGGTAAAGCTTATTGGGTATTTAAGCAATCACAGCGCCTCAAGTGAAGGCGTCTGGATTGGGAGTATAAACATCCCGGAGGAGGGATTGCTAGGGCCGACACAAGCTACATTTTTAGGCATCCAAGTTATCAGTAAGGGTGGTCCTGGTGGGCCAAACCTGCTTTAGCGCTCAAAATTACCGGTCAGATTTAACCATGTTTCGTTTTAATCTTCTAGACATTAAGTGTGTAAGTGATGTTTACATTCAATACTTTTCGTTACGGTTTACGGTGATATAATATCTTCTCTGTTCTTTTCAGTGTCATCGTGAGTGATGATATTACTACTATGTACGTATCCGTCTGATGTACACGATCAAAATCGCTTCGAACCTGGACAACAAAGCGTTGAATACACGTATGTAGTACTTTATGTACTCATTGGTCGAGTGAGTACAAAATCAATTATAAATCTCGACCTGGCGAGCGCAAAGAAGACTGACAATTAAAACACTTCTATATATGTGAGAAATTGTGCGCGACCCCGAAGAAGATTACATGGGGAGGCATATATCTTACAACTGTGTTTGTTCATCAACCCACCTCATACTCGATCTTGAAGCCGTCCTGTCGTTTCTTGCCTTCAACATAAGCGACGAGCTCACCGACTGCGATGCCGGGTGTCGTCGCCTGCTGCGTGTTGACGTACTCCACTGGCGCCGTCTCCTCCTGCTTCACGTCCTCGATACCATCTCCTCCTGTCTCTGTCCTAGTTTCACACTCAGTCTTCCCTTTTTTACGACCTACCCAAGATTAGAGCATATCTGACATGTTGACATAGTTTCTTTAAACAGAAGAAGGATCCAGGAGGAAACATGTAATACTGGTAAAATTATATTGTAGATTCGATAAAAAAAATGCATACATACGTGAGGCGTATAACATTTGAAAATTCAGTCAGCTGTAAATGAGTACCTGTTTACAGACTGTGGTGGATATGCGAACGAATAGAGTTCGTGCAATAATTGCAACGTGGCTGAATGCTTCACAGAGAGGTCGAGATGGCGTTGGAATGAACAGGTCTGCCAGGTAGTGACGTGTCAAGCGCTTTGAACAGTCACAAGGACTGGATACCGCGCTATGTAAGAACCTTTTCTTTTTTAAATACCTACCAGCTGACCGAGAAATTGCTGTCTTTGTGAATATATTAAAGAGCAGAACCGACAGATAAAAAGACAAAAACCTGGAGCTCGTTGTGTTGGATGGCATATGTTACTACTGGTATTTATCATGTCGTTACCAACTTCAGTAGCTTTAGAATATCACGTGAGCCAGACGTACATATAAGAGGAATGTAAACATATATATATATGTGCATGCACGCTGAAATTATTGAGACGTGAAAGTAATGTTGTATAACTTTCAACGCATATACGATTTATCTTTCACTTTTTTCTAAGCTTGGCCTATTTCTTTCATCCCAAGTTGTCTACGTTCACTCAGCTGTATAAGTGAGTATCTGTTGTATAAAGTGGCATAATTAGCAAACGTGTACGTTCAATAATTACAGTGTCGTTGAATGCTTCAAAGAGTAATTGAATGTTTGAGTGAACAAGTCTGCCAAGGTGATGTTTAATGCTACACATAACATATTGTTTATTTTACAATTATTCATTGTTGTTTAATAAATGGCTAAACTATTTGTTATGGTTTTCGAGAAAAAAAATGTTTGGCTTTTTCTACAATGTGCAAGCGTTATGAATTCACAGCTTTTTTGGTTTTTGCGTTGATGTTTTATTCGTTTCTTGTCAACAATCACACTTGCGAGTAGTTACGTAAGCAGTCGCCACACTTACCGTGAGTGCTTCTCTTGAAGAAGTTCACCACAACGCTGGCTGCTTCCTCTTTACTTTCCCCTGCACGCCTACGTCTGGGTTTAAGGAATGCACACGTGTAAACAGTTGTTTTTGTTTGTTGTTGTTGTTGTTGTTGACGATGATGATGGTGATGATGATGGTGGTGGTGGTGGTAATGATGATAATGAATATCGTTGTTATGCTACTATATTTTGACAAACATACACGCATGCATACACACATGCGAATACGTACGTACGTATGTACTTTCCTACACACAGATATACACACACATACATGCATACATACATACATACATACATACATACATACATACATACATACACAAACGCATGCATACACATAAACATACATACATACATACATACATATATACATGCGTACATACGTACATAGGTGCACACATACACACGTACATACATACACGCACACACACACACACACACACACACACACACACACACACACACACACACACACACACACACACACACACACACACACACACACACACACACACACACACACACACACACACACACACACACACACACACACACACACACACACACACACACACACACACACACACACACACACACACACACACACACACACACACACACACACACACACACACACACACACACACACACACACACACACACGCATACACGCATACACACATACACACATGCGCACATACATGCATGTATGTTTATTAATTCACAACGATAAATCATTAACTAATTAAAATAATGTAATATGGCGCTAAAGTTATTCCTGCATTCGTATATAAATTAATAATATATATATATATATATATATATAAGAATACCGATTGTTTTTGTTATTATGCAAAACTGTAAAATATAATGCAATATTTCACTAGAAACAGGTAGTTTGCAGTGCTTTCCTAAATATATACAGTGTCCTGTTCGATACAACGATAATAAGAAAATATAACAATGGACGTTAACTCAAATACCTGATAACAATGACAACGACAACAAAGACGGCAACGACGACTATCAAGGCGACGGATACAACAGCAGCAATCGTCGTTGTCCCGACATTTGACTGCATGCCCATCTTGTCGTTGGAGCCTTCTCCTTCAGTGGTTGTTGTACTGGTTGGTGAATAAGCTGCGTCAAATAACCAACGAATTTGTAATAACCTTTCGGTGTTATTTAGATAAGAGAAAAGAAAGGTTTATTGCGGACTCATTCATTAATACAAGTCACTTTGTTGAGACAGGCACAACAAAGTGACTCACCGGTTGGCTACCAGAAAATATTGACGATCAGTTAGAAATCACATTGGTTAACTACGTATTTATTTATGGTTGTTTAGCGATAAATAATGTCGGTCCACGCGCATTGACATGACAACACATCAACTGACAGGCACACATTTAAAACGGTGAACCGAGAAACCATCACACACAACAATGAAAGCCTGACGAGTTGAAATGCATAACAGCGGTCCAGCGAACTGACATAACAGCGGACCAGCGGACTGACATAACAGCGGACCAGCGGACGGACATAACAGCGGACCATCGGACTGACATAACAGCGGACCAGCGGACTGACATAACAGCGGGCCAGCGGACAGACATAACAGCGGACCAGCGGACTGACATAGCAGCGGACCAGCGGACTGACATAACAGCGGACCAGCGGACTGACATAACAGCGGACCAGCGGACTGACATAACAGCGGACCAGCGGACTGACATAACAGCGGACCAGCGGACTGACTTAACAGCGGACCAGCGGACGGACATAACAGCGGACCAGCGGACTGACATAACAGCGCGCCAACGGCCTGATATAACAGCGGGCCAGCGGACTGATATAACAGCGGGCCAGCGGCCTGATATAACAGCGGGCCAGCGGACTGATATAACAGCGGGCCAGCGGACTGACATAACAGCGGGCCAGCGGACTGACAAACTAAGAACATGTCCGACTCGTAGAACGATCGCCGTATTGTGTGAGGGATAGGTTGTCTGGCCGAACGAGAATTAATCCCAATAGGGAATTAAATCTCAACAGGTCTACTGGTTGACTGAATGGAAACATACCAAGATTAGAACAAAGTATATAGAAAGAACGAATGTTTAACAGCTTCATCGACGGATCGACTGAACTAAGTGCCAGCCGGTGGACCAACCCGCATCCTGACATGCCTACGAGTTTGTTAAACATAATAACACCCCTGAAGTGGAATGAGTTACAAAAAGCTGGGTTACCTCTACACACGATCTCATCACCCTCCCACTTTGTGCGTTTGCCGCATACGAGGTGGATATGTGGTCCGTCGCTGTAGTAACCGGACTCACACGTGTACGTCGCTCTGTCCAGATATCTTGACCCGGTCGTCTCGGCCTTGGCATGTGACACGATTGGAGATGGTCCACAATTCACTTCTGAAAACAATACAGTAAGAACATGAATCTCCACTACTTTATGTCCACCATATAAATACACATAATCTGGGTTCGTGTGCGTGCGTGTGTGCGTTGGTTTGTGCGTGCTTGCAAACGTCCGACCGTCCGTGCGTGCGTATATATGTGCGTGCGCTCGTGCGTATGTGTGTAGGTATAGTTATGTTGCGCACAGCCAAGTATATGATACTATAACCTATTATGTTTTCCAAATTAAATATGCATTGCAATACTAGCACAGAGTGTGTGTGTGTGTGTGTGTGTGTGTGTGTGTGTGTGTGTGTGTGTGTGTGTGTGTGTGTGTGTGTGTGTGTGTGTGTGTGTGTGTGTGTGTGTGTGTGTGTGTGTGTGTGTGTGTGTGTGTGTGTGTGTGTGTGTGTGTGTGTGTGTGTGTGTGTGTAAATAGAGAAAATGCTAGTTAGAATAAGAATGTTGAATCCAGAGAGTGTCCAAAACATATCGATTAAAACCGTATGTATAAGCTACTGTGTATATAAAACAGCAAGCATTGAGCGCATCTCGTCTATGAATAAAATTAAGTGCTGCACGCATTATCTGTGCTCTCCAACACATCTTTTGTAAAAGACACTTTGCGTATTAGTTGCTCATCTAGCCCCTCCTGGTAGTGGTCTTGAACCATTTCATAAAAGTTATTTAATTTCATACTACAGAAAGTCATGTTATCAAGTTTTACTTTAGACAAGATGTAATTGAAGCTTTTAGACATCTATGAAGCACTATCTTAAATAGGTCGGGTGAGCGAGCATTTTCAAACTGGTGTTATTGCATTTTAAACAGTTCTGCATAAATCGCACCATTCGATTCATAATCTGAATTTGAATTGGTAAACAATCTGCTATAAGTGGAACCATATTACAGTGAGTGCAAACTGGTAGATAGAACAGTTTTCTGATACCTTTGTGCCACGTATTATACACATTTGTCTTGTAAGTTCCACAGACATACACCATAGAAAGATGTACCATACGACATAAATAAATGACGTTTTGTGCTTATATTACAAACCCCAAATTACCAGATAATGCATTTACACGCCATATAAAATCATGACACATATCTTTAACCATAGCCTGGTGAGTGCCAGGACCAATAATGTGGCCTAACCTTTTTACTCTGTTTCACTTGTATGCCATCAAAGTAAAATGGGCAGTCGGTACTACTTCCATATTTAACAAGTTGACATTTTGACGTGTTAAATTGTAAATCATATTCATATGCAAATTGTAGACATATATCATACATTTATTTCAGTGCATATATTGATGTAGCTATTAGAGCTATATCATCAGCATAGCCAACTGCACCAAAGTACTTATGACCAATCATACAACCAAATCCAGACATGCATAGTCTTCTTAACATTTCATCAATCTAGATAGAGAATAAAATGGGGGACAGCACCCCACTCTGCTTCACTCCAATGGTAGTGGAGAAATACGATGACATGGAATTGTTCCATGCTACATTTAAATGTTGATTAGTGTACATATAAAGTAAAAAACATATGATAAGAAGGGGATTCAATCGATCCATCAGTAAATTAAACAGTTTAACATAATTTATTTTACTTTAGCCTTTCTTTTCTTAATTCTGTTCACTCTGAGTTTAATGCCAGATGAATTAGTTCCATTGATTACGTTGATGGTTTGAGTGGACGTCCTCATGGTGGACTCTGGTTTTTATGGAGGCGTTCACTCGACCCCTTTATTGAACTGTTGATTTATGTTGATGAGAAGAGACTCCTGGATTTAAAAAAATACCAGCTCTAATGCCACTATTATATTTCTCAATGTCTACCTACCAATACAGACTGATGACAACCCTGTGAATATCAAGACATTTTAGGCAAAATCCAGGCCATAAGCTATTCGTTTGAATCAACCATTATTTTCATCATTGGTGATTTTAATACGGATGTTAAGAACCCCATTGTTTTTACTACATTTCTCAATGCTTTTATAAACGACTGTTACCTTATTCCAAGTGACACGTTGCTTCTCCCCTCTGATGCTTTTACTTATGTTAGTGATGCACACGGCTCAAGGAGCTGGCTCGACCACGTGCTCGCCACCCACTCCAGTCACTCATCAATATCTGATATGGATGTTAAACATGACTGTGTCTCTTCCGACCACTTACCTCTATGCTTTACTATATATGCCAAGTTATTACCTTCCTCCGAAGCCCCCACAAAGGAGCAAATTCAAGCACCTTGTCCTGTGTGGAATGCTGCCTCCCCCAGGATCTCCACAACTATCATACACAAACTGGTTTGCTTTTATCTGCTATTGATGTACATCATGAGGTTTTAAGATGTACTAACTCTAATTGTAATGATGAAGCCCATCGCACTTTCCTAAGCACATTTTACAATGATATTATAAAATCACTCAAAGACGCTGCCGAGGCAATCCCTACTAAGGCTAACAACATGTCTTCTAAGTATGCTGTTCTTGGCTGGAACGACCTAGTCAGAGACTCCCATCAAGCTGCTAGAGAACTTTTCTTATATGGCGTTCTGCTGGGAGTCCTCACCACGGTCCCTTGTATGATATAATGAAAATTAAACGCGTTCATTTTAAAATCAACAAAAGACTATGTGAAACAATTATGAAATTCTTAAAGCTGAACGACTTGCTTCTAAACTATGTAATAATGACTTCAAAAACTTATGGAAGGACATAAAACATGTGAATAATGCCAGGTTACCAAATTCTAGCAATGTTGGTGGTACTTCTGGTGCGGAAAATGTAAAGAATATGTGGCTTCATCACTATCAGTCCCTACTTAACTCAATACCTGGTTCTCCAGCCAACATCAACAAGATCAATGAATACTGTAGCACTGTACAATTTAATGGTCAAATGATTGTTAATGTTAAGGAAATTCAAGATATAATACATTCAATTCCGATATGCAAAACCCCGGGTTATGATAGTGTAAGTAACACGAACATTTAAAATATGCGAATGAAAAACTTCATGTTCTCGTGTCACTGTTATATAACAGCATGTTAATTTACGCTTTTTACCTGATGCCATGATGATTACAATCACACCCTCCATAATTAAAAATAAGGCTGGTGACCTGTCTGATAACAACAACTACCGACCCACTGCTCTAGCCACAATTGCTAGTAAATTATTTGAATCCTTGATATTATCCAGGGTTTCTACTTTTTTATCTACATGTGTAAACCAATTTGGATTTTAAAAGCATCACTCAACTGAAATGCTCATATTTTTATTAAAAAACTCTTTCGACACTACATAACGAATGGTTCATCTATGTATGTCACAATGCTGGATGCCTCTAAGGCCTTTGACCAAGTCAACCATAGTAAACTATTCACCAAACTAATTGACCGGGGATGTCCTTCTTTTATTGTGTGCATTCTTTATTACTACAAGTACATAACTCATAAATTCACTGTTAGATGGTGTTGTAACTTCTCAGACTTTTTTACAGTTTCAAACGATGTTAAGCAGGGTGGAATCCTTTCTCCACATCTTTTTAACGTTTACATGGATGACTTAAGTGTACATTTGAATAAACTACAAATTGGTTGTCTTTATGCGTGAACCATAATGAATCATATGATGTATGCCGATGACCTTTGTGTTTTTTCACCTAGTGTTTCATGGTTGAGAGAACTCACCGATTGTTGTGCAGAGTACGGCAATATGCTTGATTTAACATACAATGCCAACACATTTTTCTACATGGTTATTGATAACAAACCTTAGGGCAAGAAAAATATTCACCCTGTTGTTATCAGTAACCATACACTACCTTACACTGAGAAATGTAAATACCTTGGCCATATTATAAACAATAACCTTAATGGTGACGATGATATTGCCAATCAAAAAAGATGTATCTATGCGTAGGCAAATGTTTTAGCAGAACATTTAACGTATGCAACAGTTCCACTAAAACGACTTTATTTAATTCATACTGTGGTTCAATGTATACCTCACGTCTTTGGTGTAATTAAAAAAAACAGAGTCTGAAAGGCATTACTGTTGCTTATAACAACATTTTTATAATTTTACACAACTTGTCACTCCGCTGTAGTGCAAGTCATATGTTAGCTACTAATTATGTTAAATTTTATCCTTTTATGCCGGTTAGAACAATCCGACAACATACTTTTATTATTATTATTATTATTTATCAAATTATTTAGTAGCATCTAGTAATAACACATAAACATCAAATTTATTCTGCTGGAAATAGTTCACAGTCTCCATTACTGCAAATGTACATTTGGCTGTAGAGCTCATGGTACACCATTGATGTGAATAGCAAAGATAAAAAAACATGTAGTTTGTGAGGAGCATGAATAAAATGATCGGAATATACCAACCCGTATCCATCATATGTGTTACTTTTAACTTGGTTGATACCATTAAAACATTATCAATAGTAACACTATTTTCACAGTCATTACATTGTGCATCTACGTTGCTATGTATATTTGGTAACAATGACGCCATATCATCATCATTATACGCTACTGAATTATATAAGTCATCATATTTAGTAGCAAAGAGTTTATAAATATGTTCGCCACATATTAATTCATCAACCATTTTGGGTAGCATAGTATTGTTCTTTGTAACTTTACCAACTTCTTTCCAGAAATCCCTTTTTAATTTCCAAGTAAAGCTGTAGCCATACTTTCTTTTTCAACTTTATTTTGATTACGTTTAACAAAAAGAACACCTCTGTGGTATTGAGAGTGTGATCTGCGCATGACATCAGCAATAACATCGTTGCGAGAGCAACAATCTTTCCATGCATTGTGCAAAAAAATTGACGCTTTTCTGTATGGTTTAACGTGCTCATTCCAACCCGCTATTACCTTAGAATTGCACTATTTTGACGTATGTGGAATGGAGTCCTGAGATGCTTTTATACAACAATCCATTACTAAGTCATTAAAAATCTGAATATCATGACAATGAGCTAACCTGCCAGGAAATTTTTTATCATGGCAATGTAAAGAATGCCATGGTATAGATAATGTATCAATACTTTTTTCCTAAAACCGTGCTGTACTGACTTAGGTTACGATCTGAAACTTCTTGCCGTTTGATTCTATATCTATACCTTTTCGAGGAAGATGCACAATAATTAATATATAAATTCAGGGTAAGAACCAGTGGTGAATGAAATGGCAAATTTGAGCCATCATGCATACTATAATATTCTAACATATGGTCAAAGTATTTATTATTTAACAGGAAATAATCAATTATATGTGTACCATTGTCCACAGGACTAGTAAATGTATAACAAACATTATTTCCTTCAATACCAATACATGGCTTGATTGTTTCATGTTTATAAATGTAATTTAAATGGTTCGTAAAGTTAGAAGACACACGCTTGAAAGAAGTATTCAGATCACTTCCAATAATGAAGTTGGAACAGTTCATTACGTTACCTACACTCATAATTTCACTCAAACTGTCGCAATACATATCATCATTAGATATGATATCACATGGCATGTACACATTAAAAAGTAATAATGATATAATTTGTGTAGTTATATTAACTGCACATGTTCTATTAGATTTCATGATGACTGGGGAAACAATACACTTCAAGGAATGTTTCCATAAAATGGAATATCCACCTTATCCTTTGCCACTTAAAAACACACGATTATTTATTCCAGAAACATCATGAGGAAAAATGCTAACATTGTTATCACATGGTATGTTTTTAATTCTATGAAATTGTGATTTGCTTAACCAATGTTCCTGGAGTAAAACCAAATCACGTGCTTTGATGAGTTCCGAGACATATTCAGGCTTGCCTGGACCAAAGCCAGTACAATTATAACTAGAACTAGTCAGGTGAATAGCCATGTTAAAAAGCGTAGGTTATATCAGAAAATAATTAAATCAGGACATACTACGCGTGCTCTTGAATCGAAATCTACGAATGCTGATGCCTTTTGGCCGCCACACACTACTGTCAAACAGCTTATCAAATTATATATATATATATATATATATATATATATATATATATATATATATATATATATATATATATATATATATATATATGTCAAAAGAACTTTAACATGTGCCACCGGTGATTTAGAAAAGGATATATGCTGTGTGCATATCCGGGTGACAAGTATTTTTGGGAAAGTGTTTACCTTGGTAATAATAGCATGGCCAGTCAGGGGTTACTCAATACTGTAAAGGCGGACACAGTTTACTTGAGGTTTGAATTGCAGTGCTACCTGTATGGAACTGTGTATTAGGGTAGGTGGGTAGGATTTAGGATTAAAAGTTGCTAATTTTAAGGCGACTCAGGTGGTTATATGTGTATACATATTGGTTCCGGTGTAAATATATTTTGAGTAATTTCAAAGCCTATGGGAAGGATGCAAAAATGGGTGGTTCGAGACATATTGATTGATTGTCTTACCCGTAGGATGAGTTAATTGAGTTAGATGGCCATTAATGAGTGTGGAGGTCACATGTTGGAGGTAGGGGGGATTTGTCTGCGGTCAGGACGGGTGGGGGGAGAATCGAGACATTTCTGAGAGAATAGAGATGCGGTGTCCGCATTCGAAGTAACGAGAGCTAACCAGTAACGAGAGCTAACCAGTAACGAGAGCTAACCAGTAACTAGAGCTAACCAGTAACCGAGCCAGCCAGTGAAGGCTGCAAATTTGCTGCGACGGTTGTCATTTGAGATAGCTTAGTCACAGAAGATATTACCCGGAGGTATGTTAATGTTATACTCTGTTTAAATGTATGTATGTGATAATTTGGTAATAATCGATGTTTTAGATAGGGTGTTATGTCGGGGAATGGGTATGACACGGTAGAAGGGCGTTGCTGATCTGTAATGGTACTTGATTATTTGTGACTATACCGATGTTACGTTTGGTATTCACGATAGCGAATCACTGCACGTATGCCGAATGATTGTGTTAATGCTAGTAGTGTGAATATGTTTAAAAATAGAATTGACATATATTTGATAAGGGCGGGCTACACATAGATGAGAAAATTGTTGGACTCTCGATAAGCCAATGGCTTCCTTGTCCACTTGCCATCTGGAACTTGTTGTTTGGGATGGTAATCTTGTTAAATCTAGTTAAAAAACTATTATGTTATTGGGTAATGGTATTGTTTAATGTGTATGTAGGGGATCGTATTCGCTTGGATACACTGTGTTATTCATATATATATATATATATATATATATATATATATATATATATATATATATATATATATTTATATATATATATATATATATATATATATATATATATATATATATATATATATATATATATATATATATATATATATATATATGTATATATATATATATATATATATATATATATATATGTATATATATATATATATATAGCAAAACCGACTTACTTGTCAAGAAGTTTGCGATGACTGTTTCGCTGGTAGAGGTGATGTCTTCGTTGTTCGTAGCCGACACTTTCACAAACACTTTCATAAAACGTTTGGGATAAACTTCAAATGTCTTTAACCAAAAAACAGCTGCGCTTCATTGATATCAATAATGTGTAATACTATATAAATATATCACCTTTGCATATGTTCATGTTTTGAAATGTAAAGTGCTAGATAAAAATATTTGTATGTTTCTCAAAGACAAAGTTCTGACCGGAGGATACGTAGGGACATCTGAGTACTTTCGTGAAAAACAAAACGGAACACGCGGAAGGGCTGGGGTAAAACGTTTCATATCATTATAGAATGGCATATATAACATATAAACAATATCGACTTACTTGTCAAGAAGTTTGCGACGACTGTTTCGCTGGTAGAGGTGATGTCTTCGTTGTTCGTAGCCGACACTTTCACCTCGTACACGTCGTAGTTAACACTATGTAAGGTCAGCCGTGTGTCGCTGACTCGATCGGCCTCTTTACGTTGCCAAGTATTATTATTCTGGAGTTTGTAGAGCACAACTACGGCATCAATTCGATCACATCCACTGTAATTCAGCGTCTGTGTAAAACGAACATATATAATGTCATGACATTTTAGAACTGCCATTGCTATAAAGTCTTATAGCGGATTTACACATGAATTAAAATAAACGCCTTCGTGCATTAATTAGTATGCCATGTTTGATGGAAAGAATAGTTAATTTGAACGCAAATTAACAAATTGTTAAAACTTTACGGTTCCACACAGGTAACTTTCCAAATAAACACACATACCGAAGATAATGTAATCTCCATTAGCTTTTAAACTTTGGCAACATGTTTCATCGTGAAACCTGGGAAAGCATGAACATTTATGTGACATTTGAATTGGCTAAAATGATAGCCAAAATATCCATACTACTCTTTTATGCAGCGGTAATACTGACAATTATGTCTTAGCGTGTGATGTGTGTTGTATTCCAGAAATGAAATTAACTACTAAAGATCGTCATGGAAAGACAGGATGTTTGGTAGCATATGCATTATTTTAATTCAGTCACACTTTACTGACCTTCCAAGTTACATTGACATTTCCGTTAGTGGAGCCATTATGGGTTGCCATCGTCACGTTCTCTATGGTGGGGGTGTCTGGAGCTGAAATCAAAACCAGCTTGTTGCATTTTAATATAGCAAACATACTGCATTAATCACACTGCTATCTATATATGTCACACAACATTATAAACATCCTCTCACAGCAGCACTTATTTCAATTAACTGTGAAATGCTTGCCAGAATTTAGGTCATAATCTCCCGTAAGATGAAACAGCCATTGTTACATTTAACCACGCAACAGTTTCACTCACACATCGATGCTATGTACGACAAAAAAGTACATAAATACAAATCAAAACTTCGTAGCCATATCATAATAAATATATTCGAAACATTTTAATGTCGAAGCCTTCATTTTGTTTAAATATGTTACTTATTACAGCAAGTGGTGAATGATTTGCATTCATCCTTTGAAGTCTTTTGTTGGGATGTCCGCAGAGGTTACGCGTTTCTCCTATGATACAGTGTTCTTTACGAGCAAGTGTCTTCATTTGGCCTCTGCCCACCTTGTTGACAATAGCATTTGGAACATAAGAACTTTACCAACAGGACCACTAGTGTCATGTGCATAAACAACGCTAACATGACATTGGTTACCCTGCAGCGCATACACGCACTGGCATATTGTGACGAACGCAAAATTGACTACTATTAAACGACCCGTCCATTTTTTATATATCGCGTTTTGATGAGCATCTTAGTTTTCTAAAAAACAAACGTTTCCAACGTTTCTTTGTGTGTGTGTGTGTGTGTGTGTGTGTGTGTGTGTGCGTGCGTGCGTGCGTGCGTGCGTGCGTGCGTGCGTGTGTGTGTGTGTGTGTGTGTGTGTGTGTGTGTGTGTGTGCGTGTGTGTGCGTGTGTGTGTCTGTGTGTGTGTGTGTGTGTGTGTGTGTGTGTGTGTGTGTGTGTGTGTGTGTGTGTGTGTCTGTGTGTATATATGTGTGTGTGTGTGTGTGTGTGTGTGTGTGTGTGTGTGTGTGTGTGTGTGTGTCTGTGTGTGTGTGTGTGTGTGTGTGTGTGTGTGTGTGTGTGTGCGCGTGTGCGCGTGTGCCTGTGCGTGTGTGTTAATTTATGATGGAACGTTAGCTTATAACAATACGTAACTAGCAGTAATATTTGCAATTAGGCCACATACAATTTGGAATCGACTTCTCTCAATTTGCAAGACAAGCAAAAAGTTTTATAATTTTAATGCAAATATATATTGTGTTTTTTAGAAACGTGGACTTATATCATATTCACTTACCTATACAACTAGTTTTGAACGTGGTGTCGCCGCTACTTGTTCCAGCCTCACGGAGCTCGTTCTGTTGGCGATAAGGTTCGATCTTGACTGAGTAGTACGTGTTGAACTGTAGTCCGGTGATGTGTGATTCAAACCAATCCGTGTTTGATATTTGCGGTTGTTTGGTTGTCTTCATATACGTATTTCCTTCAGCTCGAAGCCAGACTATGTAGTGGTAGTAAATATTCAGACCAGAAGAGATGTTCTTAGCTGTCGGCCACCTCACTGTCACTGACGAATTATGGATGTTGTCAACGTTTGGCTTGTCCGATGATTCAAAATACGGGGTGTCTGATGTAAACAATACGTAGTTTCTGTAGAGACAGTTTTTTTGTCGATGACGCATGGAATAATATATACGTTCTTGCTGAATACGCATGCAATTATTTCAAGGCTGTTAAAATTATAAACAATTAATTATGCTGATAAAGTATTTGATTCGTATAATACTAATACTATTTTCGCGGATGTATTATTATTATTGAGACAAATGACCTTAACGAATTGCATTTGTAAATAGCATGTATGGCTTTAACCGTTAGCATTATTAATTATAGTAAATTCCAAAAATACACGCACGTGTGTGGATGTGTGCGTGCGAGCTTGCGTGTGTGCGTGCGTTCGTGCGTGCATTCGTGCATTCGTGCTTGCAACTTACGTATGTATGTCTTGCAAAAATCTAACGTGTACCACGCTTCACAGCCGCTGGTACAATTTCCATTCTTAATATCACAAAGTTTCTTGTCCTTGCAACGTCCGCAGTCTTCTTCACAGTTCTTCCCGTAAGTTCCCGGGTCGCAGTCTGGACAACAATTAAATTACAATGTTCATATGTGCGATTTATTAGCTTGGATACAAATAGAGTTGGGCGGTCGATTTTTCACGCAACAACAGCCAATGTACACAAACAATTCTGCCTCAAAACTATAATATATTTTCATAAACCAAAGTATTTAACCGGGTAACAACATTTGTATAGCCTCACGTCGTATGTGTTATTCTTCGCGATCAGATATACTGATATACACGTGAAATTTTAAAATCTGACATTCTATGTTGAAGTCTGTTATCTTACATATTTCATATAACCATTAATGTTCATAATAGTGATTTAATGAAACTGCGAAAAGTAATGGTAAAAGCCTGATTGGCGCTGGAAATAGGTATGATGAATTATTACTTAGATATCTACATTAAAGTAACTTCCTTAATATAATTATATATAATATGTTGAGAATGTGAACTTCGCATGAAATTAAGATGAGACAATGCAGACCTTTCACGTGATTAAAACACATTATTGTAATGATACACACCGTTTACACAGTCCGGCTGCTGCTTGCCCGGGTCACAAACATCACACCCGATGACGTCATTACAGGCGGTTTTACAATGTCGGCACGCTGTGGAGCATAACATATTATGTCAATATATTGCAATGTGTTATATGTAGACGTGTCGCTAGGCTATTCGCGGCGACCAGGTTCTTTCTGGTTTACAGTGGTTGAATTAAGCAGAAGAAAAAACCACGTTTGAGTAAACATGGTTGACTGTAATTATATTAATTGAAGGAACATATCATTAAATCAAAAAAGTGTGCTATCAATTATCCCGAAACTCATATTAATTCAGTGCATTTGATGTCGCGTTGCGCAGAAACACAATACATTGTCACGAGAGTGCAATTACCTAATGTGCAGATATTGCATAATAACTCCACCAGAATGTATTTAATTTTAATATGAATACAATAGTAAAATTGGATAGAATTTCCTATTGTCTTAGTGTTGTTGAAGGTACTATTGTGGTTTATATATTTTTCTCAGATAAAAAAATACATTTTACTTGCTACTTACGCGAAAACCAGTACCGCAAAACTGTATTATAGTTACCGAGATGGTAGCAATGCAATGATGTAGAATTGTAATGGCTGATATCTCGTGTCGTGATATTACGCAAATGTAGAATCAATTATTCGTAACAATTTATGGATGTTCAGTAGTTTACGGGACTGCGTAGCTGGATACTGTACATTCGAGAGTATTATATAACTAGTTGATAACTATTTATTTCATTAAGACGTAATCAAGTTATATGTATTTCGCCACAAAGTATATTGGTTAGACGTACTTTATCCAGCCGAGTGAACTAAGGCTATTGGGACTGAGAAAAATTGAGAAGCAACAAAGTTTCTCTTGACCCATGGTCATGTCAATTGAGATTATGAGCTCTGCCTTTTACTTACCACTGAATAATCAACAGGTAGGATACACTGTTAGGGCGATAAACATAACTCAGCAGATTCATAATTAAACCGGAAAATGTTGTACACCATCCGTACACCATTCATAATGAAACAGGAGACAATGGTATACTACTTTAATATATCATGTTCAGTATTTGTTTCGCCAAAATAATTTGTCACATGATCTACTTACCGACATGTCTCACAATGTTTGACAACTAATTTATTTTTAATTAAGATTATATGCTATACCTTTTACTTACCACTGAATAACCAACTGGTAGGAGACACTGTTAGGGCTACAAACATAACATTTGCTTAATTAAACCGGAAACTGATGTACACTATCCGTACACAATTCACAATTAAACCGGAGATATTTGTATACTATTTTAATTTATCATGTTCAGTATTTGAACATGATAAACATTTATAGTGTCACGTAGTATCTACTTACCGACATGTCTATGACCAATGACAACCATTTCACATAGACCAGTTGCATATGAGTTGTCACCTCCATCCCGCCTGAAGCTGAGGTAGCGACCGATCCCTTTACACTGTTCTTCGACTGTTCCACCAGCGGCCACTCGGCCGTTGTGACTCGCGCACTGTCTGTGTTTAGTTTTGTCCGGACTGTCACCAACACTCAGTATGAATGTGTCAAGCCTGTTGTGAACATCGCCTAAGAGAAACGTGTGTCATAATATTACAGTAATATGATGAGTGCTGCGATACATTGCAAGGGATCTAGGTTTATTGGCAGGGGGTCTCAGTCAGTCGTAGTCATATGTCGTCGTTCTACTTAAGAGGGGGTGGGGGGGGGGCGACATACGTGTCGTTCTACTTACAGAAGGGTTAATGTTAGCCGGCTGCTAGTACCTCACTCTTTACATTGACACTAGTTCCGATATAGGCCTACATACGTTGCCCTTTGCCGTAATATTTGCCACTAAGACCCCCTCCATGGCCTAGGGATCTAAGAACCCCTGGCTCCGTTGCTGCATTGCTGTATTTCTAAATACACTAATGTTGCACAGGTGGGTGGTTATACGCAAAGTGTTTTGTCCCTCGTGTTTAGAGTTCAATATATCCATAACTGAATGTTTCCACTACTATTTCTCAATACTGTAGGGGGTGATAGTATTTTACTTAATTTACTTATGTATTTCATGTGCAAAGTAACTCAGTTGTACTATTTCCCCTCGGTTCCATCAGACAATTACCCTAAAATAGGATGTCCCTGTATATAAAAAAATCGAGGTCTGGTATACCTTTTATTTCATGTTCTACATATGTGTTACATATTCTATTAGGACAGGTATTAACGTGTCCTAATAGAATATGTAACACACATGTAACAGGTTACGTTAATTAATTATTCAACAGCTAATAGATAAAACAAATCCCTGTCCCTGTTTTCTTTACGTCACGGACAATTAGTGTGCGTCATGTAACGTCAAACGAAAATGTCTTTACATCACTTGGACCATATGCTTTCAGAGCAATGTATTAGCGAGCTGTGCCACTGTCCATTTTGTAATTTAACCACAAATGTCATGAGACAGGTCCCAAACTGGAACCCTTAAGGACAAAGAAAAACAGGCACACAAAAAGTAGTTGGAGGAGGTCAGTTGCCGATGTGACAAAGAACCGGGAAAGAAATGAAGGAAGCTGCAAAGGATAAATGGATTAAGGATTAAGGTATGGTAAGGTAAGGTAAGGTAGGGGACGGTGAGGCATATCCGCACACTGAGGCATGTCCGCACACCTCGCAATTGAACATATTTTGTTTCAAAACTGTGTTCTACGGTTGCATTAACTCATACATCGAACATTTGAACCAGCGAATTGAACTCCTTTCCGACGTAATTTTGTTTTAAATGTTGTTTTTGCAGAATCTCATGTAATTATATATATACATATATATATATATATATATATATATATATATATATATATATATATATATATATATATATATATATATATATATATATATATATATATATATATATATATACATATATATATATATATATACATATATGTATACATATATATATATGTATATATATATATATATATATATATATATATATATATATATATATATATATATATATATATATATATATATATATATATATATATATATATATATATATATATATATATATATATATATGTATACATATATGTATATATATATATATATATATATGTATATATATATATATATATATATATATATATATATATATATATATACAAATATATATATGCATTACTGCATTGGGGCATATCGGCACACGCATAGGCGCGTGCGGATATGCCCCAAACGACGGAACGGGGAATATTTTCAATTATATATATATATATATATATATATATATATATATATATATATATATATATATATATATTGGTACATAACTCACACTATCAATAATATATGCATATTGGTGTATTCGTGTATTTTTGGAATGTGTGTCATTAGTGTTGCCGTTGAACAAATAAACTTTACTGCCTTAGACAGCGTGCACCTTTATGCACATTTGTCCAATAA
Organism: Lamellibrachia columna; assembly: GCA_963662155.1. Lineage (NCBI taxonomy): Eukaryota > Metazoa > Annelida > Polychaeta > Sabellida > Siboglinidae > Lamellibrachia > Lamellibrachia columna. Next base: position 36,335,333 of record OY759269.1, on the reverse strand, counting down.
AGATTGGCGCAATGGTATGGTTTCTGAATTATTTGACATATAGAAATACAAGTCTATCAATGTGCCAAATGTCATTAGAACTTATTGAACATAACTGAACCCAAATAATGGAGCCATTTTCTGTTTTTCAAATGTGTTATATTTGACTTTTCAAAAACAACTCATATATCGAAAAGTACTGTAACAAGTCTGACACCATATCCATATTTCACTTTCTTGTGGCTGCAGCCATATCGTAAATATATAAAACAAAATAGAACTGCAACTTTGACATTGTAATTGCCATCCTTACCTATCAACAACATCGCCCACCAGCGTTGTTACATGGTTGGTGATCTAAACGGAACGATACCTCTACACTAATTGTCATTTTATCCTATTTCGTCACTTAGCAGGGTCTTTCGGAAAGCAATAGAAATGTTTTCGGGTCGTTTCTACCATCGGTTGTTGCAATGCAACCAACAGCTGCATAATATGACCCAGAACAACTAATCCGGCTAGTTCGACTGCCGAGATTGCTAGTTCAAGCTTCGGAGGACTAGAAAGCCCTACCCGTTCAATTACAAAATGGGCGCCCCATGTTAAACGGTCGAGTGACACAGCTCAATAATATAATAACTCTGACGCTGTTTTCTGTGCGCCGTATATATTGAAAGTAATACCACACGCGGAGCATTTGCTCCACTCAATATCGATATCTCTGAAATGTTCGACGTTAATTCTTAAGTCATCTACGATCGTCATAAATTAGACATGTAAATGACTTGATGATAAATACGTCTTCTTTCACGTATAACTTAATGCAAATTATAATTGAATGCAAAAGCGGTCGTTTACGTCAAACACTAACCTTGATGTAACGCGAGATCTATTTAAATAGTTGAGAATGCAATGAATAATGCTGCCGAATGAATGTTAGGCAAAAGAGCCATTGTCAAAATGTGGTGGAGCGAACCCCTGAACGAATTATGAGCCAAATCAAACGTTGCTGAAAAAATGACATATTCTGCGTCTTTTTATTGTGTTTGGAATATATCAAATATATACATACTAATCGAGTTACCCGGCGTTGCAAGGGAAAATGCAAGACATTATGACACCTTGCACTACCCAGTGAAGCTTTTGGCAGTAACAATTTCATGTCCCAAACATCACGTACAACTGCCGGTTTCAAGAAGCGTTCGTACCGCAAGGAGGACATTATGTGGACATTTCACGTAGATCACTTAAATCTGAACAATGGCAGAAAACACGCATATCGTTGCTAAAAATTGTACGGAATTTCGAATTATAGTTCTAAGTAACGTTATCTAAGTCAAATGTTCACATAGTGTCCGTCGTAATATCCCCAAACCCCGTGGGAATTATTGTTTGGACAATTACCGACGAAGACTAAAACCTATCAGGCAGGTAAAGACATTATCTAAGCTGCGCTGCTGAACACCAGGGGCGCTGACGAATGTCGGAAATTGTTCAACTCACCAAACGAAACAAATAACACATTTCTACTATAAATTAATGTTCTTATCCGCTGGACCATCATGTAATTCTTACCAGAATCATCCCTGTTGTAGATGATGACGCGGGAGATGTTGTATGTTTCCTCCAGGTCAACCATCCACCAGGCGTTTCTGCCCCAGTCAGTGTCTGGATGTGCGCAGTGACCTCCGGCCATGCTGGGGTTTGTGTTCCCGTCGACGGCCAGCCCGGCCGGGAACCGACCTCCCCAATCTCCTATACTTTGATTTGAGGGTTTGTTGTATGCCACATTTCCTGAGAAAAAAAAACAGTATGTGTATATGTTAGCGCGTGTGCAAACTCATATATGGTATGTGATACGTGGAATGTGGCATGTTGCATGCGGCATGCGGCATGTAGCATGGGGCATTTGGCATGTGGCATGTAACATGTGACATGTGGCATAGGGCATGTGGTATGTGGTATTTGGTATTTGGTATTTGGTATGTGATATGTGGCATGTGGTATGCATGCACAGCATAACATTGACAGCGCTGGAATGAACAGTCGTTCTGTGAAATGAATGTTACCCCATTTGACGGAGAATAGATATGCAAAGATATGTCAAAGTATGCGTTGCTTGTGTCTACCTCTGCTGGTGGAGGAAATGAAGGAGGTGATGGAAATATGAAGGGAGTGATCGAAAGAAGAGAATATCTTGATGGGGAAGGAGGGTGTGTGTACATGATGAATGTATATGTGTGTAGACATCACGTGTGTGCGCGCGGTCGCGCGCGCGTGTGTGTATGTGTGTGCGTGCGTGTGTGTGTATGTGTGTGTGTTTGTGTATGTGCGTGCGTGCGTGCGTGCGTTTGTGTGCAACTACATAATTTTGTCGTGGTTTGCACGTGAAATGTATATTTATACAGCACCTTAGGCATGGCTGGAAACAGCATTTGCCCACAGAAGGATGCCGTACACACATAGTAGGCGTACAGGTAGACAATACACTTATGTATGTGCCTTTTCATTGTATATATCGAGTTTGTTCTTATACACTCATCAAGTCAAGGCAATCCCATGTCAAACGTCATCAACGTGAATCAACGTGAGAGAACGAGGCCTACGCATATTACTGTTCTGCCACCAATCAATAAAACCAACTATGAAATGTTTCCACTGTGCCAGTTCTAGGTGATAAACAAGGGACAGTTTTTCCCATAAATTTGACCTAAACAACCGAGTAGCCTAGAGAAAACGTCTGGTGGATAAGGTGGATGTTGTCCTAGAATCCACCTAGTGGGTCCCGCAGACACAGAGATGCACCGACATCCGGCATCGCAAATCGACATAGTAAAACATTACAATGAAAATGGTTGAAATTTGACACATCGTGTTATATGTGGCATTGGCACATTTTTGGGAACAGCTCTTTCTCTAGTCAAGGTGCGAATACACATCGACCTCTCGTAGAATTTAATAATAATACCTTTGATTTATTTCGAATACACCTACTGCTACCATTATGTTAACATCTAGTATTGCCCGAGGACGATGTATGTATGTTTACAAACTTCACTAACAACCACGAACCTGTCTGGCATGCTGTACCGGTCCAGTTCCGGCCACTAGGATGACCATCTTCACATATTCCACCGTTGACACACTGACCAGTGTCTGTGTTGCAGCCCTTGGTGCATCGACAGTGGAAGATGCATGACCCTTGACTGGCCGACGTCCTGGCGAATCGACAACGCGCGCCTGAAAAAGGTGACAGTGAGATTTGACGTCATGCAGTAAATGAAATGGGTTATATTATTATTCGAGCGTTACTGTGTGTCTTATGCATCTAAATTGCGCCACGTATTGCTAAAAATTACATATGCATTGTTCGAAATTACATAGCATGATCGCTACTGGAACACTACTGAACTGGATCAACGAAACAGCCAGCAATGTGCCTTTTTTACTTACTTCGCACCCTAGGTGGCCCATAAGGCGGCAAACGTTCCTTTGTAAAAAACATATTATATTGACAGTTCAAAGGTGAGGAAGGTTTCCATAACAAGAATCTATGGCAGTTATGCTCCCATAACATTTGGAAAATAAGTAATTGGTGATATTGATCGGGGTGAACCCTATACAATTAATCAATGCTAGTCGTATTGCGCTGCCATGTCGCCGCTATGACAGGCTTGACACGAAGTTTCTTTATTGTAGTTGTAAAATGTAAGGTAATTATGTAGGCCTGGGTATGTTTATAGAGATTATGCATGTTACTATGTATAAATATGTGTCCAGTATGGTACCAGGGGACGTGGTCTTTTCACCTGACAGGCGTATGCACACACTAGGCAAACACAAGTACTCAGCCCTGGCAGCGGACGCGAGTGCGCTTTATAGCATTTACAGGACTATGGTATGTTTTGACTTGGCAGCTAACAGCGCACGACAATCACTCATAGCGGAATGACGAGAAACGAATTGAAGACAAAAGCCAACCGTCGGTGTACATCACTAGATTGGCGACGATCACGAGGGACGATTGCATTCCTGTGACGTTTTCACGGGGACAACGTGAACCTTATCAGGATAGGAAGGCGTATTAGAACGTCTGACCACGAATAAAAAAATACGACGTAAAGGAAAATATAAGAATTAGCTTTGTGACTGTTCTCACGGTCCAAAACACATCGGTCATATACCTGTGCGATTGTGCCCCAATACCCAGGGGCATATCTGCATAAACGTAGTCTCGCTTATTCAACTCTCACTCGCCTTCGTGACCTCGCCGAGAAGAGAGTATGGCACCACTTCATTTTGTGTTGGCATTCCCGTGAAGCGCCAGCAGCCAATCAGCGTCATTATCGAAATTCTACACTAAATGTGTTTAATATTTTTTGCCTGATTTACCTATTCGGCCTGACAGTTGTGTCAGTATAATCAAAGTTTAAAGTTAATTTGAAAATTGCATCGTATAAATTGATAAAGATTAACTTTTATTTATGAGTTAGCTAAATGCCCGGATGAGAATATATTTATTTTAAATATGTATGCACCCTAATCTGGGTTCATGCATAATTTCTGTCACAATGAAAAGTAAGGTTTGGATCCGGGCGATGATCTGAGCGACAAACGGTGGCGCCACAGCACGGAGCCTGGATAACCGAGGCTACATAAACACTTGCGGTTATGCATCATTACGCATGTGCACAGCACAGGTGATTAATACATTTGGCAACATGCGTGGTTTTCTTTTTACTGTTGTAGGCTGATAACTGGCTGTTGTTAACTGCTATACATACTTGTTATCAATGCCACACTCCCCTTTGATGTAAATACTTAACTAGCTACATCGCTTGAGTACATGCTCAGACTTCCTTGTCATTGAAACTGTAGCTACGTTATGTTATAAATAATATTATTTCATAAACTGACTTAAACAATTCCAAACATCAAACATCAGACCCGTTCCTTTTCGTGTCGATTGCATTCCACATTAGCGGTATCTTTGTTGTAAATATTATACCTGTTTGATTTGTCCGCGGGTCACTTCTCATTGAATCTGGAAGTAAAGTTCACGCAATACTTTCCTTGTCAACACAAGTTGTAGGTTTGGTCATGCCTGACTGGCAACGACATTTCTGGCAGGTTCATTCCCTGACACGGGAATGAACCCTAGCTCACCTGAAGTTCTGTGATAAGTCTGTATAGTGGCCAGCAGAACCACCAGTAAGACCCAAGTCGTACTGCAACCGCTGAATCCGAGTCGGTCCGGTTTTAATGTCATGTTTCCGTCGCTTATTAGACAACCGTTGCCTGTCGCGTTTGGTCCCAGCGCTGAGTCATATTCTCTTACTGAACACGTTATCGTCTCATGTGAATTGTTCCACTTGGTCGTTCAACCATGACCGGCCGAGAGCACCCCCCCCCCAGTGTATTGAAAGGTGTGCGTGTGCGACCGCATTACACAATACACTTAATTCTAGATAGCACGCCAGATAGCGCCACCAAACAGTCACTAGTGGAGTTTAAAGTAAAATGTGATGCAGTTGACTGGACTTCTCTGCGTCTGTCAGTCTAGCTCTGTATGAGAGCACGGCACCCATGGCTCTGAAATACAAATCATGTTTGCGTAATCTGTGGTTTGGGTTTAATGGCAGGCCAAATAGCATATGTGTGTATCTTTACTGACGTATAGATGATGTCTGGTATGGGGTGATACCACAATCAGTTTTCCATTGGTGGCCGTCATAATGTTTCATTGGCTCCATCTCCATGTCCGGGGTTGTGGCGTCGTTGACGATTTAGTCTAGCTTTTGAAAGATTTTTGTCTGATCCATTTCACGACATATGTGAATCATAACCCGCTAGTTTCTCCGGTCCCAATCAGCAACATTCCTCGTTTCAGGCGGGACGTCAACAGATTTCAGGTCACATTTCAAAACATCTTTGTAGCGATCGCCCACTTATAGTTTCACTTCCTGCAGCTCATCAAAGAAGGCTGATTTTGGTTCTTTGTTTTCCAACCTGACGATGTGTTAAAATTAGAATACTAACTAGCCCTCTGACGAGTGGCTCACATCTCAATTCGCCCACTGTTTCCATATTTCTTCGATAGGTGGAAAAGCATGTCGGGTGAGTAGTAAACACGTAGGTAAATAACTCTAAATAACTACGTTTGTGGGTTATTAATACATCGACAATCCGTAGATCAGAGACCAATGGAAGGACCATAGAAAGATGCGAGTGAACCCCTCGGCACCTGGGACGAGATACTGCCAGTCTGCCCCACAAATTAGCGTATTAATACATAGATGAGTTGACGGAGTCGTGCCTTAATGAGAACTTCCTCATTTGACACTTTGACCAGCCAGCGAATACCTACCTAGATTTGTTCTGAGGCATCTCATGCCAGGTCTCATGCTAAGCACACAAATTCTACAACTGTTGCGACCAGTGTACATATGCGTGTAACCAGACCAGAAAGACGTGTGAACGAAGAGAAGGCCGTGCCCTCGTGAATATTTAATTTGTTGTCCACTTAAGGGTGCCGGCACACGAATTGCACAGCTGTTACGTCAAAGGACATAGAATGGAGAAGTACTAAGCAAGGTTTGTTGTAGATTATCAAATTACTGTATTCTTATGAAGACAATAGGAACAAATATTCTCCACAAGAAAGATTCGACGAGCCCCATTAGCAAAACCACATATGTGCTGCAGTAAACTTCCTCCGATTAGACTAATTATATCGTAGCAACATCACGGACGTGCTCAGCTGAAAAGCCGATTCGTTTGTGGTGTGAAACTGTGCGTCTTGTAAGCAGTGTGACAACAGCAGTGCATAATTTTTTTTGTGGATTCCGTCATAACAGCGCGAAGATATTTCATTTTGAACAACGGTAACGCGCATTTATTGACATGTCATTATTAGCATTTATTATTATCTGACAAAAAAGAACAGCAAGTTTACAGTTACAAAACACTGATCAAATTCGCTATAGAGGCGATGTTTCCTGTATGCCTTTTACATAATATTTAACAAGATTTAACAAGATTTGCCATCTGGGCCTTTGGCTTGGATTACCATTGGCTTATCGAGAGTCCAACACTGTTCATCTACTTATAACCCGCCCTCCTGAGATATGTGTCAACCTTGTTTTTAAACATATTCACGCTGCTAGCAGTTACACAATCTGTAGACAATTTGTTCCATTCATTTATTGTCCTCTGTGAGAACGAGTGCTTCCTGATGTCCAATCTACATTGATCCTTTACTAATTTTACCTCATGTCCTCTAGTTCTGCTATCCTTCTAAAGTGAGAAAAACATATTTCTATATGGTATATGAACATTAATCCTACCCTAAATTATTAATGAATAGTTTTCACAATTCGTAAAATTTTGCCTTGTAATACAAGTCTGCTGAGCGATAGTTACATGACATGTTTACGTACCTATACTAGTATACTATTGCAATAATCCGTAGTATACCTGAAAACTTGAGTTTCGAAGTCCAGGATATTTCAGGCCCATCAAAAGCCTCCAACTGCATCCCCCTTGAAGCTCACGAAAAACCTCTAGCTGCACCCCATTGGGACCTCCAAATGCACCCCCTTGACGGGCCTTGAGGGTCACCAAAAACTTCCAACTGCACCCTCTTGGAACATCCAACTGTTCCTCTCATTGAGGCTCACCAGAAACTTTAAACTGCATACAAAAACCTATAATCCGGGATTTTCTTCTATTCTGGGAGTTTAACAACACATCTGGGAGGGTTTGTCAAGTATACCAGTTATATTTTTTTTATTTCGTTTATATTAAATTTTGTATAATTCATAAAGTTAAGTAGTGGTAATAAATATCAAAACTGGCTAGAAAGCGTGTTAGCTTGTGCAAAATTGTGTGTATAAACACCATGCCTAGCCTATGAACCCATGTTACTGAATTTGTAAACCACCATGGCATTGTCATTCGCATTTTACTGTTATGTTTTAACAAATGAATACCCACAATTTTTTTAATAAATCATCCTGGTAAAAATGCTAGTTTGTTCTTTCATTGAAAATCTTTTTATTCTAAATACATGGTATGCATGAATACTACAGGTCTACACAATCCAATTTCAGTTGTCTTGAGGTGGTCAGGAGGGGGTGTGGCTGGGGTAACAACATCCCATCTCCCTCGTATTTTGAGGGCAAACCTCTCACCAATTATTAGGACACAAACAGCATTTAAAAACAAACAGAGCACCATTTAATCCATGTTTTAATACCACCAATTACAGTAGTAGGGAATTTATGAAGTAATATATTGAAGAGCCATATTATATTTAATCAATTCAATCAGTTTTATTTCATACAAAACAGTACAGGAATATACATCATGTCAACATAACAATAAAACATGTAATAATACTACACTGTACTAGATTACAAGAGTGTATAAACTGCAAGTACCCATTTCATGCAAAGTACAGAGGAGTTGTACTCATACCTATTTCCAGTACTTTGAACGACGTTGTTTGTGGATGCAGATATCCTGCATAAAAAAAAACAGCTTTCACTAATACTTTTTTATAATCTGAATATTACAACAATCAATGCTTAGATAGCAAGCATAAGACTAGCACTACATTTCATCTAGGTAGGCTGTGCAAAATGCTAAATGCAATGTAATAAGAAATGATAAAAAGCTGCACAACTGGCTTTTCTATAATTAGCCCATAATGAACAAAAATACACTGTATATAATTTACTGCAATATATTTAGGTTGCAAAGAGCTTGATCTTCACCTTCGTTGTACAGAAGTAGAATTGCCTGAGTAGAAACAATATTACATCTCCACTAAAGACTTCTTTGTATTTGATATAATTTGCATCACAAATTATGTCCAAGATTTTCATAATTGCATTCAATACTACATCACCAAGCTTAATATCAATCATAGAACATTATCCGAGACCTTACTCTATTAAAGAGTATATCATTGTCAGTGTCACATCCTTGAGTATAAGAAACATCTAACAATCTTTGCATCCCCTTAGTATATGGAACAAGCATTGCAATGTCATCAGCATGAGATGACTAACAATATCCACTCAGGGCAGCTCAGCATCTGCTTTTCTTTCGAAATTATACATATCATAACAAGATTATATTCTATGCAAATTTATAATAGAATGTTTAGTAAATACAATATGTTTTTTATGAACTTAACATAAATAAATGTAATTGAAATTTTTTTAAATTCTGTGAAATTGTCACTTGTCGGTAGGTATGTTTCCAGTTCTCTGCTGCCTTGCCCATATAAGATCATGTACATGAAAGCTTGCTCTCTCACAGCAAGTGTACCCACAATCGTATTCAATGCGTTGAAGCTGGGATCTCTACATGCTACATACACACTGTGAGAACGGTCTTCAAACAAGAGTTGAAGACAATGTGTTTCCTCATCCCAAAGTTCATCTGCTGCAGCGACACTGTAATATAAAATGAAAAATATACCATCTACTTAAAAAAATTATTACTGTGTTCACATATGTTTTATTTTACAAATGAAAACATTCAAATATAAAATATGCATAGATAATTTGCTATTTGAACCAAGTGACTGGCTAAGAACTAAGGTTTTAAAGATGAGTCATGCTAATTAATACAATGTTGTATTCATGACACTTGAGAAAACCACATTACTGCCACCTTACAATAACATTCTAGAAAATACCTCAAAAGCAGAGGTAATTCCACAAAATGGGCATAACTGCACATTGTTGAGATAATATCATAATTAGGTGATGCAACTAAAACGTACAAACACTACTTAAAACAATTTAACTAGACGACAACAAATTGTCAGTGCAAGTGTTGTTTTGAATTTGAGGCTGTGTGTAGTGTGTGTATATCAGACAAGGAACAATTAACTAAAAATAGTTTTAGTTACATTACCATAAATTAAGATATTTTCCAATAAAAATATATTAACCTCACACCAATTCATGAACTTTAAACTTCAATTTAATTTAACAAGATTTGCCATCCAAGCCAAAGGCCCAGATGGCAAGTGGACAAGGAAGCCATGCATTGGCTTATCGAGAGTCCAACAATGTTCATCTACTTATAGCCCGCCCTCCTGAGATATGTGTCAACCTTGTTTTTAAACATATTCACGCTGCTAGCAGTTACACAATCTGTAGACAATTTGTTCCATTCATTTATTGTCCTCTGTGAGAACGAGTGCTTCCTGATGTCCAATCTACATTGATCCTTTACTAATTTTACCTCATGTCCTCTAGTTCTGCTATCCTTCTTGAGTGAGAAAAACATATTTCTATCAATATTTTCATACCCATTCAATATCTTAAAAACTTCAATCTGATCTCCTCTTAACCTCCTTGTCTCTAGAGTTGTTAAACCACATTCTTTCAGGCGTTCTTCATAACTAAAGTCTTTCAGTTCTGGAATAATTTTAGTTGCTCTCCTTTGTATGCGTTCAAGCGTATCTATATCCTTCTTACGATATGGTCTCCATGCTTGTATACAGTATTCTAAATGAGGTCTAACTATTGCTTTATAAAGAGGTATAATTAACTTTTTTCCCTTGTATGTTATGTTTCTTCTAATCAATCCAAGAATTTGATTACCCTTTGAAGCTGCAATACCACACTGCTTTGAAACTTTCATATCAGCGCTTACTGTAACTCCTAAGTCTTTTTTTTACAGTAGTACCCAGAACAGTATCTCCCATTTTATAGTTTACATTCAAGTTCCCATGTCCTGTATGTAGGCATTTACATTTCCCAAAATTGAACAGCATCTGCCATTTCTCAGACCATTTCACTAATCTGTCTAGATCGTTTTGTAAATGTTGTTTATCACCATCAGTATTAACCTTTCTAAACAGTTTTGTGTCATCCGCAAATTTCAGTACGTTACTTGTTATACTGTCGTCCAAGTCATTGATATAAATTAAGAATAATATAGGTCCTAATACTGATCATTGAGGTACCCCACTCAAAACCGATTTCCAATTTGAAACTTCTCCATCTACTACAACTCGTTGTCTTCTGTCAGTCAGCCATTGTTCTATCCAGTCAGTTATGCTATCCCCGATACCATGGGCTTTTAATTTAAGTAGTAATCTTTGATGTGGCACTTTGTCAAAAGCTTTCTGAAAATCTAAGTAGATAATATCTACTGGCGATCATACGTCTATCCACTTAGTGATTTCTTCCAAAAAACATAACATATTTGTTAAGCATGACCTCGCTTTAAGGAATCCATGTTGAGATGAATTTAATAATTTATGCTTAACGAGGAAGTCCACAATATGGTCTTTAATTAACCTTTCTAATAATTTATAAATCACTGACGTTAAACTCACTGGTCTGTAATTATCTGACTTATTTCTCGAACCCTTTTTAAATAATGGTATGATGTTTGCTTCTTTCCATTCAAACGGAACAACTCCCTCTTTTAATGACAAGTTGAATACTCTTGCAAGTGGTATACTGATTTGTTCTACTGTTTCCATTAGTAATTTTGGAGGAATCCCATCCACTCCCGGTGATTTGTTATCCTTCATTGCCTTTATTTTCTTAGCTACCAATTCTGGAGTTACAACTAACGGACCTAAATAGTCAGATTTAGCCCCCTGAAATTTAGCATCAGCAACTGGTAATGAACTAATATCTTCTTTGGTAAACACTGAACTGAAGTAACCATTTAGGTCTTCCGCCATTAAAAACCCCTGTGATATTATATTTTCAGCACTGTCTTCTAGAGGTCCAACCTTGTCTTGTACGTTTTGTTTACTCCTGACATATGCATAAAAACTCTTGCTGTCATTTGTTATGTTACATGCTAGTTTTTGCTCATAGCTTCTTTTAGATTGTCTGATTTCAGTTGTAGCTGCATTAAGTGCCTCTTTGTATTTTGCATAGTCTTCTTCCTTTCTGGTACGCCTATAAACCCTCCACATAGTTTGTTTTACCATTATTTTTCTAATAGCCTCTTTTGACAAGTGTTTCTTTCTACACCGTTTTCCTTGTTTTTGGATGGGAACAAATTTATCGATGATACTCTCAATTTCATATTTTAGAATATTCCAACATTCAATTATTGTTTAATGCATTCGAACATATTATATTTGCTACGCATTGGTCAATGGATTGCGCTATTTTCGTGTAGGTGTGTTCTATGCTAGTACAAAATACGCTGTCGTTTGGCAAAACATTGCATAATCAATCCCTTCACATTGTATCGATTGCATTATGATGCAAACATAATGTATTATGTTTATTTTTTATTCACCTACGAATAAGACGGTTACATTTCTCACCTATCGGATGAACACGATAGCAATTTGGCGCCATCTGACGTATACTGGACGCACCACACCCAGCCCATGTGCCGGTCAGATGGTACGCAACCGTACCGGATGTGGCCTCATATATCGTCACAGTCGAATTACTCCCGCCTGTCGCCACCTGCTCTCCTGTCGGTGAATACGCACAACACAAGGCAGTAACGCTCGGTTCGGATGTCAGTACTCGATACCCTGACTTTGCCGCTACAATGACAAGCCCGGTTCGACCGAAAACCAACACTGCAAGTTTGGCGCCATCTAATCGGCAATGATGTTATGAAACAGAAATCGGAAGTAACGTCCCCAAACTTGACGGTGCCGTCCTTTGAGCAACTAGCGAGCTGGCCATCATCTGCTGGCGAGAACGCCAAAACCGTTACTCCGGCGTCGTGGACTTGTTGGCCGTATATCTATATCAGATTGTAACGTCAACTGTCTAATGGTGTTAAAATAGATTTTGTCAGACGTGTTTCATCTAGTTCACCCGTTATAACTGGTAAGGTCATGCCAACAAATAAGTAGCTAAAACAACTTTATTTTCTTTTGAAAATAAAATAACTGCAATAGCTAACAACACATGTATTATACTTTGACGACCATCTCATTGTTGAATAAATGCTCTGTTTCATTTCTATATTGTGATAGGCTGTTTAAGCACAGTACTAACTTTAATAACATATGTGTATTTAGTGTGTAGGGACGCACGTGTGGTGGAGCGCGTGTATGTGTGCGTGCGTGCGTGCGTCCGTCCGTGCGTTTATGCGTGCACGCGCGGAGACGTGTATACGTTTTGTGTGTACACCATGTGTTGAATACTGGCCAACATTCCTAAGAAGTCAGATGGTCATGGTACGTGTACGTGTACGTGAACGTGTATGTGTACGTCCATGCTGCACATTAATTCACCATCATGTTTTGCATAAGAGTCGACATATTATTAATATTAAACACATCGTGTTTCTTGCATGGGAAACATAAAGTCTGTCACATCTGTAGTTGTCGCCTCACCTGTGCACGACACCAGTCGCAATCATTCGGCCACTTCAGGAAAAGCAACATAACCTCTCGCCGTGATACGGGTCGGCCGGAGACACTCACCACCTCGACGCCGCTATATGCGTCCCATAGACGCAGGGTAGCGTCTTCTGCCGTCGACGCTATGAGGTTTCCATTGAGTGAATACCGACAACAACGAATGCCGGTTGTATGACCATGAAGCGTCATCTCGCACGAGTCCTCCACGTCAACGGGAAATTGAGCAGTAACGAACAGCGCCGGAAGTTCTTGTATCGCGCATGCGTCGAGCAACCTCCGTGCGGTGCTACCCTTCACCTGCTGCGACGCGAGTTGATAGATCCCTGCTGGCTCACGAACCAGATGCGACAAACTTGCCACTGTGAACTTGGAAAGCGCCTTTATGTTGTTGCTTCCGGACTGCCGAGCGGCCATTATGAATTCGCCGACTCATTCATACCCCTGTTCGACTTTGAACTTCGCCTCAATGAACTCCAGCGAGCCGGCTACTCGCTCGAACCGGCGCCAGTCGCGGGCCTCGATCAAACTGTGTGGCATCTCGCTGAGTTTGCGCCGGTTCAACTTCCGGCTTCCGGTCTGTCGGTCTCCGGCGAGGACCAGTGGCTGTGTGGGCGTCTGACGGTCGAGTAGCGGAACTGTTTCGACGGCGTATACACCTGAAGTAAGATCGCGGTCGGCTTTACCATGGGCAACCATGCTAGCATATATCGATATGCTGTATTGTACGCTTACTGCTCCGTAAGTTTTATTAGATGCAGATTGTGGACTTGGACAATTACTCGCAAAGTCCTACTATGATATTGCGCTGAACGTTGTTTTAAATGGGTCCTTCTCTAGAGTTAGTGAGTCCATGACGGATTTTCCTATTTTTTTAAAAATGCATATATTTTATATTTTTATATTCTTTACATGCTTGCATTTGTCTGTATAGCTAATGATAAAACAAATGTTCAGGTTTATGCACGTTTAGTAGGCCCTATGCGTAAAGATGCCTGAAGTGAAGCCTTTGAGAGTTCTTCTCTGTACTGATACACTCACGAGTCGGTGTCATGACATTCAAATACACACACTTATGCTTGTGTGCTTGCCCACACACTAGACACATTCCCAAGTATTCACAATGCTGCCCAAGGGGATTATTGGTGTCCAAGAAACCACTGCTGTTTGGCAATGAATGTCCACGTCCTCCTCGCCAAGCCACTCCGATTCAACATTACCCATGAGTCGTGATGTGACACGGCCTCGAAGTGACGTAGGTGAACAGGGTAAAGAGAACGATAGAAAATATGGATGTGAAGTTTGTGACAGAACAATGTTAGTAGCGCCATCTAGCGTATTAATTATATGTTAACTTGACACTTCTGGCACAGTGGCGCCCCATACATTTATCACGCCATACAACGTTACGAAGTGTTTACGTAGATCTTATTAGGTCAACTTCGTTGACAGACGAGCGATGATCGAGCTGCCTTGTAATGCATTATCTAAGTGACCGACAAAAGAATGAGAAGCACGGGTACGAATAGTCCTGCACCTGCATACACGAATAGTCCTGCACCTGTGTTCACGAATAGGATGTAAACAGGTGCGTACATTTATTTGAAACATCGAGGGACTAATGTGAGGAGGTCACGTGGACGTTGGGGGCATTAGGTTAAATATGATTCACTGTTTGATACGGGCTGACAATTCGGTGGACAAAGAGCTGGCTGCCACATAAACGATTTTGTCTCACTGACGGTCGTAATATGGCAAAGGTTTTACTGACGGCTCTACTGATCTCTTTACTGACGTGTCGAGAAGCCTCAGGTGAGCTACAATGATATAATCAGCGAGAAGGAGTGCTGAAACTACCATTGTCATTCATGCGTGACCCAATATACAGGTCGTTTAGCCGTGGTACAGTATGACTGTAGTTTACTTCCTGATTCAGTAAGGCGCGACACCTGGCCAGCTATGCGGGAACAAAACTGTGTAATTGCTAACAGCGATGATCGAATAGGTGTTGTTGGAACATAATCAAACAATGAAGTGGCATTATACATATAATTATACACGTAGACGAATTCCTGATAATTTGATTTATTAAGTAGTTTGCGTAAGTCAGATTCATATGAAAATCATTAGTGTTGGGTAAGTGCTGGGGGTGACGACCTTCAGTTTTTATTTCAAACACAGGATTGTTTCCTTACTCATCATGTCTTGGAACCAACCAGAGATGGGAATGTGTTGGATTTAATGTTGTCTTCTCAAAATTAATTAGTTGACAATGATGAAGTACACGAATCTATGGGTTCCAGTGATGATAACCAGAACCATTTCCATATAAAAGGAAAAACAGAGAATATAAAACGCAGTGGAGTATATGACTCATTGCTAAGTGGAACTGAACGACCTGTGTATGTGGTATCTATTGGAAACTGTGGTGCACATGCTGTGGATATAAAACAATTATTATTATTATTTCATAATGTAATTTCTACAAATAGTCTTAATAATCGTGCGTGTATTCCCACTGATTCAACAGTACAGTGGGGCGCAGTGGATGTGCGGTTTGGTGTGCGGTGGTTGTGCGGTGGGTGTGCGGTGGATGTGCGGTGGATGTGCGGTAGAGCGTCGAACTATCCGGGGCGAGGACCGAGGTTCGAAACCAACTGTTGCCGTTTCGAAACTTGTACAATTTCGTTCACCCCACTTTGCCTGTGTTTCTCGGAATAGACGCTAAAACCCATCAGTCCGTTCTATCTGATGTATTTGCCAAGGGAAATAAAATATCCGACACGGGGGTAAATGTCCCTTTTCAATGAGCCATAGTAGAAGCGTCAATGATGCGGCTCGGTCAATTCTGCTAACCACCTCGCAAGAGAATACGATTCAATAAGACCACATACGTATGTTATGCTAATACTTGATGTGTATACTCATATGCCATACTGCGTGCCATACATGGTCGTGCTACATTGTGCAATAACCATGGCCGTACTACGCTGCGTGCAATATATGATCATGCTACATAGTGTGGTAATATTAATTCATTCATTCATCCATTCGTCCATTCATCCGTTCATTCATTCATCCATTCACTCATCCATTTATTCATTCATTCATTCATTCATTCATTCCTCTAACGTAACGTGGCGTACAGGTTCATGCCAAACTATACGATTCTTCTTCAATGTACTATCCATTAACTTACTAAGGGATATTTCACACAATCGTGTGTTAGGTTTAGTGCCGACTCCATTGAACAAGCAGTGCTGTATGTAGTTAAAAAATGTACTGGTTGGTGTTGTTATTTACAGGTGCTGTGTTGTTGTCCGTGATGCATATACAGCAGCTTGTGGCCTTGGACGTTGTTTTTAAATGCCTCATTTTGTATCCAACCATTAGAGACTTACATCACAGAACATGACTGACGCCGAAGTGCTTGGTCAGTACGGATTAAAACAGGTGTTTGATTGACTTTTTATAGCGGACGAAGGATAGGTTTATATGAACATTTCTCAATTCTTCATATCGAAAATTTTATTTTAACATAGTCAACATTTGTTTTTACCCTAGTAGACATTTTCGTCTTCTTATCAAGACAACTTTGTCAGTCCTAATGACGTCCTGCTCAGATGACGTTATACGGATAAGTAATGCCAAGGCAGAAATCAACCGAGACGAGGGCAATTACGAACGACGTCTTGATGAGACGACGAAAATGTCTACTAAGGTAAAACAACTTTTGTATATGTTAAATGTAATCATTTCAAGAAGGATAGATCTGTTCTCACGATACAAATTTCATACATTTCTGACATTGACAGCAATGATGTGTCAAACAAGTAAAAACATAAAAACAATCTCAGCACGGCGTAGTGGTCGTAGCATGCAACCGTAGCACGGCGTAGTGGTCGTAGCATGCAACCGTAGCACGTCGTAGTGGTCGTAGCATGCAACCGTAGCACGACGTAGTGGTTGTAGCATGCAACCGTAGCACGACGTAGTGGTCGTAGCATGCAACCGTAGCACGACGTAGTGGCCGTAGGATAGATCGTTTGCAAGATCGTTTCACATAACTGAACAATAACTACATCGGGATGTGAAGCAGATCGCTGAGACCGTAGCACACATCGGGGAACCTCTTTGGTTTTGTCACCCCTGTTATTGTGTACTATAAGTAGAGCTTCTTCTAATAACTCGAGTCCATAAACTGGAGGTGGAATTATCGTTCAACTATCAGTGACATAATTGAGCGTGTCACTTGAAGGGTAGTGGGGGCACTTGGTGAAGTGTAACTCACTCTGTGGCTGTATCGAGTCAGCAGAAAAAACTAGTTGGAAGAAACTGCAGAATGTGCTGACATTAAAAATATTGTTTCACTTGCCATTGTTATCAAATTGATAGTGATATGGTGAAGGTCTTACTAACGGAATTACTGGTTACTTTACTGGTGAGCTATGCGACCAAACAGGAGGAGACAGTTATGTGAAACATTGAGGGACTAATCTAAGCAGGTCACGTGAACGTTGGGGCATTGGGTCAAATATGATTCATTGTTTGACACGGGCTGACAACTCGGTGGTGGCTGCCACATAAACGATTGTGGCTCACCGACGGTCGTGATATTACAACGATTGTACTGACGGCTCTACTGATCTCTTTACTGACGTGTCGAGAAGCCTCAGATGAGCTACAATGATAGAATCAGCAAGAACGAGTGCTGAAACTACCATTGGCATTCATGCGTGACCCAATATACAGCTCGCTATGGTCGAAGTTTATTTCCTGATTCAGTAAGGCGCGACACGCGGCCAGCTATGAGGGAACAAAAACGGTATAACTGCTAACAGTGATGATTGAATAGGGTGTTGTGGAACATAGTATGACAGTGAACTGGCATTAGCCATATCATTCTACACGTAGACGAATTCATGATAATTTGATTTATTAAGTAGTTTGCGTAAGTCAGATTCATATGCAAATCATTAGAGAGTGCTGGCGGTGACGACCATCAGTCTCTACTTCTAACACAGGATTGCTTCCCTACTCAACTTGTCTTCGCACTAACCCGGTGACGACCATCAGTTTCTACTTCTAACACAGGATTGCTTCCCTACTCAACTTGTCTTCGCACTAACCCGGTGACGACCATCAGTCTCTGCTTCTAACACAGGATTGCTTCCCTACTCAACTTATCTTCGCACTAACCCGAGGTGGGAATGTGTTGAATTTAATTTGTATTCTGAAAATTAATTAGTTGACAATGTTAAGGTACACGAACCTTTGGGTTCCAGTGATAATAGCCAGATCCATTTTAATATAACAGTAAAGACATGGAATACATATAAAACGCAGTGGAGTATATGACTCATTGCTAAGGGGAACTGAACGACTTGTGTATGCGGTATCTATCGGAAACTGTGGTGCACATGCTGTGGATATAAAACAAATTATTAATTTGATTTCATAATGTAATTTCTACAATTCGCCTTAATAATCGTGTGTGTGTATTCCCACTGATTCAACACTGCAGTGGGGCGCGGTGGCTGTGCGGTAGTGCGTTCGAAACCACCTGCTGCCGTTTCGAAACTTGGGCAATTTCGTTCACTCCACTTTGCCTGTGTCTCTCGTAACACACTAAAACCAATCGGTCCGTTCTATCTGGTGTATTTACCAAGGGATGTAAAACATCACAAACATGGGTTAAATGTGTCCCTTCTCTCTCGAGCCACAACAGAAGCGCCCATGACGCGGCTCAGTCGATTCTGCTAATTACCTCGCAAGAGAATACGATTGAATAAGACCAGAAACGTATGCTATTATAATGTAAATGTTTATTGATTTCTATAGCACCATATTTATACAATAATATTCTGTGGTGCTGTACAGTACAATAAATAGCATAGTAGAAAGTTAAAACAAAACAAGCCTTCAACATAGTGCAAATATTGATATAAAAAGGTAAAACTATAAAACGAGTAAAATTATTAATTTCAGTAGAGACTTCCGACATATTTTATATAAGTATCTAACAGGTGTAAAAGTATTTAAATTAGTAAAATTAATAAGTTAATTGTGTGCACTTCTAAAATAGTGGGTCTTCAGTTTGCTCTTAAAAATACTGACATTGTTGCAGCTGCGAACATCTTTGGGAAGGGAGTTCCACAGTTTCAGTGCAGCAACTTTAAAAGCACGATCTCCCAGTGTTTTCCCTTTTGTCCTTGGCACATCAAGTTTAAGTTCATCCTGGGGTCTTAGACCGTAATGGATGCTTCTAGGAGTCGGCATTTCCGACATATATTCTTGTCCATGGCCGTGTAATGAATTAAATGTCAGTAGGCTTATCTTATATTTAATAAGAATTTCCACCGGCAACCAGTGAAGTAAATTTTTTATTGGAGTGATATGGTCATATTTGCATATTCTGCACAACACTCTGTCTGCGGTGTTTTGAACCATTTGTAATTTCCATATCAGGTATTTTGGTAAGCCGATCAAAAGGGTATTACAGTAATAAATATGGCTGTGGACTAGAGCATGTATCAGTTTCTCTGTACTCTGTTGATCAAGATATTTTCAGATTTTTCCGATGTTATATAGTTGCGCATAGACTGCCCGACATTTCAACTTGACATGTTCTTCCATAGACATCAAAATAACCGCCCAACTTTAGTACACAATTCAGTCCATATACCTCATAGCCCCCGATGTTAATGGCCGTGTTGGTGCATGTTGCTAGTTCTTGCGGAGTGCCGATTAAAATGTACTAAGTCTTGGAGTTGTTCATTTTGAGTTTCCTGCCTTGCATCCAGCTATTGATGTCTCTAATGCATCGTTCCATGGATCACAGTTACTGTATAAAGAATCAGGACGGAAACCACAGTAAACTTGATGATCATCGGCGTAGGCATGCCCCAGCTTCCCATGCTGATCAATGACAGAGAAAACAGGGCTAGAGTACTCTGTGAACTCAACAGGACCTAGGCATGAGCCCTGGGGTACTCCCTGATCATGTTTAAACTGCTCAGGCGCCGTACCATTGATACAAATACGTTGCGACCTTGACTGGAGATAAGAGGAAAACCAATTTAGAGCTGTGCCTGACTCTCCAAAACAGCAAATCATTATATTTTACAAAATATCATGGTTCACTGTATCAAAAGCCGACGACAAATCATTTAAGACCAGTTGTGTTACCTTCTGTTGGCCCATGTTTAGAAGAATGTCAGAATGGACCTTAACTAGAGCGGTTTCTGTAGAATGCCCTGCTCACTCAGTTTGTTTTGACACATACTGGAAATTCGATACAGAACGATAGTTTTTTAGAATAGGATTCAATCCTGCTTTTTTAAGCAGCGGCACTACAAGTGCAGTCTTCCACTCGTGTGGGAGTTCCCCAGTAGCAATAGAGAGATTGATGACGTGCGTGAAGAGTGGCAGTAATTCCTCCATATAGTCTTTGACCAATTTGGTTGGCATGGGGTCAAGAGCTAATACGAGACGTGTATACTCATATGCCATACTGCGTGCCATACATGGTCATTCTAAGTTTGTGATAATCATGTACTGTCCATTATCTTACTACGGAATATTTCGCACCGTTGTGTATTGGGTTTAGTGCCGATTCCACTGAACAAACAGTGTTGTGTGTAAAAAATGTGCTGGTTTGTGTCGTTATCTACAAGTACATTTCGGTGAAGCGCGTAAAGCAGCTTGCGGCCCTGGACACTGTTCTTAAATAACTCATTATATGTCCAACGATTAGAGACTTACATCACAGAACATGACAGACACCGAAGTTCTTACGAACTAGGTGTTAATACGAATTAGGCGTTTGATTTACTTTTTCATAGCGGACGAAGAATACGTTTATAGTTAACACTACTCAGTTCGTTTTATGTTGAAATCATTATTTTAATATGCCCAAAACTCGTCTGTACTAACAACGTCCTGGTCGGCTGATGTTATATGGATACGTAAGACCAATGCAGAGATCAATTACTTCTTCTCGTGTGCGATGATATCGTCCGACCAGGACGTCATTAGTAGTGATAATAAATAATCATTTCAACAAGTATTACATGTTTGTTCTCACGGCGCCTTTTTGACATTGACAGAAATGGTGAGAAACAAATAAAAGCAAACAAACGTAGCGCGACGTAGTGGTCATAGCAAGCAACCGTAGCACGACGTAGTGGTCATAGCAGGCAACCGTAGCAAGACGTAATGGTCATAGAAAGCAACAGTAGCACGACGTAATGGTCATAGCAGGCAACCGTAGCACGACGTAGTGGTCATAGCAAGCAACCTTAGCACGACGTAATGGTCATAGCAGGCAACCGTAGCACGACGTAGCAGCAGGCAACCGTAGCACGACGTAGTGGTCATAGCAGGCAACCATAGCACGAAGTAATTGTCATAGCAGGCAACCGTATAACGACGTAGTGGTCATAGCAAGCAACCGTAGCACGACGTAATGGTCATTGCAGGTAACCGTAGCACGACGTAGCAACAGGCAACCGTAGCACGACGAAGTGGTCATAGCAGGCAACCGTAGCACGACGTAGTGGTCATAGCAGGCAAACGTAGCACGACGTAGCAGCAGGCAACCGTAGCACGACGTAGTGGTCATAGCAGGCAACCGTAGCACGACGTAGTGGTCATAGCAGGCAACCGTAGCACGACGTAGCGGTCATAGCAGGCAACCGTAGCACGACGTAATGGTCATAGCAGGCAACCGTAGCACGACGTAGTGGTCATAGCAGGCAACCGTAGCTCGACGTAGTGGTTGCAGCAAGCAACCGTAGCACGACGTAGTGGTCATAGCAAGCAACCGTAGCACGACGTAGTGGTCATAGCAGGCAACCGGAGCACGACGTAGTGGTCATATCAAGCAACCGTAGCACGACGTAGTGGTCATAGCAAGCAACCGTAGCACGACGTAGTGGTCATAGAAGACAACCGTAGCACGACGTAGTGGTCATAGCAAGCAACCGTAGCACGACGTAATGGTCATAGCAGGCAACCGTAGCACGACGTAGCAGCAGGCAACCGTAGCACGACGTAGTGTTCATAGCAGGCAACCATAGCACGACGTAATGGTCATAGCAGGCAACCGTATCACGACGTAGTGGTCATAGCAAGCAACCGTAGCACGACGTAATGGTCATAGCAGGTAACCGTAGCACGACGTAGCAGCAAGCAACCGTAGCACGACGAAGTGGTCATAGCAGGCAAAGGTAGCACGACGTAGTGGTCATAGCAGACAACCGTAGCACGACGTAGCAGCAGGCAACCGTAGCACGACGTAGTGGTCATAGCAGGCAACCGTAGCACGACGTAGTGGTCATAGCAGGCAACCGTAGCACGACGTAGCGGTCATAGCAGGCAACCGTAGCACGACGTAATGGTCATAGCAGGCAACCATAGCACGACGTAGTGGTCATAGCAGGCAACCGTAGCACGACGTAGTGGTCATAGCAAGCAAACGTAGCACGACGTAATGGTCATAGCAGGCAACCGTAGCACGACGTAGTGGTCATAGCAAGCAACCGTAGCACGACGTAATGGTCATAGCAGGCAACCGTAGCACGACGTAGTGGTCATAGCAAGCAACCGTAGCACGACGTAGTGGTCATAGCAGGCAACCGTAGCACGACGTAGTGGTCATAGCAAGCAACCGTAGCACGACGTAATGGTCATAGCAGGCAACCGTAGCACGACGTAGTGGTCATAGCAAGCAACCGTAGCACGACGTAGTGGTCATAGCAAGCAACCATAGCACGACGTAGTGGTCATAGAAGACAACCGTAGCACGATGTAGTGGTCATAGCAGGCAACCGTAGCTCGACGTAGTGGTCATAGCAGGCAACCGTAGCACGACGTAGTGGTCATAGCAGGCAACCGTAGCACGACGTAGTGGTCGTAGCAGGCAACCGTAGCACGACGTAGTGGTCATAGAAGACAACCGTAGCACGACGTAGTGGTCATAGCAGGCAACTGTAGCTCGACGTAGTGGTCATAGCAGGCAACCGTAGCACGACGTAGTGGTCACAGCAGGCAACCGTAGCACGACGTAGTGGTCATAGAAGACAACCGTAGCACGACGTAGTGGTCATAGCACAATTCCTCTGCCCGGCTGTTTCGAGTAAATCTTCAATACCCTAACTTGGAATTATTATAGAGCGTTGGGGTCAATACAGGTATCAGGGATACGTAGCACTCAGTGTTGGACATAGCACAGAATCGTCATACTGCCTCTGTTTTTGTCATACTGCCTCTGTTTTTGCTTATTAGAGTAACACATTTCCAAGTTGTTTTCTGAATAATATAACATGTTATAATACCACTCGCTTATCTGTCAAGTAACACAATTGAGCGGGTCTTGTGAGGGGTGGCTGGGCCCTCGCTGACTCCATCCGCGGCGCACAACTCGTTGGAAGAATTATTAAGAGTGTTGTAAACATTTAAAGCACTGTTTACCTGACGATTGGGTAAATATCGACTGCAATAATGTAATATTTTACTGTCGGATTTGCTGGTCACTTTACTGTTGTATCGTGAAACCTGTTTGTTTCAAGCGGAACAAATGAGCCGAAATCAACGTTGTCAGCCATGCGTGTCCAAACAAACAGCTTGCGTAGACGAGGGATTTGTTGCTCGTAGTTTATTTCCTAATTCATTGAGTAGTGACGATACGTATGGTCTACAATATGAATTAACACGTTTACCAGTTGTTCCGGGTTCGTGTCACCTCAAACACGAACCTTCCACTACCAGTATTGACGAATTACGAAAAAAAAAGGTGCAAAATTGTGGAATGATTAACGACAATTATATAACTGGGGAACCTACATACATCATTTTTCTTAAAAACACCTATATTATAAACTAATTTCAGTAAATTATTTACAACAGTACACTTCAGCAGTCGTTCGGTTCCTTTTTCCAGCTTAACTTTGCATTGCTGTCGAACCTAATTAATTGTTCCAGTGTTACCATAGATTCAGTCATTGCTGCGCAAAGCGGTGGATCAAAATGTTGAAAACAATAGCGTTTCTACAATACTATTAATAAACTGACATAGAACAAGTATGTAAATGTGGTCCACGTGGCGCAGTGCAGGAAAATGCAAATAATTTTGGGTATAAATCGGGTTCGATACAAATAATTATTTACTCGATACGCATTGCGTCGGATACGTAAGGTCTACGATATGAATTAACACCTTTACCAGTTGTTCCGGGTTCGTATCACCCCAGACACGAAACTTCCTTCACCAGTTTTCACGAATTACGTCAAACATCGAGTGACTAATCTTAGCAAATCACGTGAACGTTGGGGCCATTATGAGACACATGATTCACCATATGGCTGGATCGCTGCTGACAACTCGGTTGGCAAAGAGCTGGCCACAACATTAACGATTGTGGCTCACTGACGGACGCAATGTGGCGAAGGTTTTACTGATGGCTTTACTGGCATCTTTACTGACACATCACGAGACCTCTGGTGAGTTGCACTGTTCGAATAAGTGAGTATCAGTGCTGGAATGATTGTTGCCAGCCATTCGTGTCCCGACATAGAGCTTGTTATGTGTCGTGGTGCGTTATGGCTGTAGTTTACTTCCTGGATCAGCGAGGCGAGACACGCTGCCAAACATGCGGGAGCAAAATTGTATAACAACTATTGGCGATGATCGAATATGGGTGTGGTGTAAAATCTGTTCTACTCAGTTGACGGAACACCAAGACCATACAATTAATGGAAAACCACGATCAATCGACATCACATATATTCTACATGTACAATAATTTCTTATTATTCGATTTAATAAGTAGTTTCCATTAATCAGATTCAGTTAACTGAATATTTTCATAACATAATTTACATTAATAAAGTTGTAGATGTTGAGGAATTCCTTCCCACGAAACAGGCCGAATGTACACGCACGTGGCCAAGGAGGTCGCTAATTCTCTATGTATATAATACTTGAATTTTAATGTTCACGTAAGCATCGTTATATTATTGATTGTAATCCAAAAGCTCGTGGAGTTATTTCGTGATGCCAACGCCAACTTTTCACAGGCGCGCGTTGTCGATTCTCCAGCACGTCGGCCAGTCAAGGGTCGTGCATCTTCCCCTGTCGATGTACCAAGGGCTGCAACACAGACACTGGTCAGTGTATCAACGGTGGAATATGTGAAGATGATCATCCAAGTGGCTGGAAGTGGACCGGTACAGCATGCCAGACAGGTTCGTAGTTGAAACATACGACTATACATACATCAGCCACAGACAATAATAAATGTTATCATTGTTGTAGCAGTAGGTGTATTCGAAAGAAATCAACGGTACTACTTTGGTAATGTGAGTGAAATGATGTTAGTACTTTACAAAATGAAAACGAAAACATCTGCATAATAAAATGGATACGTATTCTTATGTATGCCACATTGCAAAACACCCAAATGTGGTAGTTGTCATATGTTCATATGGTATGATCGAAGCTTGTTTGCATATATCGAGGCAGGAACATTGCATTGTATTGCCCATTGCATTGTATTGCCCATTGCATTGTATTGCCCATTGCATTGTATTGCCCATTGCATTGTATTGCCCATTGCATTGTATTGCCCATTGCATTGTATTGCCCATTGTGAGCAACTGCTGTATTTTTTAAAGAAAAATAAATTTATACGATTTTTCAATCATCCAATGATTACCCGATTAAAATACAATCAGATCGCATGTATCCACTGCCGATAGTGCGCACAGTCGTGTGCACACGTACACACGCACACTCACGAACGAACAAATTCACTGACACATGCACGTACGATGACGTTCATCCCAACCACCCAGACACCGCTTACTATTTCAGGAAATGTTGCATACAACAAGTCCGCAAGTCAAAGTATAGGAGATTGGGGAGGTCGGTTGCCGGCCGGGCTGGCCGTCGACGGGAACACAAACCCCAACATGGCCGGAGGTCACTGCGCACACCCAGATACTGACTGGGGCAAAAACGCCTGGTGGATGGTTGACTTGGGGGGGAGATACAACATCTCCCGCGTCACCATCTACAACACGGACTCATATAGTAAGTATATCAACTACACTTTGACAAAATTAAGAATGTATATGTATAACACAGACTTGTAAATGTAGAAAAACCACAGAAACATCATGATATCTAAATGCTTCATTGAACTCCCTGACATGCTGCATGGACAATATTATCTCAAAAAGGGACGGGCATGCGTATATGTAACTCTTATTATCCTGTCGCAAATGTAATAACTGTCAATACCGATGCTTTCCAAAATACAAAATCAGTTCACCTACCCCTATGTCAACACAATCAACCCTTAACTATGTGCATGTCTTTAAAGTTATGTAATAGAATAGATAGAATGTAATAGATAACTTCCAAATTAAGCATTAATGGCCGACACGTTTTTCGTTATTTCACCACGTACTCCTAAGTTCAACCAGTGTTCTGAACATTAACGGTAGTCAACATGTACTTGCACTTGACCTAACAGTGCTCAAACCTATAAGTGATCGCACTGCAGCAACTTGTAGTCGCACTTTTCCATCAGGTGTTCGAGCCTAGTTTGCAACAAAATGTTGTAGCTTATCTTTATTCCACTATGCAACGTGTATTTGAGTAGGTAGGAAGGTAGGTGAATAAATTTCATAATCCAAGGTTGTCATCTCGCATGGTCAGCGCCGATGGGCAAATTTTCGTGTTCGCAGCACAGTTGGCAGAAGCATATTTAGGGTTCAGTATATAGTCCGTCGCAATGTGGTGTAACTGAGATGAAACAGCTGACGTGTGTGCAAAGAAGTAAATTGACGTTGATGACAGAACAAAACAACAACTCATACAACGACATCGATAAAATCGTGGAGAATCCAAGCCACTATACAATAGTGATGGGAGACTTCAACGCCAAAGTGGGTGTAAGAACAAACCCATCCAAAACAGCGACAGGAAGTTCCAGCCTAGGACAGAGGAACGAACGAGGTGATACCTTAATAGAGTGGACAACATCAAAGGATTACAAGAACATGAATACACTATTCCAGAAGAAAATTGAGAGGAGATGGACATGGAGAAGCCCGGACGGTAAAACGAAGAATGAAATTGACTACATCATGACTGACAAGCCGAACATGATCACAGATGTAAGAGTCATAAACCGCATACACATTGGAAGCGACCATGTTGATGAGCAACATCAGATTAAACACGAAAGCAGAAAGGAAGAAGCTGCTAAGAAAAAAGAAACCACCAAAAGTCGACACTAGAGAAATTGGGATTAAAAAGAACGAATTCCAACTCGAACTGAAAAACAGGTTCACTGCTCTACAAGAACTGGATGATATTGACACTCTAAATGAAAACATTACAGAAACGATCCAACAGACGGCGACAAGCATAGCCAAACAAAACACCAAACGGGACAAGTCTAGATTATCAACTCAAACAAGAGTACTAATGAAAAAACGTAGAGAAATGTTAAAGAACACCGCTAGGGACTACATAGAGTACACAGAAATATGCAAGACCCTCAAAAAGAAAGCGAAAGAAGACATAAGAAAATACAACCTAGACTCCATACGAAAAACAATAGAGACATCACAGAGCTTGAACAAGGTCAGAAGAACACACATCCTAGGCCAAAATAGACTGATAACACTCCTAGACAATCAGGGCAGAAAAATCCAAGACCAGGATAATATCTTTGATCGAATAGAAGAGTTTTACACCGAATTTTATGACAGCGACCAAACCGTAACAATACGCACAGACCCAAGAGAAGTACCATCAGTAACAACATGGGAAGTAGAAGCCGCGCTAAAGAAGATGAAAAACGGGAAGGCAACAGGAAATGACCAAGTCAACATCGATACGTTGAAGGCAGAAGAGGATACCATCGCCAAAGCCTTAGCCAAGCTGTATACAAAATGCATATAAGAAAGACGAATCCCCACTACCTGGAAAAATGCAAAGATGATAAAGGTGATAATCTTCAAAAAAGGCAGCCAAAAAGACATAAACAACTATAGGCCAATATGCTTGCTATCGAACATCTACAAGCTATTCACAAAGATTCTAATAGCTAGACTGGAGAGAATACTAGACGATAATCAACCCAGAGAACAGGCAGGATTCAGATCGCATCCATGTCATAAATCAACTGAAGGAGAAGTGCCGATAATTCAACATACCACTCTGTATAGCATTCATTGACTATGAGAAGGCCTTCGACTCGGTACAAACCCAGGCAATATTGTCTTCACTCCAAGACCAAGGGATAGAAGATGCATACATACAACTCATGAAAGATATATACACAAACAGCTCTGTGACACTATATCTTCACAAAGAGAGCGAGAAAATAAACATCAAAAGAGGAATGCGACAGGGGGATACCATCTCACCCAAACTATTCACATCAACCCTCGAAAGTATCTTCGGAAGACTGAACTGGGAGAACAAAGGCCTGAAAATAGACGGATAATATCTTAACCATCCCCGTTTCGCAGACGATATCTTCCTGTGCACCGAAACACCACAATAACTAGAAATAATGCTACAAGAACTATGCGAAGAAAGTAACCTAAGCGGCTTGAGGATGAACATCTCAAAAACAAAAATAATGGTGGAAGACAACACCCCAATATACGTTAATAACACTCAGATAGAGCAAGTGCAGAGTTACGTATACCTAGGCCAACGCTTCAGCCTTAGGGACAAGAACCAAGACAAGGAAATCCTACGACGAATCACAGCCGGTTGGACAGCATATGCAAAACATCGCGACATCTTCAAAAGTAACTTTGCTATCTGTCTAAAAAGAAAGGTTTACAACTCGTGTGTACTGCCAGCTATGACATACGGTGCTGAAACATGGTCACTCACAAAACAAGCTCAGAAAAAAACTAGCGGCCGCTCAGACAAAAATGGAGAGGAGTATGCTTAATATAACATACCATGACAGAAAGACAAACGCCTGGGTGAGAGCAAAGACAGGAGTCACAGACGTAATAAAAACAACAACCAGAAGAATGAAGTGGTCTTGGGCAGGACACATCAGCCGACTCAAAGATGATAGACGGACAAAGCGCATTACCACCTGGAAACCATACGGAAGGAAGAGATTACGTGGAAGACCAGCAAAACGATGGAGAGACGATTTGGATGAGTATTGGAATGAAACCACCTGGCAGAGAACAGCACAAGATAGGCAAACATGGAAACAACATGCTGAGGCCTTCGCCCAACCACGGGACAATACGGCTGATATATAGATAGATAGATGGATGGATGGATGGATGGATGGATGGATGGATGTATGTATGTATGTATGTATGTATGTATGTATGTATGTATGTATGTATGTATGTATGTATGTATGTATGTATGTATGTATGTATGTATGTATGTATGTATGTATGTATGTATGTATGTATGTATGTTTGTATGTATGTATGTATGTCTCTCTCTGCTGTCCATCGTGTTCGATGATGACATCAATGAAGGGGGGTATCCTTGTGCTTAGCTCTTCGGTGAGAATTTAAGCCTATTTGTGCCACAAAACCTCTGCCGCAGTCATCGCAAAAGACGGTAGGTATAGAAGCACCTAGAAGGCCATGCCGACGATTGTGCTCATGTATATATTTTTGAGTTAATATGTATGTATGTATGTATGTATGTATGTATGTATGTATGTATGTATGTATGTATGTATGTATGTATGTATGTATGTATGTATGTATGTATGTATGTATGTATGTATGTATGTAAGTAAGTATTATACTTTAATATTTCACTTGCTCGTCGACCGACAAAGAAGCATTTCTCATACGTCTGTGCAAATTCATCTCGCTAAACATCCATGAAGCATTAGTCTCCTCGACATCAATGAAGCGTTCCTCACACATCGATGAGATCGCATATACAATGAAGCGTTCTCCTGCCCGCCGAATTCGTCCGTCTCGTAATCCTTCGTTGAAACGCCTTTCTGGAGGGTTCTTCACACAGCGGTGTGATCGTACCGTCAATGAAGCGTTCCGTCGTTGAAGCGCCCTTCTCCAATCATCTACCTCTTTCATCTTGACGCTCGTCCGTATTCTCTATCGGTAAAACAAAAGATGTTATTATATTGTATTCTAGCTAATCTCGGTTTTTAATTGTAGCCATTATGTCAGAAGTCATTAATATATTCATTGACGTACTTGTTATCCTCTGAATCACTACAATTGTTGATGTTGTTGACATATACTATATTTTTGCGATATTTACGTAATAAATTAGCAAACTATATATGCATGTTCTCGTCTCTTAAATCCATCATACGTATTTGCCATAATTGTTGATTAGTGTATACTTATTTACCTAATTTGGAACCCGATAGTAATGTAAGTCACGCCGGCTCATCCACCACTTTTCATTATTACCCCTGGACAAACGAACCTTACCATTTACAACTTGTAAAAATCGTGACACCGGCGCTGCGAGGGTCGAGTGAGAAGCTGCCCCGCGACGGCGACCCGCTGGTCGATGCCGACGTTCCGCTGCGCTCCGTCTCAATCGTCCTCGCGGCATTTCAAATCCGTAAATTTTAATAAAACACAACGAATGAAATTGACGTGTTTCTTTTTTCGTGCTACGAGACAAAGACGCCCGGTGGGGGAATGCTGTTAGCCCCTGTATCGGGGATAATGCTTTTAATTGATCAGAATCCCTCCCCAGGCCACCTGCAAGAAGAGGATAATCCTGTTAATTGGTCAGCTTTCCATTCCATGGCCCCTTGCAGGGTAGCCTCCTCATCCCGCAGCGATTAAAGCCTGGGTCCTAATTGGCCACTTATCAGTTGTTCCGCCATGAATTATGCACAGTGATAACGCTATGCTTCAATATATATCAATACGTAGCATAATGTCTCCTTGTTGCGTTAATTAATGATGTGAAAACTACATGATCGGACGTCGCATTGCGACGTAAAACACTGACGTCAAAATCATGACATTGAATAAAACTAGCAAAAATGTCCATCCTCCGGACGATATAAATTGGTATTTCGTAGGTGTTTACCAAATATCACGATGCACAATATTATCATATAAATAATCATATATGCACTTCCTTGGTAATTTGTGTTGCCAGTCAATATATTGATGTACGAAAAATATCTGGAATGTAACCCTCGAAATTGCGACGTGATGCTTGCAGTTAACGTCTGGTGACGCCCTTGTATAACATAAGGTCAGATAATCGTAGAAAAGACGCGTAGCGTTGTATTGCAATTGTGTGTACATAATGTTTGGCTTTGCGTTGCGAACAATTGTACGTAATAACTAGAAACGGTAGTTCGATTGTTGATGCAAAGAGTAATATCGGGGTGAACTTTGTTTTGGCGTGGGGTCGTAGATGACCCGACCGTGGGGTCGTAGATGACCCGACCGTGGGGTCGTAGATGACCCGACCGTGGGGTCGTAGATGACCCCTGACAGTTTGGCGCCAGAGATGCAAAGCGTCTAGGAGGAAAGCATAACATACGAACATACATACATTTGCTCGATTATAAAAAGATGTGTGACTTCAACCGACACCTTAATGCAGTAATTAATACTGTGAAGTTACATAGATATGCAAGGAACATTAAGAGTGTGCTTAGCATATTATATGAAACACGAAAGTGCATATTAAGTGTTTGAAGCGCAACTAGGAATTTTATTTAGACTGGCCCTGTTGATAAATTTAATACTAGAACATCCATTATGTAATTGCATGTATACTCATCTTTAGACGGTGCCAACATGAGACTCGACACTTTCATATTGGGTAGCGGCGACAGTCCGGACAGACACAGACACACACAGTGCGCGAGTCACAACGGACGAGTGGCCGCTGCAGGAACAGTCGAAGAGCAATGTAATACAATCGCTCGGTATCTCAGCTTCCGACGGGATGAAGGTTACCAGTCGTATGCATCTGGTCTGTGTGAAGTGGTTGTTATTGGTCATATATATGTTGGTAAGTAGACATAATTGCTAGTTTGGTTTGGCGAAATAAACATTGGTCATGAAATCTAAATAAAAAGTATACAAATTAATGCGGCTTAATAATGAATTGCATACAAAGAGTTAACATTTATGAATCCGATTTGACTATGTGACTGTTTTATTATGTCTGTCGTCCAAACGCTGTATTCTTGATACATGCTGATTATATATGGGCGAGTAAAATTACTCTCAACGGACAGGCCCAGTATTCAAATACTAATGTTATCGGTCACTTTGCCTCAGTCCATATTGTCTTAGTTCACCCGGTTGGATACGCTATTTATTACGTTAATAATCTTTGAATACGTTTTTCTCCCTTATTACAAATATGGACTTAGGGGGTTGTTGAACTAGGCAGTAGTGTGTGTGTTTATGTGTGTATGTGTGTGTGTATGTGTGTGTGTGTGTGTGTGTGTGTGTGTGTGTGTGTGTGTGTGTGTGTGTGTGTGTGTTAATTAAACAGACGAGGACACCAAGCTGGAGTTTATATATATATATATATATATATATATATATATATATATATATATATATATATATATATATATATATATATATATATATATATATATATTATCGTTTGTTCCACAGAGTGTCAGCTTTGTCCGACTACAAGCTCATGTAATGACGACATCGGCTGTGAGGTTTGCTCTCCGGGCAAACAGCAACCAGACTGCGTAAAAGGCGTGTATCATTATTGTGAGAGCACTATGATAATAAGTTATTTTAAGGAAGTGTTTTGTAACCAAATAATCACACTTGTATTGTTAATGGGGCGCGAGTAGTATGTCAAAACGTATTGCACAGTGCAACCACACTTTTAGTTTTCGCAGTTGCATTAAATTAATCAATATTATGAATACTAATGGAAGATTAGAGACGTCGACGTTGAATTTCCGATTTTAAAGTATCACATATGCATCATACAAATGGCAATCTGTCTTCTTGGTTACTAACGATTATATAACATATACTTTATGTGTTGCTATATAAAAAAAACCTTGCTAACATCAGAATACAGTGGTTTGTTGAATTATGTCATTGTTTTGATGCAAACACGACGCATGATTATTTATGCACAATAACTATCGTTGTGCAACTGTTGCGCCACCCTACAGTCGGAGTCTCCAACTAATACATCGTAACATTCGTGTCAACGGATAGTTTAGTTTAATTGTTCTCCAGACTGCGACCCAAGGACTTACGGGAAGAACTGTGAAAAAGACTGTGGACACTGCAAGGACAATAAACCGTGTGATATTGAGAATGGACGCTGTACCAGCGGCTGTGACGCTTGGTATGCGTCTGGCATTTGCAAAACATACATACGTAAGTAAAATGCATCTTCTCCTCATTAATAAACATAATGCTTTGGTAATATAACGAAAATATACATTAACAATCAAAGTAGTAAATACATGACATATATTTGCAGCTTTCTTTCTTCACAAAAAAGCAATGGATGTCAACGGTATAAGCGTTGAAATATATAATGTAATTGATCAGCATACAATTTGTGTTTTATGCTTTATTGTGATTCATACTCTTAATGGTCATTGTCAGAAATAGTTTTTTAATATACAGTAAGAAAATAAGAAATTGCTGCAATAATACCATATCCACAAAAACAGTGGACCATTATATTCATTCATTCTATTCCAATATATGATCAGCATAATTGAATGTTCATAACATTAACATCCTTTAAATAATTGATTTTCAGCAAGAACGTGCTATGAATAATTTTATTCTATGCGTCGTCGATTTAAAAACATTGTCGAAATGCACGTATGATATATTGTTTACACCAGACATACCGTATTTTGAATCATCCGACAAACCGGAAGTTGACGTCATCAGCAGTTCATCTATGAAAGTGATGTGGCCGAAGGCTAAGAACATCCCTTCTAGTCTTGATACTTACTACCACTACATAGTCTGGCTTCAAGCTGACGAAAAGACGTATATGAACACAACCAAACAACTACAAACATCAAACACGGATCGGTTTGAATCACTCGTCGCCGGACTACAGTTCAACACGCACTACTCAGTCAAGGTCGAACCTTATCGCCAACAGAACGAGCTCCGTGAGGCTGGAACAAGTACCGGCATCACCAGGTTCAAAACTCGTTGCATAGGTAAGTCGATATTACATAAATGTATATTTCTAACGAACATGTTCGCGTTGAGGTGATACAAACAACAATTATACTAACTTGTAAATATTACACCTAGTTGCCAACGTTTACACTACTGTAACGTGTCATTGTATATTTGATGCACGTGATAAACGTAACTATGACGGAAATCCAGATGGAGCATACATAAACACTTTAAGTGAACTATTATTTTGCAGCAACAACGTTATAGCCAGCACTGTTATACTTCCAGAAGTGTGTTATCCGCTGCAAGTCAAATATACTTTAAAACAACGTGTCTAACTTCGGCGCTCATAAATGCTAAGATTCGTAAAATTAAAAGGTTTTTAAGGCATTGACAATGACACAAGTAACACACGTACTTTCATCAAGATACGCCCATGCTTCTGCACGCTGCTTGGCAAACAATGTTCGAATTATTCATTTACGTGACACTACTTATCGAGTTGGTAACAATGTTTTATGCACACGATTGCAATTATCAGCGAGGTGAGCATAAGGCAAAATTAAGATATTCGCCCGTAAGAAACATGTATCCTTTGCGGACATTCATCTACTAATGATGAATGTTAATCTTGTGTTACTGTTATAAAGTAATTACGCAATATGAAAGCTTCGACATTAAACTGATTTTGACTATAACTATTTCAACTTAGCTGCATAAATGTTATCTATATAAAACGGTGTTCTAATAGTTGCTTACTTATTATTAGTTATATAAACAGTTTAATGTTAGATGGATGCTGACCAAATTTACAGCAAATATATTAAATTCACATTTTTGCTCTGGAATGAAAGTATTATCATTTTTGCATTAAGCTAGAGCAGCTGTATTGTAATTGCAATAATGTCATGCTATAATAATACAATCCACGTTTGGTTTCAGCGCCAGACATCCCCGTCATAGAGAACGTGACGATGTCCTCTCATAACGGATCCACTAACGGAAACATCAATGTGACGTGGAAGGTCAGTAGCGTGTGTTAAGTTGAATTGAAAAGTTGAAAAGGGATATAATTTTATCTTATTGTAATCTTAGTTTGTATGTTAAAAGGATGTATGTTTTTATGTTGATGACAACCACCAGTGGCGTACCATCCACAACCAAAGGCAACCAAATGTTACACACTGGCCTTAGTAATTACCCATATTACAGCTATATAAAAGAGTATGGCTATGTTGATTGCCACTTGCTCTTTTATAAGCAAATATCAAATATCACATAAGCTGTTATGATTTCCAAGTTGTTGCGATAAAACCTGTTGCCAGTGTTTCAACGTCTATGTTTTGTACATTATCGTGACCGGTACGTCTATTCAAAGGAAAGTTGTCTGTGTAGACCGAGTTGCGAAGTGTTCAACTTGACTAGTCTCTTCACAAACAGGGCATACTAATGCACGAACGAATTAATTATTCTTATTCTGGTTCATTTGTAAATCCGCAATAACTTTCTTTCGCATTACATGTAGAAATAATTATCAAATGTTACACGTCATATCTTACTCGCTTTATCGTTTTACACAGACGCTGAATTACAGTGGGTGCGATCAAATCGAAGCCGTAGTTGTGTTCTACAAACTTCAGAATAATAATACTTGGCAACATAAAGAGGTCGAACGAGTCACCGATACACAGCTGACCTTATATAGTGTTAACTACGACGTGTATGAGGTGAAAGTGTCAGCTACGAACAACGAAGACATCACCTCTACCAGCGTAATATTCGTCGCAAACTTCTTGACAAGTAAGTCGATTTTGTTTGTATTATATGTGTGCCATTTTACAACAATGCTAAACTTTTTGTCCCCAGCCTTTCCTCGTGTTCTATTTTGCGTTTTACGAAAGTACTCAAATGTCCCTACGTATTCGTCGTCGTTGAGAAATATACAAATGGCTTTTTCTAGCACTTTATATTTCAAAACATGACCACATGCAAAATGTGACATATTTATATTGCATTACATGCTACTGTTATCAGTGTAATGCAGCTGTTTTTTGGTTGAATACATTTTAATTTTTTCCCCAACTTTTTATGTCGTAACGGAGACTAAATATCGCGGCCAGCTTGGATTTGGATGATGGTTTTGCACCTTGGTATTTCTTAAATGTTTGATCAAATTCATTAAAAATTAACTTGCAGGTTGTACACACCCTCCTACAACTATTATTATTACATTTGTATTTTGGGAGAATTATACCACGATATATAAACTCTAGTGTCATATTTATATGAAAGTGTAAGTTATGATTCCTAGCATCGATATACTCGCCAACTTGTGTTAAGATTACGCATGACCTGTGTTTCTATGGTGTAGACGCATAAAAATGGGTATATGTGTTCATATGCGCAAACAATGTAAGTAAACAAGTTATTAAATTGTATTTCTAATGGAATTAGTTGGACTTATTATTGGTTCATTTTCGGAGTCAAATATTCACATTTCTGCAATCAAAGTTATGATGTGTGTTCGGAATTGTTTTCTGCAGACGTGACGCGATGACCACGTCTAACGTTTCCGTTTGTCTTCGACAATGGCATAAAAAGAATATAATATTATGAAGTACTCTCACAGTAGTGGATATTAATATGTTTGGACTGTATTGTTTCCAGAAGTGAATTGTGGACCATCTCCAGCCGTGTCACATGCCAAGGCCGAGACGACCGGGTCAAGATATCTGGACAGAGCGACGTACACGTGTGAGTCCGGCTACTACAGCGACGGACCACAGAACCACCTCGTCTGCGGCAAGCGCACAAAGTGGGAGGGTGACGAGATCGTGTTTAGAGGTAACCCAGTTTGTGTTTTAATATGTGTCAGAGTCGTTATTGTGGTTCACAACTTCACAGACATGATCGTCCGTAAATATGTGTATCAAGGATTATTTTGCCTGGAA
Organism: Lamellibrachia columna; assembly: GCA_963662155.1. Classification (NCBI taxonomy): domain Eukaryota; kingdom Metazoa; phylum Annelida; class Polychaeta; order Sabellida; family Siboglinidae; genus Lamellibrachia; species Lamellibrachia columna. Next base: position 36,297,845 of record OY759269.1, on the reverse strand, counting down.
CTGGTTGGGTGGGCAGAGAGAAAAAATTACAAAAATACCAATCAAAGAAGATTCGCTCAGATAGGCTGAGTGAGAACAAAAACAAATGCGAAAATGCAAGTAAGCCCGTAACCGTAAGAAGGACAAAGGACAAATTCACCGATGATATACATTTATAAAATATAAACAACAAGGCAATGACCATTACTCTATGGTGGGTTTTCGTGAATGCTAATATATGGTCCGATGACTTCTCAAATAACCCACATGATTAATGCATTAAGTGACCAAATGTTTGAGACGCGCTTTACCACCTTTCACATTATTACACATTGTGGACTAAAATTACATTGTTTTAGCTGCGATTCCCACAGCCCAAGCTGTTCCCACAGCCCAAGCTGTTACTGGCGGTCTAGGAACAGGTCCGTGGATTGGCATAGCTGTGGCAACATTCGTACTTGGCGGTGTGTTTATGACCGTCGTTCAGCGTATTATATTTAGGTGAGTAGATGAAAGTTAATGGTGTATAAGTGGGCAATGGCTATTGATAAGGGACTCGCGAATAGCGTGGTGTTGCTGGATTTGTGATAGAAAACACTCAACCATCTGGTGTATAAGTGGGAAATGGCTATTGACAAGGGACTCGCGAATAGTGCTGCGAAAGACATTCGATCTGGTTAACAAAACATACTGTCCTTATTGAGACATATAATATATACGGTTGCTCGCAACAGTCGATGCAATAGTTCTCTTCGTAGCTGTCAGAGCGCCAACAGTGTGTTAAATGTAAGGGCAAACTGCCTGTACAGTCAGAAATCATAACGAATGACAAAAGACATGCCACTGAGCACTAGACAGGAACACACCGTGGACATGTATGCTGACGACACTACAATCAGTGCTACGGTAAAGCCCGTCCTGTCGATTGAACATAATCTAAATAACGATCTTCAGAAAATGTCTAACAGGTGTGACGAAACCAGAAAGGTCATCAATGCTAAAAAACAAAGGTCATGATTATCATGTTTCGGCATCAAGGGAAATAAGCTTCAAGTGGTCGAATCGACAGGCTACTCGGGCTTCGAATAGACCATTTCCTCACCTGGAACACACATATGCTAATCATACACAAACACGACTGCCGGTAACCTTGCACTTCTGTTGAACGCCGGGCTCAACTTGTGTTCATGCCTGCTAATGGACTGACCCCAAATTACATGTGACGTATGTTACAGCCTGCCTCCAACGTTTTCAGCCAGAAACAAGCGATCGAACGTCCAAGGAGATATTTACGTACAAAAAGCACGAAAATAACATCTTCAAAAACACAATAGCAATTACGTGTGCAAACATCTGGATCACTCTCAGCCTAGAAATACGACATTGTAACTCCATACATGTTTTTAAAGCATGTTATCTGAACAATATCTTTGACAGTGACGCACGAGACCACAAACATTTAAAACTGACTATTTTAGTTAACTTACTGATATTATGTTTTTTTATTACCCATATATTTCTTAAATTGCTGAATAAACATGGAATAAACCTGGAATTAACAAAGGGCGCATGGTTTTATTTATCATGTAGGGAGACAATGTGCATCATCATTTGTTACACATGGACATAAATAAAAGCCACCGGAACGGTACATCGTAATACATATCAATAATACTGCAGCACACTATTTCAAACAACAAACCATGTTGTGGCCAGTTGTGGCCAAAGTAGCTTTAAAAATAATGTTTGCTTTTGTTTCTTTTTCTTACCTCTCCATTCACGTCTACATGTTTGACGCTGAAAATTTCAAGGGACTCGCGAATAGCGTGGTGCTGCTGGATGTATAAGAGACAGCACTCAACCATCTGGTGCACAAGTGAGCAATGGCTATTGACTGGGGACTAGTGAACAGCTGGTGGATCTGCGAGAGGCATTCGATCTGATTAGCAACACAATTTGTCTTGAGACATTTTAGTATCTACGGTTGCTCACAACAGTCGATGCAATGGTTCTCTTCGTACCTGTCAGTGCGCCATCAGTGTGTTCAATTTAAGGGTAAACTGTCTGTACAGTCAGAAGTCATAACGGGAGTACCTGAAGGCTCCATTCTGGGACCAATCTTCTTTATTGTATTCACGAATGACAAAATACATGCCACTGAGCACTAGAACGGAGCACTCCGTGGACATGTAGGCTGACGACTCTACAATCAGTGCTACGACCGTCCGGTCAATTGAACGTACCCTAAACAACGATCTTCAGAAAATAATTAACTGGTGTGACGAAAACAGAATGGTCGTTAATGGTAAAAAACGAAGGTCGTGATTATCATGACTCGACAAAAGTGCCAACACCTCGGCATAACTGATCCCGACAGCATCAAGGGAAATGATTTGGTCGAATCGATAGGCTACTCGGGCTTCGAATAGACCAGTTCCTTACCTGGAACACATATGTGCAAAACATAAACAGACACGACTGCCGGTAATACTGCACTTCTCTTGCTTAACTTAACTAGGCTTAACTTGTGTTGATGTCTGCTAAGGGACTGACCCAAAATTACATGTGACATATATTACAGCCTGCCTCGAACATTTTCAACCAGAAACAAATCAATGTTTAGCTTAACAAGTTATATTCAATAAAACTTTAATTAATGTTTTATTGTGTATTTTAGAATGAGGTCAAACAACCAGAAAGCTGACAACGAAGAACGCCAGATAGAGCAGCCTCCAATTGAAATGGGAGCAGGTAAACATCTTTGAAATGTTAGCAATGTACGCATATATCATGTGAAATCATGTGAAATAAAGAACGTGCATGTTTATGGTGTGGCTTTGATAACTTAGATGATTGTAATTACCAGGGTATCTGATATGAGGTGTGTGCATGCATATTTGAAGATACTATTGATAAACATTACTATTTTAATGGTTATATGTATTCTATGTTATAGTTACTGTATAATCACATTTGAAATCAATTCACTCACTTTACAAATAACGTTGTAATGTTCTTGTTTGCCAGGCGCCATCGGAGGTGTTCCAGACTACGACCATCTAACGAGAGTGCCGGGAGAACAAGAAAGACCCAATGTCTATGACGTAATACCCGTCTATGACGAAATATCCACCTAGCGGTGTCTCAACTCACCAACGTAATGAGAGATAAAAGGAATTATACTTGAAACTGTGTACGCTGCGTACGTGCATATGTGAGTGCGTGCGTGTGTATATGTTAATGTATGTATGTGTGCATGTGTGTATTTACGTACGTACATAAGTGAATTAATTTATGTTTGGTTATATATCACATTTTATTGTTATAACCTGATAAAACAAATTCACACATGTACATGGAAATAGTTCATCATAAAAGTAAACAGACAGTTCGTTAACCAGAACTCGAAAAAACAGGGTCGGCCGATTCTCAACCCCACTTGGCTCAGGTTAGTTGAACGGATATTTTTCCACAAGAAAATGTGTATCACTTGATCATCATAGTAAACAGTGAACAACTTTGTATGTAAATTTGGGTACCTATTAGGTATATGTACCCTCAGATATATTATCGTATTGAAGAAGTACTTATTTAGTATAGGTAGATTCCGTGTTACAGCACAGTGCATATTTTAACCATGATGCAATACTGCAGCACATCGAATTAGCATAGAATCATATACAGCAGAGTGGTCATACGACATATCCGTAGCAAGACGTAGTTGTCATAGGTCTACTTAAGATTAATATCGCATATAAGGAGAACAGTTAATTGCACCCTTGTACAAAGAAATAGTTTGGAATATTCCTCTTTTGGAGTACTGCATACAAGCATGCAGGCTATATCGCATGAAGGACATTGAATAGCTAGAAAGAATAAAACGAAGAGCAACTGAGCTGATTCCAGAACTGCGAGACCTTAGTTATGAGAACCACAGTGCACAAGGTAGCATTAGTTAAGGAAAAGCGTAGATTGGATATGAGAACGTACTAATTTTCACACAAGGACAATAAACGATTTGCACAAACTGTCAAATGATTGTGTGATTACTAGCAGTCTGAATATGTATAAGACTAAAATTGAGAGATATCTGGTAAGGGCGGGCTATACATAGCTTTGGGCAGCAATCTTGTTCAATCTTGTTAAATCTAACGCAAGACCGTTGCACGGCATACTGTAATGGCACAGTGGTCATACTACACAACCAAACCATAGCGCAATGGACCTGGAAATCCCCGTTGTTTGATCATTTTTCAAACATCCTCCCGACCTCAGAATAAACCGGGGCGCCTCTCGTGCATAATATAAAACTAATATGAAGGTTTTAGCAAGATTTAACAAGATTGCCATCCCAAACAACAAGTTCCAGATGGCAAGTGGACAAGGAAGCCATTGGCTTATCGAGAGTCAACAATGTTTTCATCTATGTGTAGCCCGAAGGTGAAATCGGCGAGATCCTGAATCACGTCTAAAGTTATTCAAACGTCACATCAGCCGATTTTTGGGTTCCAATGGTAGCGTTGCTGAAACAGTAATTCTTTCCGACTCTCCTCTAATGTGAAGTACAAGTTCTACTCCCGTTGACAATCGATCCCGCGAAGCATTGTGTGTATACACTATCGCCATCTAGCGATCAAAAACGTGATAACGGGTAACGACTATTTAAGGTAACACGCTCCCGCTTTTGTCGTATTTGATTTTTTTTCGTAGACTGCTTAGGTTTTCGGCTATATTACATGTATTAATGTACAGTTCTATGATATGATTCAATTAACTATGTGTGCAAATATACTTAATAAAGCAAAACACCTGGTCACTCCTTCACTTACAAATGTTCACTTTATTTTTCGGGAGTCCACTACGCGATCACACGTTGGGGGAGATCTCCCACTACCCACTTACGTCAACAAGGAAAGTCTGCATTTACATTCTCAACAATGTTATGACACTCATGTTCATAAACTGGCATTAGTTCTAGCTAGCCTTCAGCATTTGTGAAACTATCACTGAAACAGTCACTGAGCGGGTCACGCGAGACGTGACGGTGGAACTGGGTGACGTGATGTGTGACGGGTCAGAGAGTAATGTGTATCACGCTGTGTTAGACAGGACACGGGATAAACCTAGAATTAGAAAAAGCGCATGGTTGGATTGAAAATAATGTTTGCTTTTGTTTATTTTTCTTACCTCTCCATTCACGTCTACATGTTTGACGTTCAAAACTTCACACGGTTAACAAATTGCTTAATATGTGGTCTAGTTAGAACCAAGTCATCACGTCCTTAACGGTGGGGTTACCAGGTTTACAAACGTCATTGCACAATTACTTATTAGTTAATTTAAATGGCTTCTTGCATATTAAATCTGGGACATATACGGTATAAACCATGTGCGCCACCTAGCGTATTAATGCGATGCTAAACTTGGCACTTCTGGCACAGCGGCGCCCCACACATTGTGCACGCCGTACAATGTTACGAAGTGTTTACGTGGATCTTATTAGGTCAACTTCGTTGACAGACGAGCGATGATCAAGCGGCCTCGTAATGAATGATATAGTGACCGACAAAAGAATGAGAAGCGGAAGTACGTGAGTGAATCTCAGAAGGATAAATTAAATCAGCTAAAATTTAAGAAGATCGAAATTGAGGTCCAGACTACGCGAAAGGTAACATAATATTTCACCTTCCGACGCCCGCCTCATAATCTTCTTGTTCCCAACACACGGCCTTCAACGAGTCGACACGTCGATGATTCTCCTGCCAGCGGCAGTGAAATGTGCTGAAAATGCGATGGAATTCGGGATGGATATCGGCTTGTATCCACAAAAAGCAACGGATCAAATGCTCGAATATTGGGCCAAGAGAGGCTCCACAGAACAATGCTGGACCGTTTGTCTCATTACGTTCTTGTACCCAAACAAATGTCCAGCTCTATTTAACTAATGGAGACATCGTGAAGCGATCATTGTTACGTTATTCCCCAGTCACCGGCCGTGTTTATTATTTCCAAGACAAACTACACATTGCGTTGGTTCACTGACGGAAACCTTGGAATTGGCAAGCCCTGGATTCGACGACTGAAACCACTGGGCACGCCCATTCCGAGCTCTCGAAACAAATGATGTCCATTACTGCAACGTCCTGAATCTTATGAAACGCGGGAAATCTGCCGGGCGAATAGGCGAGGAACTCGTGGGTCAAGCTGAGGAGTAACACACCTATGTGTTGTCCGGTTCTTATATGAACGTTGAATGGCATTCAGATATGAGTAGTCTCTCCCCACAACGACAATTACTTGGGCTTGTCAGAACTCCTCTCTGAGTACGACGCCTTTCTCTCGCAACATATCCAAAGACACGCCAATAGGGGACGGGGCCATACAAACTACCTCTCGTCCAATACATATGACGAACTGATTGGTCTTATATGTGAACATATTTTGAGGAGGAGAATCGCAGAAATGAAGGAGTTATCGGTAACAGTGAAGTCTGCAACAAACTGGACAACGTGACCTGAGGTGAAATGGAGATATGAGTACCTTGAAATTTTGCTGCGGACATTTCAAATCTCTTTACTTCGGAATAAGAAGAGCAAAAACCAAGACTGTTTAGAGAGTCAATGAGAAACTTCAACCCAAAATGATGATGCATTGCAATGGATAGGCCAAGCGTGAATGGCACAATCATGACTCTGGGGCGGACGGCTTGAACAATGGTCTGGCCTACTGATGCATTCTTCAGTTCTGCCTTTTTTCACTCCTTAGAAATAGGCATTACAAGAGCAACGTTGATCAGTTTACCTACTACATCGCGAAAGATGTGCAGCTGGAAGCGATTTTTAGCTGTTATGGCAAACAAAAAGCACACGGGTTAATTCGGCGATCCACACTGTTTCGTTTCCGTACAGGTTTTATTGGCGTTAACTGGTTACAAAATACATCTGTCGAACTGCAAAGAATAATAAGAACAATAAGTTAACTTGTTATGGCGAAGTGTATTAAATAAAGCTAACAGTAAGCCTAAGCCTAATTACGCATCATACTAGACTAACTATCAAAACTACAATAGTACTATACTTTAGAAATAACACAATTATACTGCACTGTATATAGGCGGATAGCACATAGAACGTAGCCTAACAGCGATAGGCGCACATGACCTACATAAACACGTGTAGCGGCGTGGACAATAAGCTTAGAGCTGTGCTGCCAGCGGGCCGACTTTCGCTAGATTTACGTAATACGATAGATGCTATGAAACAAACGAATCTATTACTAAGCTATGTATACATTCTAATTACTACGACAAATACAACTATGTGTACTATAAGTCAATAATCTACAGTTCTATACTCACATTTAGTGCGTGAAACAGTGGCTAAATTAGAATAAATGATACGGCGAACAGGCGAGCAGGCGATACGGCGACTGGCGAATAATGACGAGTGGTCACTGAGGCGTGTCACTAACGAGGTCAAGTCCCTAGCGGCTAAAACGTGTACAATAAACTGGGTAAACTGCCGAAACACTCCCGCCTAGCTAATTGGAAAAAAAAGGAAAAATATAAAACATTAGCGGTAAACAGAGCAGTTTGCAATATGATAACGTTCATTTTCTTCGTAAGCCGTTGCTCAATTCGTCGTCGGTGGCGATCAGGCACATCTTGTGAATAGGCCGATCATAGAGCCTTGCGTTGGCTGTTCGCACGGTAGCCTTCCGTACTAGGCCATCATCACCGGGCTGGACAGCTGTGACGACGGCACGTTCCCACAGAGTGCGTGGGGCGGCCGCGCCCTTCATCCCGGGCTCCAGTAGAAGCACCAAGTCGCCGACTTGCAGGTTCTGCCGCGAGTGAAACCACTTCGAGCGAGCGATGAGATGCGGCGGCATGAATCTCAGCCACGTCTCCCAGAACAACTGGACACGCTGATGCAGAGCTTTCACAACTTCTCGCGGATGTGGACGGTCCTCGACAACGGGCTGCGGCACCGTTGGCTGGTCGAAGGGGTGAAGAATGTCGTTGCCGGTGACCGCAGGTGACCCGACAGGATCAGGTCCGTCGGGAAACAGCGGTCTCGAGTTGATAACGTACATCACCTCCGAGAGGAAGGTCTGCCATTCCTCGAAGGTGAATCGGCGCTTGAGGTAGTTGACGGCAGCATCGAGTCCTCGGCGGCAGCTACGTATGAGGGACTCGACGACACCGTTCATGTGGCTCGCCTTCGGCACGTTGAACTGCCACTCGAAGTGTGTTCGTTCGGCAGCGAGTTCTCGCTTGAGACGCGAAACGTCCCACGAGTCGATCGCATCACGGAGCGGTCGCTGCGCCCCCTGGAAGTTCTTGCCTCGATCACTGAAGACTGTCGTCGGGTGTACACCTCGGCGTGAGACAAATCGACGCCACGCGAGTAGGAATGATTCAGTGGATGCGCTGCTGGTTAGCTCCAGGTGGACGACTCGTGTGGTAGTACACGTCACGATCATCACAGATGATTCTGTCGTAACGTTTCTGCTGACTTTTGTCTGTAGCGGTCCGAAAAAGTCAACGGCCACAGCGGCGAACGGTGGCGTACAGGGGTTTCCTCGGAAGGCAGGTAAGATGCCCATCTGTTGTTGTAGCATGGACTCCCGCCTGGTGCGACAGTACAGACATTTACTCGCCACAGACTTCAGCAGTTCTTTCCCATTGCCGATGTGGATTCCTTCCTTGGCGATGTTTGCGAGCACCACTCGGTACCCCTGGTGTAGATATCGTATGTGTTTTCGGCGAGCGTAGAGTTCGACGAGTGGACTGTTTCCTGGTAGGATGATCGGGTGGCACACATCAGGATGCAGAGGCAACTGTCCGATGCGTCCCTCGGCGCGGACAATGCCCTTGGCGTCGAGCACTGGAGCGATGCTGGCGAATGTTGAGCGACACGCGGCAAAGTCTTCTCGGAACTCCGACTGGCAGAGGAAGAAAAGCGCTTGCTGAGCGTCCTTCAGTTCTTCTGCTCCAATCGTTCTGGTATCGGCGCGGTTAACTCTCGGTTGCAGTATTCGTCTCCAGCGCGCAACGTGGCGGGTAAGGCGGTCCCATTCGCTGACTTGAGCGACGAGTCGATCTGCAATGGTCATGTCGGCGATGCATACATCATTGGCGCGAACATGATGTATACGGCGGTGACGTGGCGTGCGAGCTTTCTCGTTGCGACCTTCGATTCGTGTGGCGGCTTCAATCTCAGAGTCTTGTTCGCATGTAGACTCTTGCGGCCACGTGTCTTCATGTTGACGTAAGAAGAGCGGTCCCTCATGCCAGTACTGGAGTTCACGTACTGAGAGAGGCTTCGTGAGCGCGTCGGCGGCGTTCATGTTGGACGGGACGTAGCGAAACTCGTCCATGAAGCGCGGGTGTGTGTCCTGTATCTCTTGAATACGGGCAGACACGAACGGTTTGAAGTTGGCGGAGGCAGAGCGAACCCACTTCAGGACGGTTTGCGAATCGACCCAGAAGTGTATAGAGTCGAATCCGCCCATGACGTCTTCGATGAACTTTGCGAGTCGAGACATGATGACGGCGGCCATCAACTCCAACCGTGGAATCGACTTCTTCTTCAGAGGAGCGACGAGTGCTTTCGCCATGACGAATGTCGTCGTCGTGGCGCCGTTGCTGAGTGGCCAACGTAGCCATAGAACAGCACCGTAGGCATTCGCACCTCCGTCGCTGAAGCAGTGTAGTTGTGGCTTGCCGACGCTATCGTTTGGCTTCACACAACGAGGCACTTGAAACTTCAATAACTCTTGCATCTGAATCACGTGTGTGTTCCATCGCTGCTTGTCGTCGTCGTCGAGTGGTTCATCCCAAGACACACCACGGCGCCACAAGTCTTGTAGGTCGATGCGGAATGCTAACGAGACAGGCGACAGCATGCCCAGAGGATCCCATATCTTCGCGACGAGACTCAGTATCGTTCGCTTCGTTACCGGGTCAGATTCCATTTCAACATCTTTGGCCTTCAGTGAAAACAGGTCGAGTGATTTGTCCCAATGATGACCTAAGACGTCGATTGTCGGCTCATCGGGGTTGTCATCTACTGCTGCATGATTCGAATGCCACGTCTTGATGTCAAACTTCCCTCTGGCGAGGACAGCATCGACTTCGTCTCTTGCTCTGATGGCATCTTCTGCAGTGGCGGTTGAGTGGCTGATGTCATCCATGTACATCTCGTTGTCGACGATGTAGCTTCCAATCGGTTCCGATTGACGACCGATTTCAGCAAGGATTCTGACGGAGTTGATGGCGATGTCCGGTGCGGGTCGTTCCCCGAACGGTAGACGTATCCACTGGAATGCGATTGGCGGTGAGCACTCATCTCCAAATCGCCAAACGAACCGGTGAAAGATCTGGTCCGGTTCGGCAACTTCGATCTGGTTAAACATCTTCTTCACGTCTCCCACGAGTGCGACTCGATCGCGACGCCAAGCGAGAAGACATGAGATGAGTGAGTTGAGCAGGTCGGGGCCTTTGTGAAAGCCGTCGTTGAGTGAAACGCCCTTGAACAGTGCGGCGGCGTTCCAGACGATGCGGGTCTTCGTGGTGGACTTGTCTTCTCGATAGACGGCGTGATGCTCCAGATACCAACCACGCCCGTCGTGAGTCTCTTCAATCGTGAGTGGACGTACAAATCCCTGCGTGATGAGATTTCTGATTTCGGCGTTGTATGCTTCAAGACGACCATTTCGTCTCAAGGAGTTCTCTTGCTGATACATTCTGGCAACTGTCTTCTCCTTGTTGAAAGGGAGAGCCTCAGGGTATCCATCACGCCAAGGCATGAAGACTTTGATTCTTCCTTCCTTTGTGATGGAAGTAGTTGTCTTGGCGTGTAGTAAAAACTTCGATTCAGCTAGTTCCTTGTCACTGCAGATGCAGGCGGTCGTCGGCTTGACCCCCGCTACGTCGGAGTAGAACAGCTTCTTGATGTCATCTTCGATGAGTCGCTGCACGTGGTGAACTGCAGATCTAGCGACGGCTCTTGGGGGCTGTATCTGACCACCATAGAGCACCCAGCCCAACCGTGTGCAGGCTGCACTCGGTAGTTGCGCTTCGTTCGTAGGTGAGGAGATCGTGTGAAGTGTTGAGATCAGGTAGGCCTGGTCGTATCCTACCAACAGGTCAATTTTCTCTTTCGCCAATGGAACGCAATCTCGCGCCGGTTGAAGGTACTCGTACTGTTGAAACAGGCTGCTGTCGATCGCGGGCGCGTCGTGTGCTGGCACCTTGATTCCCATGGCGATGATGTCGTAGGCGATGCTCGCGTCTCTTTGCACCGGTCGCACGCGAAGCACGTATCTCGCACTCTTCTCAGATCTGACTCCGCCCCCTGCTACACCGTAACGGAAGACTTGATCATCGCCGGTGATGCCAAGTCGCTTTGCCAGTGAATGTCTCACGAGGGTGGTGTCGCTTCCGGTGTCGAGAAAAGCGACTATCTTGTGCCACGCTCCTGTCGAGTCACGAACCTCCACGTAGGTTGACGGCGAGAACCGGCCTTGATTCCCGTGCAGGTGACCAAGGAAGGTTGGCGTTGACGTTGCGGCGCCTTGCTGTGGCGTAAAACTGGCGGATGCAGGGTTCATCTGTGACGTAGGTGGCGAGGCACGACGTGTCGTTGACGTTGGCGCTGACAACTGGCGATTCGGTTGACAGTTGAGTAGTCTGTGATGTCGATCACCGCATTCGATGCATCGCTTCGGCCGTGTACAGTCGCTACTTCGGTGACGACCGTAACAGCTGAAACAGCGTCTGGCGGTTCTGATGACATCGCGGCGTTGTGCAGGTTGCATCGCTTGAAACGCCTGGCAGTCGATAAACTTGTGGTGAACTCCGCAGCCCAAGATACACGGATCGGTAAATGACGTTCCGGTTCCGTTGACGTGATGGAGTGACGATTTCTTCTCAGTCCTGGTCGATTTGGCTGGCATCAGTCGTTCACGCGCCTCTGTTTCTGCTCGTAGAAATTCGACGATTCTGTTGACGGAGAGTTGTTCTGCGGGGTGGTTCTGTCGCATCCAGCGTTCACACTCGTAGTAAAGTTCTGGCTCCAGCTTGCTGCTTACGATGCGTACCACTGTGGGCGAGTCGAGTTCGCTCTCATTGCCGATTTCCGTGATTCGTCGCGCAAAGTCGGTCAATCGATCCAATACGGCTCTCATCTCTGATGCTGCATTCTGTTTGATCGGTCGAATGCCGTCCATGTCAGCGATGATTTCTTGGACTACAGCTGCCTTCGGTATCTTCTCTTCTAGCCGGCACCATACTCCGTTAGGGCCGCTCATAGCAGTGCAGCTGTCGATAGAGGCGGTCACTCGAGACGGCAGAACTGAGGCGTGCAGTATGTACATCAGCTTGTCTGCCTCCTTGCTGATACCAGCGGAGTTGAAGTATTGTTCTAGCTGCAATCGCCACGAGTAGAAATTCTTGTTTTGGCCATCCCATCTTGGCGGATGCATTCCTGTCGTGCGGATTGATGCGCTTTCTCTCGGGGTGACTAGCTTGTCGGTGATGATGCTCAGTGCTTCGAGCGTCTTGGCGAGAACGTCGGCGTTGGCGTTGGCGTCGGCGGGTTGCGTATCGTGCGTCCACCCTGTCTGCAGCTTGTCGATCTCTATTTCTCTAGCGGTGACTTCTTCAACGTTACTCTCAACATCGACGAAGCGAGCCGTTGGACGTGAGACGCCTTCTTCGTCGTCTTCTCTTGCGATGTCATTCTCCAGCAAGACGGTCTCCATCTGCACGTTGATGTTATTGAGTTCTTCAAGCAAGAGTCGTGCGCGGCGTCGAGCATCATCTACAGTGTCGGCCTGTACGTCAGCTCCTTGGCCGACAACTGCGCGCAGTCTGTTGACGCACCTCGTCAGCAGACCCTTTTTGATCGTGCGCGTCTTCTTTAGGACTTCGTAGGCCCGAACTACTTCTTCCATGGCGTAGTGCACTTTCAGTAGGCTACATAAATTTCGACTAATTCGGCGATCCACACTGTTTCGTTTCCGTACAGGTTTTATTGGCGTTAACTGGTTACAAAATACATCTGTCGAACTGCAAAGAATAATAAGAACAATAAGTTAACTTGTTAGGGCGAAGTGTATTAAATAAAGCTAACAGTAAGCCTAAGCCTAATTACGCATCATACTAGACTAACTATCAAAACTACAATAGTACTATACTTTAGAAATAACACAATTATACTGCACTGTATATAGGCGGATAGCACATAGAACGTAGCCTAACAGCGATAGGCGCACATGACCTACATAAACACGTGTAGCGGCGTGGACAATAAGCTTAGAGCTGTGCTGCCAGCGGGCCGACTTTCGCTAGATTTACGTAATACGATAGATGCTATGAAACAAACGAATCTATTACTAAGCTATGTATACATTCTAATTACTACGACAAATACAACTATGTGTACTATAAGTCAATAATCTACAGTTCTATACTCACATTTAGTGCGTGAAACAGTGGCTAAATTAGAATAAATGATACGGCGAACAGGCGAGCAGGCGATACGGCGACTGGCGAATAATGACGAGTGGTCACTGAGGCGTGTCACTAACGAGGTCAAGTCCCTAGCGGCTAAAACGTGTACAATAAACTGGGTAAACTGCCGAAACACGGGTCAAGAGCAGGCAATGTTCTTATGGATTTCTTGGAGAGTATAGGACTCGATATAGACAATTGCAGAGGGCAGACTTGTGACAATGCGTCAATTATGAGTACAACGGCCCCTGTGCAGTACAACGACCCCTGTTCAGCCCACTCTCGAAATCTCGTCGGACAAGCTGCAGGTGGTAGTTGTCAATATGTTGGTGGCGACATGCAACTGCATTCCTCGATTTTGCACAGCATATGTACGTGTTTATGACGGGTTTGTGTACGTGTTTATGACAGCGTTTCAACATATGATCTCCTTGTGAAACAACTGAAACCGAAAGGTTACCTGTGCCTAAGCGTCTTTCACATACTCGCTGGCCGTCAAATGCCAGTGCCACGGGAGCTCTCCTGTGATTTTAGAAATTAGAGATTGCCTTCATGAGCTCGCAAGCGACGATAAACGGAAGTGTAACAGAGGACCTTTCACGACAGATGGACAAGTTGGAGACTGGGGTTTTGGCACTGCGTATTGCAAAGATTTTACGCCACGAATAAGAAACTCCAGCCCGTGGCCTTGTGAAATGTTGCACTGCCCGTGTGAGCTGAATCTTAAACGAAACCCTGAATGTGAGTCATAATTTAGAGCTAGCCCAGGCGAGGCATGTAAATGGTGTTGTGTTCCTGTTTCAACGAGAGGCACGTTTAGAAGTAATTTTCCAACTTAATGACCGTATACATACCTGAATTAACAATGTGCATATAGGTCATTATGTTAGGTTGGAAACAGGTGAAACCTGTTTTTAGCAATGGGTGCATGGTTTTGATCAATGTTGATCACATTGTTTGCCACAAATGGAAAACATTAGAACAGCACATTCTAATGCATGCCAGTCACACATCACCACACCGTTTAACAGCGGACACATTATACAAAATCAGAATGGGTTCTTCGCTATGCATCAACCATATGAGTTTGATTCTAGGGATAGAAAAGACAGTTCCACCTAGTCAACTTGTCAAAAACAAAGATTGCAGAATTCATTTAGTACGTGTCTTTTTTCAAAGTTCAAGTATTCTATGATGTATATTATAAAATAACTGTTTTCAAATTCGTATATTTGCAAACTTTCTGTTAAACTTGAAATGAGTATTATCATAGCACACTGATTTATATTACAAAATGATGTTCAACGGATTACCTGTTCCCAGTATTGTTACAATTAAACTTGTTGAAACTGATACATTTGTTCAATAAACAAAACTACTTCATAGTAATCGTGGGATGTTTTTTGCCCGTTCATGTTTTGTCTTCGTATTTTTATCTGAACAGTTTCTATGTAAGTGTTTTGTGTGTTCTCTCATTTCCAAGAAACGCTGACGTACCTTTTGCTTGCCATATGAGGAAGGCTACCTCTGCATAAACAACTGATATACATTAACTAGAGTATTCACAATAAACTACTTAATCGAGATACTGAAATGTAGTCACAAGTGTTGTTTCATTGAACATGTTTTCGTAACGTAATCAGGTGAAAACTTTACATAATATATAATGAAAAAACACAATGTATGTATATGAAAAAAATCAAAGTAACTATACATGCCCCGAGGGACGAACGTTCCATAGTGTTCCGATAGTGTTGATTTCTTCTCCGAATTACGGAAACATAAGTAAGAGTTCGTAACGTAAAACAGAAAGTGAGGATTGCGTGTTATTGAGAGACATCACTTTTGGGTATTTTTCTGAAAAACGGAGTATGTCGGTTTCACGAATTTCTCACTCGAGGTAAGATAATTGATGTTTAACGTGCTGTGAAAATTTAAGGACAAATGGAAACAAGGCTACTTAAAGGGAATAACAGAAAGGCACTAGCTACAATGCTTTTTCGGTGTGTACACAAAGATTAATATTGTATGTACTAAAAGCCAAAATAAAACATATGAAACATTTATTTATAGGTAAAATTAGATGGTTAACGCATCTAACTCGCAAATCGCGCATAAAATTCAAAGTTAATGAGATGAGCGATCATGTGGTTTTGTGACGTCACTGATGACATGGTTTTACATTCAGACAGCGTTACTTTTATGGCGATGTAAATTGTCCAGAATAAAAAGTATAATGTAACGATTTCGAACCGCTAGCCTCAATTGATACAGCAGAAACATCTTCGAATTCGGCTCGTTCGGAGCAGTTTAGCGACGTCAGTAGCCTTTGACTTCTATCTTATTTACTTTCTGACCGAACCATTAAAACGACAACAAAGAGCCTCCAAACTTCTCATATACCTGCTATACGCGATGACGGATGAGGCCAAGATCACTATGCCCGTTGTGCCCTGAGGCCGAAGTCACCAGAGTTGCGGGACGAAGCCTCTAAAGAATGTTGTCCGATTTCACCGAGCCGAATTCACCTTGCGCCGACATCACCTGTATCTGCACTGATAGCTCACTTCGATTCTAGGTGGACCATAGTCGTCGACACCCGTGTCACTTCCTGTGTTCTACTGGCACAACATCCTCTTTCAAAGAGATTTTAGCACTAGATAACCCAGGGCTACCACCTTCTCTGGTCCGGATCGCAGTCGAAACAAGTTTTCTCGAAGCGAGCAAAGCCGGCTGTGCTTCGTCGGCTTGACGTTTGCTTTTTTAAACAAAGTTAGCTCCGCAGGGAACTTAAGCCAAGTGCAGGTTATTCTATTCTGACTAAGATATATCTTGATTAATGGATAATGTGCCGTGAAGGTTTATAAAACAACGTAGGACATATTTTCCAAGGAGCCAAAGAAACGTTATGACGGCCATTATTGGCAACACTAACGGTCCGACTCGTGTCAACAAGTCAACACGTCGTCTAACTGTCGTATTACCCCGTGCTTAACATCATATATACATCAATAAAAATACACACATGTATTATTACAAACAAACACCGTCCACATATTATGACAAACATGCACTGTGTTCCTGAGCCATGGATGTCATAGGCGGATCCAGAGGGGGGTCCAGGGGGTCCGGACCCCACTTTTTGAGTACCAAAAATCCATTGCAATTGCATGTCAACGCGGGACAAAGGCTTTGCCAAGAAACAAAACAAGCTCAAACGTGTAGCTTACTCCGTACACATTCTTTAGTAGCAGTCCGATGTTTTCAGAGACTGATCTAGCACAGACGATATACATGCGGTCCAGTGGATCCCGAAAGTTATTCTTAGCATTATCGGTGACGTCGTTCATAGATTCACTGCACACGCACACCGAACGCACGTGTACGCACACACACACACGCACGCACGCACGCAAGCACGCACGCAGGCACGCACGCACACACACACACACACACACACAAACAAACGCCCACCTCATGTTTGACCATGTCTCCCCGCGAAAGAATGAACATACTATGGGAATGTTTGGCGCTCATAGACGTGTTGGCGCAGTTGCTGGATCTGCGCAATGTGCAGATTTCGCTCGATTGCGCTACGCAATCCTCGGATACTACTCGCAGATCCAGTAAATGTGCCCAACAGACGCGCTGGTTGTTTGATAAAACCGTCTGCGTCAGAAACAGTTATATTTTGTGGACAACAAAACTTGCCACTTCGAGGACACAGGGATGATCGGACAAGTACATCTTCCAACAGGGGAAACTTCTGGGCAGTTCTGGAGATGATGGCCAAACGCGACGACACACTCCGAGAACATCTGACCGGAAGGAAGAATGCGCAGTATACATCAAGAATTATCCATAATGAAGTGACTGATGCAGTAGCTGAATACATTAGAAAGGAAAATACACGAAGCCTTGAAGATGAAAATGCCTTCTTTTCTATCATGGCAAATGAGGTGACATATCCACATGGTAACCATGAGATTATGTCAGTGTGCTTGAGGATGCTGGCTTGCTCTAAAGTCAAAGAGTTCTTTTTTGATTTTATATACCTTCAGAGGGCAACGGGGAAAGCTATAACTCATGCTGTGATAGAGTGCCTGAAAGATCATAACATCGACATCAGTAAAGTCAGGAAACAGAACTACGATGGCGCGCCATGTATGTCCTCGGATAAGGTTGACGTGCAGGCGAGGATAAAGCAATTATCCCCACGAGCATTGTATATATACTGCAACAGCCATGCCCTCAATTTAAGCATCGCCAATGATACATATACATATACATTGCCTGTAGACTACCTGCCATCCGGAGTATGATCGACATCCTTAATGCAGCATTCCTTTTATTCTGTATGTACCCCAAACGACAACAATTCCTGGAAAGAATACTAAAACATCTGGCACCAAATATGAGGAAAAAGAAACTTGTCGGGATGTGCAAGACCAGACGAGTGGAGCGTCGCACATGCTGCGACATGTTTTATGACATGTATGAGTTTTTGTGTGAATATCTGGAAGCCGTACTGAATCCGTCTGAATATCATGACATCTACGAGGAGGTTGCATTGACTGGCAGTTGGGATCAGGAAACCAGGACGAAAGCGCAAGGGCTGCTAACCAGTCTCCCTTCGTCACATACCATCATTGCATTCATCATCACTAAGAATGTTTTGGAGAATGTCAGGCCCATGACCTCCAAGCTTCAAAAGAGGGATTTAGACATATATCAAGCGTACAGTATGATCGACCAAACCAGGGAACGAATGATAACGATGAGACAGGATATAGAAGAGGAGTACAGTGTATGGTATAAAGATGCTACATGTTTAGTCATACTCCTTGGTACATCCATCATGGCACCAGGGACAACCCGGTCTTCCCGGCAGATGCAAAGAGTCAATGTGTCCATCACATCTCCACGGGAGCACTACTTGCGCAATCTGGCAATCCAGTTTTGTGACCACCTGTCTGCCGAATTCCACAATCGATTTAACCCACAAAGCAGGAAGGGTATAGAGATTCTTGCTCTACTCCCCGGGATCATTACAGAGACGCGAAATGTACAACATGTTGTGGACGGTCAGAAATGCCAAACGTGTCTTCACCGAGGTGAAAGAATGTCAGCGTTATTGGAAACCCACAGAGCCCACACAGTCATCGTCCTCGCCTAACCTGGCTAAATGTCTCGTGCACGCAGATGAAGACATCTTCCCGAACATCCGCACTCTGATGGGGATCGGTTGCACTTTTCCTGTTGGAAGTTCATTATCCTGCCTGCGACGGGTCACGACCTACCTACACAACAGGAAGATCGGCTCTCTGGGTTCACCCTGATGAACATGAACCACGGCATGGAGATTGATCTGGAAACACTTTGTCAAATATTCACAGAAAGGAACAAACGGAAAATGTTGTCAAGTTACACACTGTACCAATAATCAACGTGATTCAAATCAGGTGTACTAATATTATCACAATGGAAAACGCGACGAGTAGTGGAGCTTGATGTGTAATGATTAACATATCTGCTGATGAACAACCGTTACTAAAACACAGCTGATATAAACAGAGTTTCTAGTATCTAGTCGTTTCCAGCACCCGGCAACGTTTTATTAACTGACTATAGTCTATGTACTAATCACTACATTTACATTTTTTGGTTTTGTAATATAGGTACACAACGTTAATTCGTTATGTCATACTGTTCATATTTCTATGCTGTATGTATTTATATGATGCGTTTTAATTGACTTGGCTCAAAGGTATCAGGAAACGTTTTAATCTACCAGTTTGCACACACTGTTGTTGTATGGTACTACCACTACTTCTAGCAGAATGTCTCATGACACCTTGTCTCTGTTCAAACTTGATGCCACAACTTTCTGTAATATGAAACCTAGCTACTGTTATTATTTCATTCAGAACCACTGTCAGAAGGGGCTGGATGAGAAACTATTAAACACAGTTTCCTTGGCAAAGGATGTGCTGAATAATATAGAGAATGCGTGTAGCATTTTTTTTAGTCAAAGACGTATTTGTCTCTTTGTGTGCAAAGATACTTCAATTGTAATTGAATTGTACACGTTATCGAACGAATAAATATATATATTTACTATTATAACACTACTGTGCCTCTAGTTTATAATAATGCCGTTACCGAGTTAAGACGATTACGTGTTGTTTTAGTCAATGATAGCATACTCGTTTTTTATTAAACGTTTGTATTACTATATTGACACTCGAAGTTATACTTATGTGACGAATACAAGAAAATACATAGGACTACTTTATAATTTTTTTTTTATTTTCAGCAAATCCGTATTAAAACGGAACACGGACGAAGGCCGTATTCCTCCAAAAAATCCATATCGTAAGATTCATACATTTCCAGTGTTTTGTCTAAAAAACGTTAAATGTGAAGGATACCCCATCCCCCCAGGGTGGTAGAGGGTGTGGGAGGGGGTATCCTCCTTCGCCGCTTCATACATTACCTTTGACCCCCCCTTTTTCTAAACCCTGGATCCGCCCCTGGATGTCGTTCTCTCCTACAGAGCTGGACTTACAGACGCAGCGAAATACAGTCAACTGAATCCATTTTAGTTTAAACTGCACTACTGAACAAGTAACAGTTTAGTGGTGCTATCTAGCGTGCTACCTAAATATAACTGTATTGAGTTGTTTGGTGGCGCTATCTAGCGTGTTACCTAATTATAATTATAGTGGGTTATTTGACCAGTCATGATATGCTCTATCAATACACTGGGGTGCACACGGTCAGTATGGTTGGGCGACCACGCGGAACGGTTCCCATGAGACGGCAACGGGTCTAGTAAGTTGAATATGAGTCATTGTTGGGCCAAGACACGACAGGCACCGGTTGTCCAATCAGCGACGGAAACATGGCATTAATACCGGACGGACTCGGATTCAGCGTTTGCAGTACGACTAGGATCTTACTGGTGGTTCTACTGGCCACTATACAGACCTATCACAAAACTTCAGGTGAGCTAGAAGGCCAGGGAATAAACGTGCTAGTATTGTCGTTACCAGTCAGGCGTGACCAAACCTACAGCTTGTGTAGACCAGGAAGGTATTGGGTGAACTTTACTTCCTGGTTCAGTGAGGCGTGACGCATGGACAAATTAAGACAAATATAATATTTACAACGATACCGCTAATGTGGAATGTAATCGACATGAACATGAGCGGCCTGTGCAAAGTTGTTCACAAGAACGCAGTCATCCCTCGTTATCGTTGCCCTTCTAGTGACGTACACCAACAGTTGGATTTTGTCTTCACTGAGATATTCTCTTCATTTTGCCGTGCGTGATAGCCGTGCGCTGTTAGCTGCCGATGTAAAACACGAGTATATATTACTGTAATGCGCTCATCATCAGCGGTCCCTCGAAACGAGGATGACGTGTGCCAGGGGTTGGTCGTGGGTCCTGATGTGACTCAGGAGCCCGATTCTTGCTTTGCAGATATTATTGGGGTGGGGGCAGGAGGTTCCAGGTGGAAGGAAGATGTACAGGTGTTGACACATCTCCCTCTCCTTTCTCCTCTGCCGCTTCTCCGCTTTGTGAAGTAGGCTTTGTAGACCATCACCTTCGTCTCTTTCCTGAGGTTGTGGTCATCAAAGACTCGGTGGCGCAATGTCCTGACACAGCAGATACGGTGCTTAATTTCTGTCTCGATGGTGGCTTTCTGGGACAGGTGACTCCCTAAGCGCGGGAAGTTTTCAAAAACTTCTAGAATTTCTCCAGATACTTTGATTTCGGGAGGTCCTGCATTGATGCCTGGAATAGGTTGATGGATAAACTTAGCTTTTTTGATGTTGATGGAAAGTCCTAGACTTTGGTAGTCTTCCGTAAAGAGGTCCAGGCTAGTCTGAAGTTATTCTGTTGAGTGGACAAGGATGACACAGTCATCACAATAGTGAAGGTCTATCACTGTTGGCCTTGAGACGATTCAGGTTAAATAGCCTCCCATCAAGCATGTAGTATCTTCCCAGCAATGCATAGTAGGGCAATGCCTCGATAGTCCCCACATTCTGATTTATAGTCAAAGCTATTATAGCGGCGACATTGCAGCGAAATACAATTACCATTGATTAATTGTATGTGGTACACCCCGATCAATGTCACGAATAACTTAATTTCCTAATTGTATGGGAACATAACTGCGAGAGGTTATTGTCATGGAAACCTTCCTTATCCCGAAACTCCCAATACATGCTTGCCACAATGGAATGTTGCTGGTCGCTTTGCTGATGCAGTGCAATACTGTTCCAGTAGTGATCATACTGTTGAATTTTGAACATTGCATCAGCAATTTTAGCCACACATGGACACAACAGATATTAACACTTGATTACTAATTTTTACTATTTCGCTGCGCCAACCCTTATTTTCACCTTTCTTCAGGCGAGCGTTGTCGATTCTCCAGCACGTCGGCCAGTCAAGGGTCGTGCATCTTCCCCTGTCGATGTACAGAGGGCTGCAACACAACCACTGGTCAAGTGTCAATGGTGGAATATGTGAAGATGGTCATCCAAGTGGCTTGAAGTGGACCGGGACGGCATGCCAGACAGGTTCGTGGTTGTTGGTAAAATATGTAAATATACATATATCGTCCTCGGGCAATACTAGATGTTAACATAGTGGTATCAGCAGTAGAAGAAGCAACTGTATTCGAAATAAATCACAGGTATTAGTTTGGTAGTGTTGGTGAAATGGCATTAGCCCAATTCGTCTGACAATGTACGACTAAGACAAACCCAATTGGCAGCCTAAATAGGTGCAAATGAACCAGTCTCCTCTCCAAATTGGAAACATGGAATAAACCTAAATATCAAGATACTTAGGTATCCCTGCAGAAGAAATATAGGAAATTCCAAGAGAGGTCGGCGTGCATTCGGCCGATTCTACAGGATTTAGATTTCTTTGAATATATATATATATATATATATATATATATATATATATATATATATATATATATATATATATATATATATACACAGAGAGAGGATATATATATATATATATATATATATTTATATATATATATATATATATATATATTTAGGGAGAGAGAGAGAGAGAGAAAGAGAGAAGAAAGAGGAGAGAGAGAGAGAGAGAGAGAGAGAGGTGTGAATGAGAAAGAGAGATACCTTAATCTACCGGTAGATGAACGACGCTAGATATATATATATAGCTGTTCCCAATAATATGTCAGTGCCACATATAAAACGATGTGTTTCGATTCGTAGTGTTGTACTATGTCCATTTGTGATGCCGGATGGCGTTGAAATATCGCTTAGAACTGGCACTAGTTGAAGGTGGTCGAAACACCGAAGCTGTCGCTGAGCTACATTAATTGTCATACGGCAATAGGTAGAGCAGCAAAGCCAAACAAATGCAAACGGACACAATTAGCATACATTTGATGCTCTGGGAAGGGTTCGTGCTTGTGGAATCATTTCAGAATTGATTTTACTGACTGGTGGCAGAACAGTAATAAGTGTAGGCCTACGCATCAGGTGAATGTCTAACCACTCGTAATCACACGGAGGATTCACATTGGCGGCGTTTGACATGGGATTGCCTTGATGAGTGTAGTAAAAAAAGATAGGCATATATATACGTGTATTGTTTACCTGTACGCCTACTATGTGTGTACGGTGTCCTTCTGTGGGTAAATGCTGTTCTCAACCATGTTATGGTGCTGCACAAAATTAATATACATTTCACGTGCAAACCACGAAACAATTGTTTAGTTGCACACGCACGCACGCACGCACGCACGCACGCACGCACGCACGCACACACACACACACGCACACACACGCACACACGCGCACACACGCGCACACACGCACACACACATGTGATGTCTATACACACACACACACACACACACACACACACACACACACACACACACACACACACACACACACACACACACACACACACACACACACACACACACACACATACACACACACACACACACACACACACACACACACACACACACACATTCATCATGTACATGCACCTCGCCCATACAATCCTCTTACACTCCTTCCCCATCTAGGTCTTCTCCTCTCTTGATCACTCACTTCATATCTCCATCATCTCCTCTCTCCCTTCCTCACCGTCCACCAGTTATACAGAAGTAGACATAACCAACGAATATTTAGACATGCATATTTACTGCACCAGCCACATCACCGAATGACTGCGATTTCCAGTGTTGTTAATGTTATGCTGTGTATGCACAGGGTACGTGTTTACGTTCATGCCTCACGTGAGTTCGCACACGCGCTAACATATGCACACACGCTGTCTATTGTTTCAGGAAATGTGGCATACAACATGCCCTCAAGTCAAAGTATAGGTGATTGGGGAGGTTCGTTCCCGGCCGGGCGGGCGGTCGACGGGAACACAAACCCCAGCATGGGCGGAGGTCACTGCGCACATCCAGACACTGACTGGGGCAGAAACGCCTGGTGGATGGTTGACTTGGAGGAAACATACAACATCTCCCGCGTCATCATCTACAACAGGGATGCCGGAAGCACTGGTAAGAATCACGTGATGGTCCAGCGGATAAGAAATTTGTAGTAGAAATGTGTTATTTGTTTCGTTTGATGAGTTGAACAATTTCTGACATTGTCCAGCGCAAATGATATCCAGCAGCGGAACTTAGTGAGTGTCCTTACCTGCCTGTCGGTAATTGTCAAAGCAGAAATTCCGACGGGGTTTTGGGGATATTACGACTGTTCAGATTTACGTGATCTACTTACACGTAAATTCCTCCGTAAGGTTCGAACACCTCGTGAAACCGGCAGTTGCACATGATTTTTGGGACAAGAAGGTGTTACTGCCAAAACGTGACTGGGTAGTGCAGGGAGTCATAAGTTCTTGCCTTTTCTCACGTGCAACGCCGGGTAACTCATGTAGTCTGTATATATCTGATATATTCCAAACACAATAACAAGACGTAGAAGATGTCATTCTATCAGCAAAGTGTTACTTGGTTCAAAATCCGTTCATGGGTTCGCTCCACCACATTCTGACAATGGCTGATATGCTTATTATGCAATCGACATCATTATTTATAGCCTTTTCGCCTATTTTGTAATTGAACGGGTTGATCATTCTAGTCCTCCGAAGCTGGAACTAGCAACCTCGGCAGTCGAACTAGCCGCATTAGTTGTTCTGGGTTTTATTATGCAGCTTTTTGTTTGAATAACCGATGATAAAAACGCCCCGAAAGCATTTATTTTGTTAAAAAAAAAACCTGCGAGGTGAAGAAAATAGGAATAATAATAATTCATGTAGAGGTATCGGTTCCCTTGTGTTGCCAGCTATGTAACAACGCTAGTTAGCGATGTTGTTGATAGGTATGGGTGTCAATGTCAAAATTGAAGTTCTATTTTGTTTTATAGTTTTATGATATGGCTGCAGCCATAAGAAAGTGAAAACTGGAAAGGTTTTCAAACAGTGTACAGTACGTTTCGAGATATTATTTTTTTAAACGTTATATAGTAACTATGAAAACATTTGCTTCCTTGTTTGGGTATATTTATTTCATTAAAACTGTAATAATATTTTTTTTCAAATGAAATTTGGTACACTGATATATTTGTATTTCTGTATGTCAAATAATTAAAAAACTATAACATTGCTCCAATCTTGTCTGGCCTAATTTGCATAAAGTTACATGACTTTAAGAGAAGATATGTAATTAAAATTAATATTGTAAAGTGAACTTTAGGGCATGATATAGCAAATAGAAGCTAACGAGCTCAGCAATAAAATGTGCCAAATGTGTAGACGGAACAATTAAATAATTAGTTAATAGAACATGATTAATTAATTACAATAAAAATAGAAAATTAACTACTTTTACAGTAATCATAGTGCGTAATGTATAAAAAAAAATTTGTGTAGACGAAGCAAAGAACGATTTGTTTATTTAATTAATTGATAGAACAAGATGAACTATCTTTGCAGTGATCAATACGCAATAGCTTATATGTTAGGAAGTCATCTTTCTGGAAGGCTGAAATACGTTAATGATTATTTTTATTCAGCATTTTCACAAATTTGCTGTGATAATACACGTGGTATATATATGGGTTTCTTAAATTTAGGATTAGGGCCATAATCCGGGTGTCATGATATTAATCTTACCCGAAATGTGTAACGGCAAGTGTACATGTGCTCGCCCGAACGATATCCACTGCCTTTTTCTTTAAAAAAAGTCATGTCACTTCAGATGTTTGTAGGATACTTTTGATCGGAGATTGTTGCCTCCAAACGCAGTACAATACTGAAAGAGCGCCCCAACACTAGTTCCAGCGTCACAGGGTCAGATAACGCTATCCGTTCAATTACCTTACCTTACCCCTCTTCGCCTTGCAGCTTTCTTAGCTTCGTTCCAGGTCGTTCCTGTCCCGTGACATGTGTGCTTACATTACAGAATCGAAATTCATCGAGTGATGCAGCTCGGTAATATAATTGCTCTGAAAGCCCAAAATCCAAGTGACTTAATAACATTTTCGTTTGACAACAAAATTTACACGGATGCGTTTTATCTTATAACTGTTGAATAATTAATTGACGCTGTTAAAGACGTGCTGCTTATTCAATTAGGACACGTATTACCCTCATGTATGACATGAAATAAAAGGTATACGAAACCTCGATTTTTTTTTCTGGGAGAGCCTATTTTAGGGTAATTGTCTGATGGAAAAAATAAATCGTAAAATACTATCATCCCTTATATTATTGAGAAACATGAATGGAAACATTCAGTTATATATATATATATATATATATATATATATATATATATATATATATGTATATATATATATATATATATATATATATATATATATATATATGTGTGTGTGTGTGTGTTGCGATAAAGTGCTGTATTACTAAATGTATTTAATATATACCATATATATATATATATATATATATATATATATATATATATATATATATATATATATATATATTAAATACATTTAGAAATAGAGCACTATATATATATATATATATATATATATATATATATATATATATGTGTGTGTGTGTGTGTGTGTGTGTGTGTGTGTGTGTGTGTGTGTGTGTGTGTGTGTGTGTGTGTGTGTGTGTGTGTGTGTGTGTGTGTGTGTGTGTGTGTGTGTGTGTGTGTGTGTGTGTGTGTGTGTGTGTGTGTGTAATATATTAAATACATTTAGAAATACAGCACTGTACCACAACGCTCATATTATTGTAATAATATAAGATACGTTTCTTTCAGGCAATGATCACGAAAAGCTTGACACATTCATACTGAGTGTTGGTGACAGTCCGGACAAAACTAAACACAAACAGTGCGCGAGTCACAACGACCGAGTGGCCGCGAGTGGAACAGTCGAAGAACTGTGTAAAGGGATCGGTCGTTATATCAGCTTCAGGCGGGATGGGGGTGACAACTCATTTGTAACTGGTCTATGTGAAGTGGTTGTCAATGGTCATAGACATATCGGTAAGTAGATATAATGTGACACTATTTTGGCGAAACAAATACTGAATATGATAAATTAAAATAGTATACTAATATATCCGGTTTCATTATAAATTGTGCACGGATAGTTTACAGCAGTTTCCGGTTTAATTACGAAACTGTTGATTTATGTTTGTCGCCCTAACAGTGTCTCATACCTGTTGGTTATTCAGTGGTAAGTAAATGGTATTAGCTCATAATCTCAATTGACAAGACCTTGGTTCAAAATAAATCTTGCTGATACTCAATTTTCCACAGTCCCAATAGTCTTTATTCAGTCGGCTGGATAAAGTACGTCTAACCAATATACGTTGGCAAAATACATATAACTTGACTACGTCTTTATAAAATGAATAGTTATCAACTAGACATGTAATAACCATGCATGTACAATATCCAGCTATGCAGTCCCGTAAGCTATTGAACATCCATAAATTGTTACGAATAATTGCTTCAACATTTGCGTAATGTATTCACACGACACGAGATATCATTACACTTCTACTTCATTGCATTGTTGCCATATAATAACCATCTCGGTAACTAGAATACAGTTTTTCGGTACTGGTTTTCGCGTATGTAGCAAGACAGTAGGAAATTACATCCAATTTACTATTAGGTAATTATAGGGAACGAAAAGTCTCGTGACCAAGTTTTAGTTCTGGAGTCCTCTGGCGATCTCGGCTGTTTTGTCTTTTGATGCTGTCATGCCAAAACTGGTCCGGCCGGGCCAGCTTTGGCCGGCTAAAACTGGTCCGTCCAGCCGGACTGGTTTTATCCAGGCCGGAACAGTTTTGGCGACCAAACGTGGTCCGACTGGAACAGTTGTAGCGATCAAAACTGGTCCGGCCGGACCGATTTTAGCCCGGACCGATTTTGGCGTGACAATGCCTGTGTAAAGAGTAGGATTGTATTTTGTTTTTGAGTGTATTCACAGAACTTACACCAAACGGTTTAATTATTTTCTGGTTTCAGACCGATGAAAATATGTTAAAGGTGTGTGTGTGTGTGTGTGTGTGTGTGTGTGTGTGTGTGTGTGTGTGTGTGTGTGTGTGTGTGTGTGTGTGTGTGTGTGTGTGTGTGTGTGTGTGTGTGTGTGTGTGTGTGTGTGTGTGTGTGTGTGTGTGTGTGTGTGTGTGTGTGTGTGTGTGTGTGTGTGTGTGTGTGTGTGTGTGTGTGTGTGTGTGTGTGTGTGTGTGTGTGTGTGTGTGTGTGTGTGTGTGTGTGTGTGTGTGTGTGAAGCTTTATATATATAAGAATGTTCCCGGGAATCGTTTGAGAGTTATTTACAACTGGATACCATGTATTATCGCACGCGCACTGCCGGCATAGACAAATTTATGTGCATAGGAAATCTATTTACTGTACTCAAAACAGTCCGTGTGGGGGCAAGAACTTCGTGAACTTATGTGCATTTAGACCTTGTTATGCAAATATTTTAATATCTTTCGACTGATTCCACACTGAAGCAAGATCAGATATTAAAATAATTATTTCAGGGACAATTAATTAGGAAATTACACTTCTGACTCCTCAAGGTTGTCTGACATAGTTGTTCCTTCTGAGCAACAAACATTGTGATTAGAATAAGTTTTGTCTGCTTATAAGTTCTTATAATTGTAGTATTTTACTTTTATCTGTAATAATATTACAGTTGATACTGAAAATTGTATTACATGAATTTACGAAGCTTCTGCTGTGAATGAATCTGGTGAGTTATAGTTATAGATGGAAACCACCATTACTAGAGTCCACAGTATATTACAGTATCAAAGACAGTGAATAGAAAACAATTAAATATATACTTCCAATGCTGGTTACTGTAAACTATGTAACGTGTTCTGCAAAAGGTAGTAATGTCATTCCCATTGATTAGGTGGCTCTATTAACATCAATCTGCTTAGAGAAGTCCAAATCCCTGCAGCCGAGGCAGAACTTCAGCATAATCAGCAAAATATGGTCTTGAAATGACAACTTTCCAGACTGCATAGTAACAAATGTCAATTATGGAAGCGAAGAGCAGCATCAAACACTTTCAATCAATCATTATTCATATGTATTTACAGAAACACTGACACAATTTGTGTCAAGATGTTTAAATACACATAAGCTCTTGCCTAAAAACGGTATGTTTTAAGTTAAATAACCAGATTTGCTATGCATATAGATTTTGCTATGCAGGTAGTGCGCGAGCGATAATACATGGTAACTCTCAAACGATTACCGTGAATATTCTTACATATAACGCATCTCACACAATTGTAAACAATTTTCATTTGTCTGAAATCAGAAAAATTACATCGTTTGGTGTCAGTTTTGTGAGCACACCCAAAAGCAAAATATAATCATATTCTTTACACATGCATCAAGACAGCCGAAGTCACCAGTGGACTCCTGAGTAAAACTAGGTCACGAGACTTACGCTCCCTGTTGTGTTTCTGCAAAACGCAACATTAAAGCAGCGAATTAATCTGCAATAAGAGTTAATAAGAGTTTCGGGGTAGCTGATAGTACAGTTTATTTGATTTGATGATATTTTGCTTCAATTAATATAATTGCAGTTAGCTATGTTTAATTCAAACGCGGTTTCTTCTTCTGTTTAACTCAACCACCGTAAACCAGAAAGAACCTCGTTGCCTCGGCTACTGGTGTAGGACAACAAAGATACTAGCGACACGTCTACATATAAGAAAGTATAATATATTAATATAATATGTTATGCTCCACAGCGTGTCAAAAGTGTACAACCGCCTGTAATGACGTCATCGGCTGTGAGGTTTGTGACCCGGGCAAGCAGCAGCCGGACTGTGTAAAGGGTTTGTATCTTTGCAATATTGTGTTTTAATCACGTGAAAGGTATGCACTGTTTCACTCTTGCGTTGTGTTCTGTCATTGCTTTCCGAGTGATGTAAGTGTACGTGTTTGGGGCTTGGTTGTATATGAACCCGCTCTTTGTTGTCTTGTTGGATTTCTATTGCCTCTACGCTCTCATTTTTATGTCGAGTGCTGTGACACATGCGTCATTATACCATTCCGGCTTCCCTGGGAAGGATCTAATCGTGCGTCTGGGGATATGGTTTCCCATGGCCTTCTTTATTGTTTCGCTTAATTTTGTACAATAAATTATCAGGTCATTTGTTTTTCTGATGTTCTTCCAGTTTGTTCCAACAAGTTCATCCCCAAGGCCATCCCAGTCTACCTTTTGATATAACCACTCAGTGCGTGGAGGTACCTGTTCCATCTCTGGGGAGACAATTAGGGTGGTAGTCAGTAGGTAGTGATCATATGTACCTATCTGGGGAGATAATTAGGGTGATAGTCAGTAGTAAGTAGATCATATGTACCTATCCGGGGACACACTTAGGGCTGCAGTAAGTAGATCAGATGTACCTATCCGGGGACACACTTAGGGCTGTAGTAAGTAGATCAGATGTACCTATCCGGGGATACACTTAGGGCTGTAGTAATTAGATCAGATGTACCTATCCGGGGATACACTTAGGGCTGTAGTAAGTAGATCAGATGTACCTATCCGGGGACACACTTAGGGCTGTAGTAAGTAGACCAGATGTACCTATCCGGGGACACACTTAGGGCTGTAGTAAGTAGATCAGATGTACCTATCCGGGGATACACATAGGGCTGTAGTAAGTAGATCAGATGTACCTATCCGGGGACACACTTAGGGCTGTAGTAAGTAGATCAGATGTACCTATCCGGGGACACACTTAGGGCTGTAGTAAGTAGATCAGATGGACCTATCTGCGGAGACACTTAGGATGGTAGTCAGTAGGTAGTGATCAGATGTATCTACCTGGCATTCAATGCTAACTGGTGAAAATATATTTGGTTTGTCACTCATGATGAGATCCATTCTATTCCCTTTGATGTGGATGGGGCTCTTTACTAGTCGTGTTAGTCTTTGGATGGTGCGCAGGGTAGGGGTCTCTCTATGCCAGGCTGAAATGTTCTTGCTTTATTTTCCAACCACCCTGAGTAGTGGGCATTATAGTTACTTGCGAGAACTGTTGACGTTGCTGTCGTTTTGGTTCTGAAGTCGTCAAGGTTCTGCGAATACCACCGTATAACTTCATTCTCTTTTTTGGAAGACTATAAAGGAGAAACAGGAGAAGTTTTCCCTTGACTCTGGCTCGACAGATGCTATTTTCATCACGTAGTCGGATGGTTCCAGATACTTTGTCATTTTTAGAGGGATAGTGCTCTTGTAGTAGATGAAGCAGCCGCCACATCCGCTGGCATTTTCCCTATCTCGTCTTGGCAGTGAGTAGCCTGTCAAATTGATGAAAGGATCATTGTCTATAATGATGCTGTCTAGTTTAGACTCTATTATCATAATCAAGTCAGGCTCAGGATATTTTTTTTAATCCGTGCCTCTAATTTGCCTTTGTTGGAGCGAAGGCCTCTGATGTTCGTAAGCCACATTTCCTATGTCCGTTGCGTAAGGGAAGTTTTCCGTTTATCCGTCCGATTATATATATATATATATATATATATATATATATATATATATATATATAACGATGTTACCCGGTTAAATGCGTTGGTTTATGGAAATATATTATAGTTTTGAGGCGGAATTTGTTTGTGTACATTGACAGCCGTTGTGTAAATAAACCACCGTCGTACTCTCTTTTTGTCCAAATAAATATATCGCATATATATTGGTATTTTAATTTAATTGTTCTTCAGACTGCAACCCGGGAACTTACGGGAAGAACTGTGAAGACGACTGCGGATATTGCAAAGACAATGAACAATGTGATATTGAGAATGGACGCTGTAATAACGGTTGTGAGACTTGGTATACTTCAGATACATGCAAAACATACACAAGTAAGTATAATTCATATGGTGATGTTGTCTTCTATTGCGTGTATATCATTAAAATAATGTGTTTTAATCACGTGACAGGTCTGCACTGTCTCATCTTTAATACATGCGAAGTTCACATTATCAACTCATTTATTTTAAGGAAGTTACTTTAAAGTAGATATCTAACTAATAATTCATCATACCTATTTCTTAATGTGTGCGTCTTCCTTAGCGGATCAGCTGTCCCTGTCCGCTCTGGGGGCGAGCGATTATGCAAGGACCAAGGAAGGCGTTGACTTCTGTCTTGAACTTGTCTCTCTCACTGATTGCAACTCTTTCCCCTGGGAGTTTATTCCAAGTGGTGGGGGGCAATTGGCAAGACTGTTCTTTTATGACCAACAGTGTTCGAGGGTAGAATTTGGAATTGCCGCAGTAGCTGTATGGAGAGATGTTGATGTCCTTGTGGGTCTTCGCACTACTGGATGAGGGGGTAACAAGCCATCGAGTAGTGTTGGTGCATCTCCATGGTATATCCGGCGGAACAAGGTAAGTGCCAAATTGTTTCCTTTGTGCCACTGGTTTGTATAGCATTCCTGTCCAGAGTAGGCTCTGGAATAGCTACAATTTTGACAGCCCGTCTCTGGATGGCGTCAAGTCTGCCTCATGATGTTTCGGACGCTGCCTTCCATACATATGAGACGTATTCCACCTTGTATCTCACCATGCTCTTGTAGATCAGAGCCCGCTGGTTTGGGTTCAAGTAAGGTGAATCTCTCTTCAGGAGACCAAGCCGCTTTCCTGCATTCTTGGTCATCTTGTCTACTAAATATGTCCAGGACAATTCTCTTAAGGCCAGCAGAGTTCGAGGATAGAATTGGGAATTGCCACAGCAGCTGTATGTTGAGATGTTGATGCCCTGGTGGCTATTCGGAGTACTGGATGAGGGGATAACATGTAATTGAGTAGTGTTGGTGCATCTCCATGGTATATCCCACATGGTATTTCCCGCTTCCTTGGCCATCTTGTCTGCTAATGGTGTCCAGGGCAATTCCACCCGGATAGAGATGCTCAAGTGTTCCCCCTCTTCCACTTCTGACAAGGTAGTGTTCATAAATGTTAGTGTGGGGTGACCGGTTTCTGCAACTTTCAGCCTTGATACAGTTAAGTTCTTGCATTTGGCTGCACCAAACATCGTTAGAGACTTGGATCCAGAGCATATTCCACTTTCAGAACTATAGGTAATCATTTAGCCAGGCTAGCAGCTTTCCATGTATCCTGATGGACTCCAGTTTGCCGTCAGGCCTTTGTGCCACAACCAATCGAATTATCTGCTGATGTCCAGACAGTTTAGCGTCTTGATTTTCGTCTGTGGCATTGTATGGCTGTTCTACAATGTATATTAAGGCATCGTCTGTAGAGTGGCCAGCTCTGAATCCAAACTGTTTGTCTGAAATCAGGCTGTACCTACACACTTACTTCCATATTGCTGAGTTTAAGTCTTTCCATCACCTTACTGGTGATGCTGAGCAGTGATACTGGTTCATAATTTGCCTATCTTTTTCATTGTGGCAGGGAACAGCATGGGCTATAACTATTGTTCTTACTGTTTTTATTACTTATATTGTTCTTATATTTTGTCGTCAGTCCTGTTACTGGGTCTTCGGATGTGTGGGAACTGAATACAATACAATACAATTTGTCCAACGGTTTGGCCGGTTCTAGAGCAGCTTGTTTCAATACTCTAGCTGGGATTGAGTCTGGGCCTTTTGCCTTTTCGATGTCAAGCTTCTGAAGAATATGTTTTACTTTCTTTGGCCAAATCCCAATCTTCTTCAGGGATGCACGCTCTCTGTTGTCTTTTTGGCCTTGTTTTACCTCCAAGGTTTCATTTTCACGTTGAATGCTATTTAGCACGCTTCATTGTACAATTCTAGTTACCATAGGAAGGACCTAATCGCGCGTATTGGGATATGGTTTGCCATGGACTTCTTGATTGTTTCGGTTATTTTGT
Source organism: Lamellibrachia columna (assembly GCA_963662155.1). Classification (NCBI taxonomy): domain Eukaryota; kingdom Metazoa; phylum Annelida; class Polychaeta; order Sabellida; family Siboglinidae; genus Lamellibrachia; species Lamellibrachia columna. The sequence continues at coordinate 36,263,923 of OY759269.1, read as the reverse complement.
ACAAGAACTTTCCGGGTCATTTGTTTTTATAATGCTTTTCCAGTTTGTACCACCAAGTTCATCCCTTATGCCATTCTATTGTGCCGTCTGGCATAACCATACTGTGAATGGATGTGTAGAGGCTGACAACAGTTACAAAAAAATATACAGTTGGTGTGTTGTTACAAAATGAGGACAGTGGATAATAAAGGTTCTAATTAAAAACATGTCTTGTCTTTCCAACTATCCAATACTGTCTCCAATTTGTAAATATCAGAAGCTACAAGTGGTGACCCTGACATGATGTATACGTGTTTACATTATATACACTTGCCGGAGACACAAATTTGAGACAAAAGCAAAAGAAACAATTTAGTTCATCCACATGTTAGCTCAATCTTGTCACGGCTGGTAGCACACGGGCACCCCGGCTTTGACAATCGCGCCACGCCTGACCGCACACTCCTGCGTTTTCTGACGCGTCACGCTGGACGGCACATAACATAACAGGATAAGCTATCGGGATGGCTGAGCGTCTGCAAACGGTTCTATCGCGTCGGTCGTCGGAAAAGATGCTCATAACGATTATTGCTACCCGATTTGAACGCGTGAAGGGGAGGGCGATGCTCGTGAAACAATACTGAACCTTCGCAAGAACATGGTGGGAGATCTCGACAAATTCCGCGAACTCGATTCTCAACTCTAGCCGTTATTGGAGGCTGCAGAAGCGAGCGATGAGCCCGCATGGAATCGGCCTTTGATTGAGGACATTGAGATGTCTGAGATCTACATTACTAATGCAGAAGATATTATTTTCGAAGCAAACATCTACCTCGATCCTCATCCTGTTCCTCCTTCACCCGCCGCGCTGCCAGCAGTCGCCACGTCGAGCGTTATGAACTAACCGTCCATCAGAGACTGACGCGAGCAATGGCCATGGGCGGTATCGCCAGGGACGAGAAACCGTCTCAGTGGAGTGCTCCGGCAAGTCGGCGGTATCTGGGACCGAGAAGATATTGAACACTGGGCTCTTCTCCGTTGCCTGCCGCCTTCGCTGTGTACGAGCCTTGAGCTTCCGGCACCGCAAATATCTATGGAGGAGTTCCTGCGAAAGGCCGACTCGCATGTCACGCTACCCACCCACAACGATAGCCACCATTACAGAAGTGTCTGCCGAGCTAGCATCTGTAGTGCCCGCGGGAGATCTGTTGGCCGTCAACGCCATTTTTAAAGAGCATACTGGAAAAGGCGGTACTTGCAAGATTCAGAAGAAGGGGCAGGTATGTTGGTACCAGGGAGATTTCGGCGACGAGTCTCGATACTGCAGCGGGCCACCCTGCCCGCGGTACCGTTCGAATCTTAAAAAGGGTCGACAAACTGTGTCGGGAAACGCAATGGAGAGTCAGTAATCGGATTCGCATCTGGCTCGCCTAAAAAAACAAACGAAACGACTCCTCTTCACAGCTGGTTATTTGGTAGACTGTGGTTCAGCGGTTTCCGTTCTGCCGCCGACACCGGAAGAAAAATGTCATCCCAGACCTACTGAACATATATTGTCTTCTGCAAACAGGCAACGCCTCCGCACATTCGGCCGGCGCAGGTCTACTTTACATTTATGGACCGAACATGCTCTCACATGATCGTGGCAGACGTGGTCCATCCCATTTTGGGAATTGACTTTTTCCAAGATGGTGAAGGAAAACGCTTACTGATCGACCTGATCTTATTTATCGCGTCCACCTTCGAAGAGTGTCCAGTGGAAAAGGCGTGCTCCTCAGTTTACACGATTCCCACTACCAGCTCGCTTACATATAAGTGGTCGTGCATTACAGAAGACGCTGATCACTGTGCGGAACTCCACGTCGACGAATATGCTTGGTTGTGGATGGATTTTTCTGAAGTTACCGACCCCAGTATGAGCAATATTATGTTCACGAGTACACCTTTCCACTTTACGACGGAGGGTCCACTGGTATACATGACAGAAGCTTCATGGCGAAGAGAAGGCACAGGTTGAAGAACAACTTCGACAATGGGAAAGAGAAAATGTCATTGAGCGGTGTGAATCTAATTGGGCAACACCAAACCACGCGGTAAAGAAAACAGATGGCTCGTGGTGAGTATGCGGGGATTTTGGGCGACTGAACACCATGACAAAACTCGACAAATATCCGCTTCCGGCATTAACGAGTTTCAACAAGCAGCTGGCTGGTTGCACGGTGTTCAGCAAGGACGACCTTCGACAGGCCTTTCAATAAGTTCACGAGGCATCGTAGGACAAAACGGCCATCATCACGCCTCTTCAAGTTCCTCCAAATGCAATTCGGTCTAAAGAACGCGGCGCAGTGTTTCCAACGAAATGTGCATCAATTGCTCAGTGATCTGCCGTTCGCGAATTTCATGTACATGGAAGATGTGATCGTAGACAGCCATAATAATGAGGATCACGTCAGACACTTGCGCAGCCTCTTCCAGAGGCTCAAGGAACAAGGAATCGTCATGAACAAGAAGAAATATCAACTTGGCCGGTCGTCCTTCACGTTTCTCGGTCACGTAGTTGATTCGCGAGGCATTTCAATTGCACCAGAACGGAGTTGAAGCCATCAAAAGATTCCCAGTACCTAAAACGTCAAAATACCTCGAGCGTTTCCTGGGTATCTGTGCGTTTTCCCACCGGTTCGTTCGACATGCGTCAGGATAGATGGCGCCTCTCGCTCAACTTAAGAACATCTCCCGATAAAAGGAATTTGAGGAGGCTTGGCTTCCGGTACACGATCGCGCATTTGCTGCTACCAAAGAAGCGATCGCAATCGCCATCCTTCTGGTTTATCCACTACCGAAGGTAAAAACTTGTACAATTCCAATGGGGAATGTGGAAGCCGTTAAGCTTCTGGAGTAAGCAGCGCAACTACTCGGCCACCGACAGAGAACTACTTGCAGTGTCATATGCAGTAGATAAATTCCGCTCCTACCTAGAAGGTCAACCGACCATCTTTAGGACAGACCACCAGCCTCTCGTGGGTGCCTTGACCCATAAAAGCAGACACAGCTCTTCCAATCCCAAGACGCCATTTGCTCAAGATAACAACATTTGTGGACCAATTCCACTACATGAGGGGCAAGATAAATATTGTGGCAGATGCGTCGTCATGCAGCAAGCTGCAGCCGAAACAGTCCAAAAATTCAAACGTATATTCCTTCTCTATGTTACATGACGTTTCGCTGTCGGATGACAGAGGAAGCGATGCATGACGTGGAGATGGTCGATGACATGTTTTTGTTACGACTATAGCGACAACGAGGTCAACAGAACAGACAGCTTTTTGCTCCGGCGACTTGTCTTACAACCATTACAGCAGTCAAGCCTCAACAGTCACAGCACAATCTAACAGTTGAGACTTGCACTTCGAGTACGGCCATCGGCGTTGATGATTACGCCTCGTCAATCTGGGCATGCAAGGCCATTTTCACGCCGACCCGCCAACCACTTTCACCGTGCCTACGCCGACAGAGGTTCGCGTTGTCCAGGAGCAAGATCGGGCATTGCAGCAATGGATCAAACATCACAGCACCTCGTCGTCAAGATTCAAGCCGGCCTTGATCGAGTGCGCCGAGAAAACACAAGTTTGGGCAGACACCGGCGTCACGCCGACGCACATCCTAGTTCCGCCGGCTTTGCAACGTTTCGTGTTCGACAGTCTTCACTCCCAGGGATCAAGGCCGGCTTGGCACTCATCAAACGTTTATATTGGTGGCAAGGCATTGGGAAGGATGTCGCTAAATGGACTAAATAATGCGAAGCATGTCAAAAAGCGAAGGTCCAGGTGCATACGAAAATGCCGTTTGAACGATAACCAGCACCGACCAGGCGATTCAGTCAAATTCACGGCGATCTCGTCGGCCCACTGAACCCAGCGTGTGAATGGAAGAACGGGTTGCTAACTGTGGTCGACAGATGGACTGGCTGGCCTGAAGCATTTCCAATGACAATGTACGGGGAGGCGGCGAACGCAAAACCATGTGCAAAAGTGTTGGTGCGTCAATGGATTGCCAGATGGGGCGTGCCCGACCACATTACATCAGACCGCAGTTCGTCTCTGATTTGTGGCTGGAGATTTGAAATTTGATGGGAATTGCCCTCGACCCAGCTACCAGCTATCATCCGCAACAAAATGGGAAAGTCGAACGGATGTATCGATGTTTGAAAAACTCACTACGCTAATCACGCGTTTAGCATTACTTTTCGCAATTTCACTAAATTACTATTACAAACATGAATGGTAATATGGAAGACAGTAGACTTCGATATTGAATTATTTTTAAATGTCACATTATAACAATGACAATCAGTATGTTTGATCGCGATGAATATTATAACACATACGACTTGTGGATAATTGATAAGCGATGTTACCCGGTTAAATGCGTTGGTTTATGGAAATATATTATAGTTTTGAGGCGGAATTGGTTGTGTACATTACCTGTCGTTGTATGAATAACCCGCCGCCCTACTCTCTTTGTAGCCAAACTAATATATCGCACATATATGGGTATTTTAATTGTTCTTCAGACTGCACCCGGGAACTTACGGGAAGAACTGTGAGCACGATTGCGGACATTGCAAAGAAAATGAACAATGTGATATTGAGAATGGACGCTGTAGCAGGGGTTGTGAGACTTGGTATACGTCAGATACTTGCAAAACATACATAAGTAAGTATAACTCATATGATTGTGTTGTCTTCTATTGTGTGTGTCTCATATTGTGGGGCCACTGTTTTTCGAAATCTCCAATAGTCAGCAGTTTTTTTTGCACTGAACATTTGATATTGGACTGGTCCGGGCTGTTGACAGTATACACCTATGTATCGGGCTTTTCATTATTGATCTTATCAAACACAAATACCGCCGCAAACAAACTCACGTAGGCCTTTTGATAACAATGACAATTGTACGCGATTTAATAAAAAAAAAGTGTTGTTGCCAATAAAAGACAATGTACATATTATGTTCATATCTTGCTCGACTGCCAAATTGTTTCTTCAGGCAAACCATATTTTGAATCTACCGACAAGCCAGAAGTTGCAGACGTCAGCAGGTCATCTGTGACAGTGAGGTGGCCAGAAGCTAAGGATAAATCTTCTGGCCTGGAGAAACACTACTACTACATCGTCTGGCTTCACGGTGACGGAGAGACACATACATCTGGTTCGGGTCGGCTTGAATCGCGTGTTACTGGATTGAAGTCTAACACGCTGTCTAACACGCCAACAGAACGACCTCCACGAGAGTGGAAAAAGTACGGACGAGATCTGGTTCAAAACTCTTTCCAAGGGTAGGTAGATATTATTCTATTTAAAAGAATAGTCGCACGTTGGAGTATGTATGTAAGTAATTAAGTGTGTATGTATGTATGAATATGTATGTATGTATGTGTATGTATGTGTGTATGTATATGTTTGCAATTCAATTCACACACACACACACGCACGCACGCACGCCCACACACACACACACACACACACACACACACACACACACACACACTCACACACACACACACACACACACACACACACACACACACACACACACACACACACACACACACAAATCTATGCAGTCATATAATACAATACGTTTTTGGCGAGGTTTCGCATTACAGAGTCGAACAAACACTGCTTCAATTTGCTTTTAGCGCCGTCTCCCACAGCCCAGTCTGCTACTGGCGGCTTGGGAACAGGTTCGGTGGTTGCCATTGCTGTGGCAACATTTCTACTTGGCGCTGCGATTACGGCTGTTGGTGTGATTTTTGTGTTGAGGTGAGTTAATGAATTATCGCAATGGTCTGTCTTTTTTTAAACTACTTTGACTCTTAATTAGACCATGACTTTGTAATTAGTGAAACGCTAAGTGTTGGAAATGGAAAATAGCCCAATAACTTATAATTTCAGATTTTTTAGACACGTTTTATTTAACAAGCAAAATAACACAATTTTAAACAAAGACTTACCTTATTTGACTAGGTCGACAAAAAATATAAATCATATATATATGTATGGCTGACAAATTGATCGGTGTTTCCTACAACTGGTTAAACGGAATTTGTGACCGACATTAATTTTACAAATGTATGTGTTTAATTACCTGTTGCTCGCTACTCGTGAACTTACGCTGCATCATGTTGACACACACACACACACACACACACACACACACACACACACACACACACACACACACACACACACACACATACGCACGCACGCACGCACGCACGCATACACTCCCCCCACGCACGCACGCACGCACGCACGCACGCACACACACACACACACACACACAAACACAACATACAACGATTACCTGCAACCGTTGCACATTGAGGCACGCACGCTGAACATTGATCACTAAACAATTAGCAGTTCCGCTCCGCTATGAGAGAAACTCCACCTGCGTCAAGCGTAACCGATTTGTTAACCCGTGCCGTGTTCTAGTGCGCACCCAAGGTATTCTTCACAACTGCGCTTTATGCAATACCTTTGTTTTCAATGCCAGTTCTTTCTGAAGGAGCCATCCGGAACGTTGGCGAAAGGTTAGTGTTGAGATAAACTAATTTCAATGGTTAGAGCATAATAATTATATTCGATTAACAGAAACTTTAATGTTATATTCTACTGTGCTCACTTAGCATTGCTCATCAAGTTGTCTGTCAATGATTTGCGATTCATATGTGTCCTCCTCGAGCATGTTGCGTCTTTCAGGATGCGATTAAACAAGACGAGTACTGATAACCAAGACCAACAGAGAGAGCGAGCTGCGACTGGAATTCAAGCAGGTGAACATCCTTGAAATGTATACAATGCATGCAAATATGGCGTCAGTATAACGATGTTTGTCTGTGGATGCTCTTACTTAATTAAATGAATGCAATTGCCTTGATACCGGAATTTTTTATTAATGTATTATTATTATTAGTAATATCACGATCATCATCATTATCATTATTATGATTAACTATTGCCATTTTAAATATTTTATTTATGCTGTCTTGATTACTGTTGCTATATTGTAATAAATTCATTAAATTTTCGATAAACTTCCTCTTTTTTTACTACTATTGCCACTACTACTAGTAGTAATAGTAGTGGTAGTAGTGGTAGTAATAGTAGTAGTAGTAGTAGTAGTAGTAGTAGTAGTAGTAGTAGTAGTAGTAGTTGCTGTTTAAATATACTATTTACTTCGCGCTACATTTACTTACTGTTACTATGTACTTGTACTCAATTCACTCACTTCATATGTTTCTTGTTTGCCAGACGCCACCGAAGGTGAGCCAGACTACGCCAATCCAACGAGAGTGTTGGGCGGACATGGCGTACCCAACGTCTATGAAGTAATATCTGCCTAGCCCTGTCTACCTACACCAACGAGTATTTGTACGTTGAAGCTAAGCTCCCGTACGACTCACCAACGTCGTTGCCGCTTCAGTACGTCAATACATCAGTGTCTACACGATTTGTGGGGCGTGATAGCATAGTGATTAGAATATCGGACAATCAGTCGAGAGAATCCGGGTTCGAATCGCCTAGCTGCCATTACGAACTTCGGACAATTTCGTTCACTCCACGTTGCTCCAGTTCACTCAGAAGTAATACATGAGTACCTGGTTATAGACAAATGACCGAATAGTCTTCGCGCTGTAATTGCAGCGTGACTGTATCATTCCTGGAGAAGTCGAGATGGCGTTTGACTGCACAAGTCGGCCTGGAGGTGAAGTGTGAAGCGCTTTGAGTAGTCCCAAAGACTGGATACAGCGTTTTATCAGAATGTACATGTTTAACTCTAAGGTCGTTGCATTTGGTGCAACTATAGCGTGCGTGCGTGCATGCGTGCGTGCTTGCGTGTGTGTGATGTTTCGGCGCCATAGGATTAGACCACTGGAGAAACGAGGGCCAGTTGACATGTGCCAATATGGTCCCACTGAATGTTGTCACACGAAATGACAAAATATTAAAAAATTTAGTGTGATAACGTTCGATGTGACACAACATTTTGTCACACCGAATATTGTCACCCTAAATATTGTCACACCGAATGTTGTTACACTAAATGTTGTCACACTGAATGTTGTTATACTAAATGTTGTCACACTGAATGTTGTCCCACTAGGTGTTGTCTCACTAAATGTTGTCACTCATAATGTTGTCGCGCTAAATATTGTTCCGTTGAATGTAGTCCCACTAATGTGTTTCACTCACAATGTTGTCACACTAAATATTTTCCACCGAATTTTTTTCCCACGGTTTCTCGCGGAGATATGTAGCTTGTATTAACATAGATTGTACTATATAGTCATTGCGTACAACACAACAAACTATGATACAAAGAGCCGCGCACTATGCACTGTCGAGTACAAATGTTTAATCGAATAGAGCACGTAGCAGACAACTATATATATTTATAGCACATCGTAGGGGCCGTAGCAGACAACCGTAGAACGACGAAATGCCCGTTGCAGACAACAATAGCGCGGAGTAGGGGCCGTAGCAGGCAACTTTGCACAGCGTAATGCCCTTCGCAGGCTACCGTAGCACGGCCTGGTGGTGAAGTGTGAAGCGCTTTGAGCAGTCCCAAAGACTGGATACAGTGCTTTATCAGAATGTACATGTTTAACTCTAAAATCGTTGCTGTTTATATCGTAGCATTTGGTGAAACTATCGTCTACACAAGTAAAAGGTCGGATGCAGGATTCTACCGGTGGAATATTCGTGGAGCTGAGCGTATATTATCGTTGTTGAATACTGTCCTATTTCCTGCATCAAACAATTGCTGGGGTTTGCTTGCGATTGCATCCAAGCAATTTATGTTCTGCAGATGTACCTCGCTTTGATATTTGGAATAACAAATACACGAACTGTGTTTCATTTACTAACACGATATGGAATATATGTGATATTACGATGGTATCATACGTATCAGGTTGTATATCGGCGAGACGCTGCGTACTTTAATACGGAAAACAAACATCCGCTGGTATCGCTATGCTGACTAATTATATAAAATGCAATGTGTGCGTGCGTGCGTCCGTCCGTGCGTGCGTGCACACATGGATGCGTGCGTGCTTGCGTTGGCATGTGCCAATATGGTCCCACTGAATGTTGTCACACGAAATTACAACATATGTCAAAATTTTGTGTGTGAACGTTCGATGTGACATAACATTTTGTCACACCGAATATTGTCACTCTAAATGTTGTCACACCGAATGTTGCTATACTAAATGTTGTCACACTGAATGTTGTCCCACTAGGTGTTGTCTCACTAAATGTTGTCACTCATAATGTTGTCGCGCTAAATGTTGTTCCATTGAATGTAGTCCCACTAAATGTTGTCATTCACAATGTTGTCACACTAAATGTTTTCCACCGAATGTTGTCCCACGGTTTCTCGCGGAGATATGTAGCTTGTGTTAACATAGATTGTACTAGTTAGGACAATAGTTGTTGGATTTTTCTGTGTACGTTTTGTGATTTAACAGTACACTATATAGTCATTGCGTACAACACAACAGAGTACGATACAAAGAGCCGCGTCCTATGCACTGTCGAGTACAAATTTTTAATCGGATAGAGCCTGTAGCAAACAACTATATATATATATATATATATATATATATATATTTATAGCACAGCGTAGGGGCCGTAGCATACAACCGTAGTACGGCGAAATACCCGTTGCAGACAACAGTAGCACGGCGCAATGCCTGTATCGGACAACCGTAGCACGGCGTAGTGGCCGTAACAGGCAACTGTAGCACAACGTAGTAGCTGTAGGATACAATCGTAGCACAGCATCGGGGCCGTAGCAGGCAACCGTAGCACGGCGTAGTGGCCGTAGCAGGCAGACGTAGCACGATTTATAGATCATAGCAAATGTAGCGGTCGTAGCACAAATCCTTTGCCCGGCCGTTTCAGCGGTGCCCAAAAATGGGAATTATAACAGAACGCTGGAATCAATAAACGTATCAGGAAACATTTATCATTATGCCTTCACTGCTTTTGCTTATTATAAGAATAACACATTTCTGAGAGGTTGTTTTGTTCAATAATATAACATGGTATGACACCACGAGTACGCAAGCTGGTGGAGATCTCGCCGAACTATCAGACGAAACGATTGATCTGGTCACGTGATTGGTGGCGGGGACCCTGGGTGAAGTGTGACTCACTCCGCGGCGTACAACTCGTTGGAAGAAACTATCGTAGAATGTGGCTAACATCTAGAACAATGTTTCACTGACGGTTGGGCACATATTGGCAGTAATACGGTAATGTTTTGCTGTCGGCTTTGTTGGTCACTTTACTGGTGTATTTTGAAACCTCGGGTGAGCTACATGGCTCGTAGCGGAACAAGTTAGCCTAAAGTATCGTCGTCAACCACTCATGTCCAAATAAACAGCTTGTGTAGACAAGGGGGTTTGTTTCTTGTAGCTTATTTCCTCGTTCAATGAGGCGTGACTCGCGAAAAAAAAATATGCAGGTGCAAAATTGTAGAATGATTAACGTCAATTATATAACTAGGGAACCTACAATCACCCTTCTCCTCAACCAAACAATTATGTCATGACATAATTTCAGTCACTTATATAAACGCTACACTTTATCTTAACGTAACAGTAGTTCGGTTCCAGCGTAACTTGGCATTGCTGTCGAACTATTAATTGTTTCAGAATGCTATTCTTCAAACGAGCTTCCATGAACACTCTCATCCCCTTTTAATAAAATTGCAGGATATTTATCAAATTGAAATTGCTAAATTTATGTACAGTTATATTCATAGCACCCTACCAGTTTCATTTTTAAACACCTTTACATTTACACATGGCATTCACAATCATAATACAAGGCAACTTAGATATATTCGACTGATAAGTAGTTCTACTGTTAGATCTTCGAACAGTATATTATGAAAAGGTCCACTGATATGGAATAAAGTTCCATTTGACATTAAATTAATTTACCAAATACCACGATGCACAATATTATCCATATATGTCTTGCGTTGGTAATTGGTTTTGCCAGTCAGCATATTGATGTACGAACAATATATGGAATATAAATCTCGAAATTGTGAGGTAATATTGGCGGTTATAATAACGTCTGGTGACGCCTTGACATTGTTGACGTTGTGAACAAGTGTAATTATTGGCATTGCGTTGCGGACAATTGTACGTAATAACTGCAAAGGGTAATTCGATTGTTCATAGACAGGGTAATAGCGGGTGATCTTTGTTTTGTGGGGTCGATGGTGAACCCCTGAAAGTTTGGCGCCCGAGATGCAAAGCGTCTGGGAGGAAAGCATAGCATACAAACATACAACTACTTGCTCGATTATAATAAGATGTGTGTCCTCAATCGACACCGTTCCGATGTAATTGACACAGTGAAATGACTTAGATATGCAAGGAACATTTCGAGTGTGCTTACTTTCGACACGTTCATATTGAGTATCGGCGACAGTCCGGTCAGACACAGCCACACACAGTGCAGGAACAGTCGAAGAGCAATGTAGAACAATCGCTATCTCAGCTTCCGACGGGATGAAGGTTACCAATCGTATGCAGCTGGTCTGTGTGAAATGGTTGTTATTGGTCATAGATATATTGATAAGTAGACGTAAATGCTATTTTGGTTTGACGAATTAAACATTGGCCATGAAAACCAAATAAAAGTATACAAAATGCTCCGGTTTACTTATGAATAACATAATAACAAATAATTAACATTTAAGAATCCGAGTTCACTATGTGATTGTTTTGTTAAGTTTGTCACCCTATGGCTGTATTCTTGATGCATGCTGGTTGTATATGGGCGAGTAAACGGTGCAGTCGTAGGGGAAGGCAGTGTTAGTTGAGCCATTTTTAATTCTTTTTGATATTAAGGGCACAATTATAGTCATAACTCAAAATTGTGTCACTCACATAAACTATGATTATTAGATAATTTTATACCAAGATAATATATCTAGTATGCATAGGTAATTATATGCAGCTGGTTCAAATAGGGTTGGTAAGGTGGCTCAACTAGCAATTGGTGTGGGGTAAGTTGAGCCACAGTGTAGCGTAAATTAGGTAAATGCTTTATTTGTAAAATTTACGTAGGCCTTGTACTAAAATTTAACAAGAACTCAGCCAACACATCTACCCAGTGGGTACAGCATGCCTCTGACAAGTCTACACGCTTAATTAATAAGTTGACATACTTAATTAATGTGGGCTTATAGCCAATTGCCATTAGTGTAACTAATGCTAATATGTTGCTTTGTAGTTATCAGATGTCCCAATTTTGGAGTAAAGAACACTCGTATTTGTTCTTTAATCGCTGCTCAACTAACCCTCCCTTGGGCCTTGGGTGGGTCAACTAACCCCGTTTCGACAATTAAGTTGTTTTAATTAACTTCGCATGAATGCGCAAAGTGATGTAAATAATCTTCATCCCTGTCCATAGTTAAACCATTTGTAAATTCACAGACAATGAAGTCTGGTCACATGCATTGGTAGTTTACACACCAGCAAACATTAACATCAATCAAAAAAGTTTCGAAAAACATCAAAAAACACACTGTTAACTCACATTTTCTGACCGTTGTGACAAATGCCACCTATTATACATAAATCGTGTTTTAATAACATGTTCAATCACTGGGTGATACCATGTAACTGTCGCTGCTGTAGTTTCCCGGGAAACATCGGTGGCTCAACTAACTAAGTGGCTCAACTAACACTGCCTTCCCCTACTCTCAATGGACAGGTTTAGTAGTCAAACACTCGTGTTGTCCGTCACTTTGCCTTAGTCCAGATTGCCTCAGTTCACTCGGTTAGATACACTACTTCTAAGACAAACGTCAATTGACCACGTATCTCTGAAATGTGTAGGTAAATAAACATAACGCACTGATGTATGTACACGATTCAAAAGTGACTTGGCCACGTTCTTTCTGATTTCAAGTAGTTAGTTAAACAGATGAGGGCACCACGCTGTAGTTTACGAACGTTTACTGTTATATTAATAGAGGCAGGAATATATATATACGCGACATTTCGTATGGGCAAAACATGTTGACAACTGTTTCACCTTAAGATGGTTGCCAATTTTGCTTTATTTCACGCGGTGCTTGCAGTAAAATGAGGACATCTCGACAACCGCTGCATGACACGACATGGAATGAATTACATTTTACAAAAAAAATATGTGAATGAAATAATCTGTTAAAATATCTGTGTAACAAGTATTTGATTTTCAAATCAAGAACGTAAACTTCAATATGTAATAAAACGTTATAATAAATAAATGTACAATATATATATAACATAAGTAGTTAGTAGAGGTTTCTGATACCCCCTTTGTGATGGCTACGCATGACTGACTTTGGGTCAGAGCGCCCCCTAGCGGCCTGTTCACGCATGAACGACCTCGGAGTGCGCGCAGCCAATCAGAACGCTCCCCTAGCGTGGTCACGCATGACTGAGTGCAATGGTCAGAGCGCCCCCTAGCGGCCTGTTCACGCATGAACGACCTCGGAGTGCGCGCAGCCAATCAGTGGACATAGGAACAAAGAAAATACACGTAATATCACCCACCCACCCACCCACCCACGTCAACACGTGACCTTGACCTTGACCCGAACGGAGTGACCAGTCCGAGTGGCGAGTTAATACTAACTGGACGCCCGAACGACCGGAGTTAACTGTAAGCCGAAGCGTTTATCCAGCTGTGAGCCGTAGCGCGAGATCAAAGGACGCCAATCTGAACAATGTAGCAAGGGAGTCGAGCTAATCATTGAAAAAACAGCAACTATGTTGCAGTGACGCCATTGATGTGGGACCGAGTCGTGTTATAGCCGGTTATATGGAGTGGACATAAGACGTAATAAAATTAAAACCGGTAAAGATACGGCGATGATGTAATATGTATTAATTAGCCGACATGCATGGCTATAATATAACCGCTGGACGACGGAAATCGGACCGTTCGTTAAAGAAAATGTAGCAGGACGAAAATGGAATATGTGTATAATATGCACACACCATTGCAAGGGAAACGAGAACGCAATACAAGACGGGAATTTATATAAACTCAAGCAAAATGTAATATATATGAAACTGTTAAATATAATGCGATGAAGTTGTATGTAGGTAGCCGACATGCGTGCCTATAAGTTAACCACTGGACAATGGAAACAGGACCGTTAATTAAAGAAAATGTAGCAGGGGAACAATGACTATGTGTATAATATACCAACACGCAGTTGGAACAAGAACGCAATACAAGACGGGAATATAAGGTGATGCAAAATTTAATACACGAAAAAGACGCACAAGTACAATGAAATAGAAATTAAAACAGTATAAGTAAAAGAAGGTAAACATTAAAATGTGCGTTGTTAGACGTGGTCACACGACCTATTGAAGGCCGTTAACAAGGAACGGCGAACGCAACGGGCTGTTAGTTTTTTAGCCAAGGCGATTCGTAGCGGAACCGATGTGCGGCGACGGTGCAGTGCCGAGCGATTGATGGGCTCTCTGTGAAGGTGGACGAAAGCTGGTTCGAGGGGCGATGGGACATGCAACAGCAACAACTGTTGCATGACACTCCCCCACAGCCTCCTATGGTCGAGGAGAGCTGCAGAGGAGTCGCATTCGTTGTCCCAGGATTCAGGTGCGGTGACCGGGGCGCGATATCCGCCGATGTAATGACGCACGTCAGCTAGCACGTGACGCCAACGACTGACGTGGTCCATGAAAGAGATCATGAGACCGGCGTCGTAGACCTGATCGCGAAATAGCACGGTGGCCTGACTATTCCGACGATGCGTGGTGACCTCGAGGAGTTCCACCATCACGCGAGGCCATTGAAATCGAGGTATGCTGTAAGTAAAGGACACAACCAGAGTGAGAATATGCATAGGCATCTATATATATATATATATATATATATAACAGACGTAACCAAGCAACGAGAGAGATATGTAATACGAAACCGATCGACTGGCAGGCGTTATCGCTAGGCAAGCCGCTGCATATGGAACTTGGAACGTGGACGCGACGAATACTCAGCGAGACATGTATACACAGGAACGATAGAACAGTATGTAAAGTGAACAGTTATGAGATATGTAGAGCTATGTATAGCTAAGGAAGTATAAATATATATATATTAAATATAAATATAAATACTCACACACGAAGCAGTATAGGCAGCAGTGAATCTCCCATGAGATCCAAAACGATCAATAACTCTGCGAAGTGTTCTAGCGGTATTACGAGAGGCATGATGTACTAGAGTTGTAAACGACGACTACGAAGGCAATGGCGGTTGTGTTGACGACACGACGAACGCAGCAGCTATATATACCATGCTAGAAATAAACCAGACAGCTGGCGTAACCCGAGGAACAATACCACACTAATCAGAAAACAGATAAGCGGTCGGCAACTGTCAGCTTACCGACACCGGGCATCCATCACGCAAGGAAAAAGCGGGGGTTATGAGTACTCGACAGCGCTAGAACGGCGTGTAGTTAAGACAGTAACTGTACATTTTAACGTCATAAAGTCACCATGAACCGTCCTATACACTTTAGAGGCGGTAAAAATTATCTGTCCAATTTCTACGCGTGCAGTATACATGTGTGGAATAGAGAATTTACCAGTGTTGAAAGTGCTGACCAGTGGCGTAAATGCATGCATCATGGTGACATGCAGACCGCAGAAAACATGCTTTCCACGCGCACGGGTCTACAGGCGAAACACCTCAGCAAGAGCATACGAGAAAAGGACCAGTTACGCGCAGAATGGAACAAACAACGATATTCAGTAATATAAGCGTTAGTTGCTGTTAAATATCGCGATCCAACCCTACGTAAACGACTGTTAGACACACGGGAATCCGAGTTGAAGGAATGGGTAAGGAGTCGGGAAGGATACTGGAGTGCACTGACCTACAGCGGTCAAGCTGGTCAGAACATGCTAGGACATATACTCATGCGAGTACGCGAGTTCATTCGATTGCATAAGACTCCCCCCACAGCGAAACGATGGCCAGACGTAACGCGAGACGATCACAAGACCGGTGAACAGAGTACAGCGAGATACCAGACATCCAGCACACAATAGCAGCATCACGTGCGCGACCAAGGGTGGTGATAAGAAAGCGCGCCACAGTCGGTGAGAGGGATATATAAACCCGACGCAGAGTGAACGAGGCACAATCGATCTCCGAATCACACAGCTTACGTCTAGAAACCAGCATCACCAGAGAAGAAGAAGAAGAAATGGCCGCCCAACAACTCGACATGAATATGACAGTCAGCCGACTCGAGAAGGAGGTAAGTAACGGAAATTATATATTTACACGTCCGTTAACCATAGTACAATGTGCTGTTCAAGAGAAATATATCGTATATCCATCATGTCAGCAGTGTAAGAAACGTTTGACCCCTGAAAACAATGGGTATGTGTGTCCGATCCATCGATGGCAGCGTGGTGTAGTGTATCAGTTCGCTATGCGTATCCTCCTACAAGACGCCATTGGCAGTGAAGTGTGGGCAACCTTATTTAATGACAAGGCTGTCCAGGTGTTGGGATTCACGGGTAACGACTACATGAGCATGAAGTCAAACGCCGAGCGGTATGCAGCACTGGACATGTTGCGGGGGGCCCGAGTCATGGTGACCATTAGGAAACGCGAAGCGGGACAGTATGTAAATTACACGGTGTCAGACTTGGAAGTAGTCACCGTGTGATTCTGTTGACAGGCTGACGCCGCCGCCGCCGCTGCTGCTGCAGCTACTGCAGCTACTGCAAGCACTGACGTCGTCGTCAGGGAGGGAAGCGCGAAGGTAATGGAATGGTTACGTACTAATAGTTCTGAGATACTATTATCCTCCTCGGTGGACAGTTGTTCACCGCCACCGTTAATTATAATAACAGATGACGAGGAGGAGTATAGCACGTCACAGCCCGATGTCATATCGGTAAGCAGTAGCGATGATATGGAGACTATGGTGAGTGGTGTGGATAGGATACGTGATCGATCCGAAGACATGACGAACGAAAATAACTTCTATAAGGCGCTAGAGGTCGCCAGCGTTCGATATGCCTGTGACGAGGTGAACCGCATAATGAATTTAAAGGACGACAATAAGGAGCGTTACGTTCCATCGTCCAGCATGGTAATGCACGTCTTGCGGTGACTATCGATAGATGTCATCGCAACATGTCACATCATGCACTGGCGTCACCAAGTGACAGAATCGGTTAGAAAGAGTATGTACGAACGATACAGCGATATACAGGGCGACGCGAATGAAAATATGCCGCATGTAACTAGTTCTTTCTGTTCAATAGACTGGTCTGACGCAACTGCAGAGAGCGTACAAACGTCAGTTGGCGGACATGTATGAGGCGGATGATGAGGATGAGGAGGAGGTGACGTCATCGTGGAAACGACATAAAACAGCCCCGGCAGATGACGACACCATAGTGGTGGTGGCGCACCGCTGCGACTCGCCACCAGCAGCGCAGGAGCTACCGTGGGGACCGCTGTACGAAGATGTGTCTGATGAAGATGATGATGATGATGATGATGCTATCGCCTCAGCCCCCGCTCATGATGATGATGAAGATGCTATCGCCTCATCGCCCGCTCACGAGGATGACGACGACGACGACTTTACATTCAGCCCCGCTTCGCCACCACTCACGCAAAGGACGGAGGATGAGAGGACAACAACGTTATCACCGTTATCACCAACTACGCTCTACGTCTTCCCGGACGAAACCGTCGTTCTGAAGCCAGACGGCGGGTGCGTCCGGATACCGGATCAACACACCATCACCCACCCGAAGCCTTCGACGTCGACCATCGAGGACGATGACGACGATGAGTCCGCTGCCGAACAAGTGCGCAAGGTGTGTTTCATGAGGATTCAAACAAACAGTGCGCAATTTATAACGCACCAGTGGAGGGCATCCACCCCATCCACGGTAGAGGAAGTGACCGTGGACGTTTGCCGCGCACTGACAGCTACGATGCTGTCGGCAGAGTTCCAGAACATCATAATGAAGTATGTTCGTATCAACATCCGTCGACAGCCGTAGTATGTGAACAGTAGTCAGTAGTGAGGTAGTTAGGTAGTAATCAGTAGGTAGTATGTATGTACGAGTGACATTATATAACCACGGTATATGAACATTGTATTATTGGTGTTATGTAGAGTGAAGTGTACGACGACGAGGCACCCGTAATCCCAGCCAGCATTCGGGAGCGATCTGGAGTATTGATCTCCACGTATATGACGTCGTCAAACAGAATATTATTATTAGTAAACATAACCGAGTTAGTAGGTAGTAGTAGTAGTAGTAGTAGTAGTATTAAGTAATATGGAGTGGAATATTAGTATCTTTTAATTTGTTCAGTAGGATGACGTACCTGTGCTACCGGCTGAAGTGCGTAGGCGTGCATGCCGTGAATTAGTGGTGCTACTACTAGAATACATTATATCGACACACGATGAACAGTAGACCTATTTCTTTTATGTAGGAGGAGAAGGAGGAGGAGAAGGAGGAGGAAGCACCCGTACTAGCAACAGACGAGAGGAGACGCACATTACATAGATTAATTCAGATAATTATTGATTTTATGATAGAAACACACGAATATTAAGAAGCACCGTTTGCAACGGAATAACCGTAGCTTAGTGTAACGTGTCGAATTGTATGGTATTTAGTCGCTCTCTCTCTCTTTTATTGTATGACATATATGGTATTTAGTCTCTCTCATATTGTAGTTGCATGACATAGAGTAATTGCTATATATATATATACATATATACATACATACAGACTTATATATAGTACATCATCATCATTGTACGTAACCTCTGTCGCGGTGTAAAAGCCCACAAGTTAATAACCATGTTACTAGCCACTGGCGTGTCGATAACCGATCGTAAGCTAGTGGTCACTCTCGAGGATGTAACAATCCCACAAACCATCAAGTCATCATAGTAATTATATAAGTCTAACCGTGTATATATGTATATGTATGCAAGTATTACAGTACCTCTGGTACTACAATACCTCAGGGAGTTTGACGCCCCTGCATTGCAGAGTTGAAAATCACTGCCTTGTGATACAGGTTCTCGACAGAACCGAAGGCTAAGGGAGCAAACCCTAACAGAAAACCATGTCATTGTGGCAGCATCAAGGGTGGTTGATGAATGGAACTCCCAACATCTCCCGACCAGCCACTGCAGGGATAAATAGCTCGCGCCTGTCTTGACGTGTTCTTGCCGGTGTGAGACCTCTATTTGCTCCCCGAGAGAGTGCCGCTAGTAACTTGCAAAAGCCAGCAGCACTTCAACACTTTTTGCAAGCAGCTCTCATGAAATGCACAACCGCACGAATTACCATACCGGACCGGTCGTCGCCCGGGTTACCAAGGACCGCGCTGCTCGACCTCATCTTCCGTCGACAGTGAAAAATCAGCTAGGAAGAAGAGAACAACTATCAATCGCTCAATGGAACGTCAGGACTCTCCTCGACCGAGAAGTAGCCGACCGACCGGAAAGACGTACTGCACTAGTAGCAATGGAACTCGCCAAGTACAATATAGACATTGCCGCCCTGTGCGAAACAAGGTTCTCAGAGTCTGGTAGTCTTAATGACTTGGAATACTCTTTCTTCTGGAGTGGCAGACCCAAAGGAGAGAGAAGGGAGGCTGGAGTGGGCTTTGCTATAAAGAAGGACATCGTGACAATGCTGACAGAAATGCCACGGCCAGTAAGTGACAGAATCATGATGATGAGACTACCTCTGAGCAAGGACAACTATGTTACAATTATCAGTGTTTACGCTCCAACAATGACAAACCCGGACGATAACAAGGAGGCTTTCTACAACCAGCTGTCAAGTACGCTCAGAGACATCCCTCGTACCGATAAGCTACTGCTGATAGGAGACTTCAATGCAAGGATAGGAAGAGACAATGACAAATGGACCATGGTCATGGGCAAATATGGGATCGGGAAACGCAACTCCAATGGCGAGCAGAAGGATGAACGCAAGACCACCTGGATGCATCCTCGTTCCAGACACTGGCATATGATCGACTTCATCATCACGAGGTGTCGGGATAAGATGGACATCCACAGTACTCGAGCCATGCGTGGAGCTAACTGCTGGACCGATCACCATATGCTGAGGTCAAAAGTGGCATTTAGAGTACGACAAAAGCACAACAGACAAGGGGTAAGAAAACCGACCAAGCTAAACACAGCAAAACTACGTACCATCAGTCATAGGGAGAGCTTCAAGCAGGAGATGGACAGCGCTCTCGCCCAATGGGAGGAGAAGGAAAGCTCAACACCAGATGAGGAATGGGCAGCTCTGCAACAGGTAGTATACAACACAGCTAAAACATTTCTCGGCAAGCCAGACAGAAAACACCAGGACTGGTTCGACCCCAACGACCAGGAGCTACAAAATCTAATAAGCAGAAGAGACCAATCCCACCAGAGAGTTTTGCAGACCAGGAGTACTAGATCCACCACTGCAGCGTACAAAGATGCCTGCAGACTGCTACAAAAACGCACCCGTGCCCTGAAGTCAGAATGGTGGGAAATGAAGGCAGAGGAGCTGCAGAGATCTGCAGACAGAAATGACATGAAGGGCTTCTACAATGGACTGAAGGAAGTGTGGGGACCCGCGAAAAAAGGACCTGTTCACCTGAAGTCAACAGATGGAATGGAGACCTTCTCTGACAGCAAGAGAGTTGTGGCAAGATGGAGTGAACACTTCCAAAAACTACTCAACGTCCCTGGCGACATAGAACATGAAGCTCTTGTCAACATCCAGCAGCGCATTACCAACACATGCCTTGATGAGATTCCAAACATGGATGAGATGGCTAGAGCAATCGCCGGCCTGAAAGATGGCCAAGCACCTGGGAGTGATGGAATTCCTGCTGAAGTATGGAAGCACGGAGGAGACAATCTGTCCAACAGACTGCACCAATTAATCACCAAAGCCTGGGAAGAGGGTTCTGTACCACAAGCGTGGAAGGATGCCAGCATTGTAACCATCTACAAGAAAGGAGATCGAACAGACTGTGGGAACTACAGAGGAATCTCTCTTCTTTCCATAGCAGGCAAGATCTTCGCCAGGATCCTGCTCAACAGACTATCTATTCACATAACACCAGAAGTAGTTCCGGAGACACAGTGTGGCTTCAGATCCAACCGGACCACAGCGGACATGATATGTTGTCTTCGACAACTACAAGAAAAGTGCATTGAGCAGGACCGACCACTATATATAGTATTTGTCGACTTCACGAAGGCGTTTGATACAGTCGGAAGGACTGGGCTATGGCAGCTACTGAGGAAATATGGATGCCCAGAGAAATTCACAACCATGATCGAGGCTCTACATACGGGAATGATGGCGAATGTGAGTGTTGGAGGGGAAGTCTCGGAAACGTTCGGTGTTACCAATGGTGTCAAGCAAGGCTGTGTACTGGCCCCCACGCTCTTCTCCATCTTCCTATCAGCAATGCTTGTCGAGGCTTTCCGAGGCATGGGAGATGGCGTCTATATACAGTCTAGACAGAGCGCTGACCTATTCAACATCGCACACTTCAGAGCGAAGACCAAGACTACCCAGATACTTGTGAGAGAGCTGCTATACGCAGATGACAGTGCACTGGTCGCCCACTCCGCTGAAGAGATCCAGAGAATAGTGGATGCTTTCTCCGATGCATCAAAGAAGTTCGGCCTGAAGATTAACATCAAGAAGACGGAAGTGCTGTACCAATCCAACTCTACAAGAACCCGAGAGGAGGATATCATGGTTGATGGAAACAAACTGAACTCTGTTCCGGAATTCACCTACCTCGGAAGCACTATATCAAGTGATGGACGCATTGATGCTGAAATACAGAGGAGGATGGCCAAGGCTAGCGCATCTTTCGGCCGATTACGCCAGAGACTCTGGAACAACCACCATGTGTCCACGCGGGTCAAAGGCAAGATCTACCGTGCAATTGTGCTATCCACCTTACTATACGGAGCCGAGGCCTGGACAGTGTACAGACGACAGGTGAAAAAGCTGCATGCCTTCATGATGCGACATCTGCGTTCGATCATGAGGCTAACCTGGAAGGACAAAGTGACAAACAAGGAAATACTCGGTCGGATAGGGCTGCCCTCTATGGAAGATCTTCTGATCAAAAAGAATCTCCTGTGGACTGGACACCTCATGAGGATGTCATCAGACAGACTACCAAAGCAGATCCTCTACTCTCAATTGTCTTCTGGTCACAGACAGAGAGGACGCCCTCGTCTCCGGTTCAAGGATACCATCAAGAGAAACCTCAAGCTGAGAGACATAAAGACCGACTCATGGACATCACTCTCGCAGCAGAGAACTAAATGGAGTGCGGCGGTCAAGAAATGAAAGCAGTCTTTGTCGCATAGCGACTGACAGCATGATGATGATGATGATATGTATATGACATTATACTCAATAAAAAGACATACAATGATTGAAACGTGTTGTCAGTGGTGTTGCCACGGTCTACATAGTTGAAAGAGAACCCGTAGCCATCGATAGTGGACACACAGTAGCCAATACCACAGGATCACACCTTAGGTCATACACCCGTCACCAATCACCAGCCACCACCACCCACCACCACCACCACCACCACCACCACCACCACCACCACCACCACCACCACCACCACCACCACCACCACCACCACCACCCCACCACCACCACCACCACACGTACTATATAGCTGTACTAAGGACCGCTGTCTCTCAGTTGTAGACGCGTATAGCACCATGAAACGTCATCTATGTCGTCACTGCGGACTGGCCCTCGACACGTATGCAGAGCTAACACGCCACGTAGCGAGTCATTTGACACCGGCAGTGACCGAACACACGTCTTCGGTGGCGCAACCAATAGAGGTGCCACCTAGCGACCAGGCAAAGCGAACGAAATATTCGTGTAAATGCGATGCAACGTTTCAGAGATGGGACGATCTGCAGCATCATGTTAGGTCCGTGTGTCGTCTTAGCAGTAGCAGTAGCAGTAGCAGTAATAGAAAACAGACCACAGTGTACACATGTGCGAAATGTGGAAAGAATTTCAATAGATGCGATAGCCTGAACAGACACGCACGAACAACGTGTACCGGCGTCAAGAAGCCACCTTCACCGAAGAGATCAAACAGGGAAGACACCACACCCCACCATCCACTCGTTACCGACGAAGACCCCATCGACCCACCTGCTCGACTCCCCTTCGCCGACAACCTGTCGACGGAACTGTTAGATGTCGTACGAGCGCACTGGTCGACCGTACGGACACGTGTAACGAGAGGTCCTCTCCAGTGCAGGTACGATTACAGATTAACGACTCTGGACACGACCGTTCTAGAGACGCCGTTGAAGAACATGTTCCAGGAACAGACCAACGCTTTCAAGATTAACCTCAGTTACGGGTTCGTTCTGAGGAACAAGAACACGGGTCAATACAAGTACTACCATTCCTCGTGCAACTGCTGTGGACGCTACCTGGACGAGCCCACTCTCATCACCAACAGCAAGGACTTTGATGACTTCCTCGAACGCATCCGAGAAACCGACGTCTTGCAATGGGCCATCAATCAAAGACCGGATTCGGCGTGGGTGTGCGAACTCGTGACCAATGTCACATTTTTCGTCAACCGCATCATCGATCACCCGATAGCATGTGTAGGAATGATCGCCCTTCCAGCCTACATAACGAAGAACAAAGCCGTCATCGGATTGGAAAAGAAGCCCAAGTATAGTACGAGGTACAGTGACAACCTGTGTCTCTTCCGATGTCTGGCCCTGCATCGTGGATATGAAAGTCGTCGATTGGAACCAGCTGTGAAGACGCTGTACGAGACTTACGCCCAAGACGGTGTATCCATGGAAGCATTTGCCGGGGTCACGATGGACGACCTCTATCGTGTAGAGACCACGTTCCAAACGAACGTGTGCGTGTACAGTCTCGTAAAACCGGATGGAGAGGATGGAAAGCCAACTGCAGAACTCGTTCGTCGCTCGGTATGTAAGTACCCTGACACACTCTACCTCAATCTTCACGGGACACATTTTCCTTCATCCAGGATAGACGCATGTACTGTCACTCGTACAGATGTCGGAAGTGCGGTGACTCGTTGTGGAAAGACGCATGGCATCTACGCAACCACGAGAGCACGTGTACGGGGGGTGTGCGTCGAGTCTATCCTGGTGGCGTGTACCATTCGACTCCATCGGTGTTCGAACGACTGGCCGACGAGAACATCCGAGTGGCCGAAGCGTTGCAGTACTATCCGTACCGAGCCACCTTCGACTTTGAGTGTTGGTTCGACACGGAACACCTTCCGTCGGACAGTGACCAGGTTCACTGGGTTGCGCGTCACGTCCCGCTGAGCGTCAGCGTGGCATCCAACGTACCCGGACATGAACAAGTTACATGCATCGTCACGGACGGAGACACCAACAAGTTGATGAGCACCATGATGACTATCCTGCAATCGATGAGTGAGGCCGCGTACGACAAGATCAAAGACTCATACGATCATGTGTTGGAACAACTCGCAGAAGAGCTGACGAAATGGGACGAACGGGAGGAGGCTGCACGATCAGCCACCGACAAGGACGCTCGACCGGCAACCAATCCGTACAAAACGCTGATGGGACAACTGTATGGATGGATGCGTCAGTTACCTGTCATCGGGTTCAATTCGGGGAAGTATGATCTCAATGCCATCAAACAGTTCCTCATACCGTACTTCCTGACGACTTCAAAGACCGTGGAACAAGAAGAAGAGGACGAGGACGAGGACGAGAGGGAGCAAGAGGAAACAAAGAAAGACGAGAACGACGGCGTCGGGTCAATGTTCGTCATCAAACGCAACAACACTTTCATGTGTCTTTCGACGGATCAGCTGAAATTCCTAGACATGATCAACTACATAGCCCCCGGGTTCAGCTACGACAAGTATCTGAAAGCGTACGGATGCGAGGTGACGAAAGGTCATTTCCCGTACGAGTACATTGACCGTCTGGAGAGACTCGACGACACCGCTCTTCCACCGAAAGAGGCCTTCTTCAGTCGACTGAAGAACGAAGGTATTTCAGACGAGGATTACGCCAGTTGTCAGGAGGCCTGGCGCGTCAATGGCATGACGACGTTGCGCGACTTTCTCGTCTGGTACAACAACAGGGACGTGGTTCCCTTTCTACAGGCCATCGACAGACAGTTTGCGTTCTATCGACAACGTGGAATAGACATGTTCAAGCAAGGTATCAGCGTACCTGGACTGACCCTGCTGCACCTGTTCAACGACCTTCCAGAGAAGACCTTCTTTACCATCTTCAACGAGAAGAATAAAGATCTGCATGACCTCGTCAAAGAGAACATCGTAGGCGGGCCTTCGATCATTTTTCATCGCTATCACGAGAAAGGGGTCACCACGCTACGTCAGAACGAGTACGGAGAGGCTGCTCGTCCTTGTCGATCGATCGTCGGATACGATGCGAACGCACTGTACCTGTGGTCGCTCATGCAAGACATGCCTATGGGATGGTGCACGCGACGACGGGCAGAGAAGGACTTCCGCCCCGAATCGGCGCAGCTGTACGGACAGATGGCTGGCGAATGGTTGACGTGGGAATCCGAACGCACGGGACGTCCCATACGGCATCAGATCAACGGACGAGAGAAGATAATAGGCAAACATCGGGTGGACAGGTGGTGCAGCGAGACGAAGACTGCTTATCAGTTCCAAGGGTGCTTTTTTCACGGTTGCTCGTGCAACCGAGAAGAGGTGAACGCCGTCCACGGGAAACCCATGGCGCAACTGCTCGCCGAGACCCGAAAGACCACCGCCTACCTATGTCACTTTTTCAAAGTCGTCGAGCTGTGGGAATGCGAGTGGAAAGAGATGAGACGAACCCCGGCCGTACGAAAGTGTCTGGATGCTGCATTTCCCCGACGTCGACACGTGCGATGGACGATGACGTCGCAACAGACCCTGAACGGAGTGCGTGCAGGAACCGTGTTCGGCATGATCGAGTGCGACATACGCGTACCGGAAGAATTGCGCGAGCACTTTGCCGAGATGCAGCCCGCGTTCAAGAACATCAGTCTGATACGCGAGGATCTCGGTCCGTTCATGCGCCGATACGCCGAAGAGCACGACATAATGAAGACTCCGCGACGCATGCTCGTGGGTAGTTATTGCGGCGATAAGATACTGCTCGCAACGCCACTGCTGCGATGGTATCTGGACCACGGTCTCGAGGTGCTGCACGTGTACC
The DNA here is from genome assembly GCA_963662155.1 of Lamellibrachia columna. NCBI lineage: Eukaryota > Metazoa > Annelida > Polychaeta > Sabellida > Siboglinidae > Lamellibrachia > Lamellibrachia columna. The sequence continues at coordinate 36,237,520 of OY759269.1, read as the reverse complement.
AGGTCATCGAATACGATCCTATTCCGTGTTTCCGGCAGTTCGGCGATGCAGTGTCCAAGGCCCGACGCGAGGGCGACGTCCACCAAGACAAGACCATCATCGCGGACACCATGAAGTTGCTGGGGAACTCGGGCTACGGAAAGACCATCACCAACGTTGACCGACATCGCGACGTCAGCTACTGCACGGAGAAGGCGGCATCGCTCATGGTCAACGATAAACGGTTCCGACAACTCGAGATCGTCGTCGACGATGCGTACGAGGTAGAGATGAACAAGAAAACCGTCAAGTACACCCTACCCGTACACGTGGGATTCTTCGTTCTGCAGTACGCCAAGATGCGCATGTTGCAGTTCTATTACGACTTCATCAACCGATACGTGGAGCGCCCCCTGTACCAGTACTGCGAGATGGATACAGATAGTGCCTATTTAGCCTTGGCCGGGGAGTCCGTCGATGACCTCGTGACCCCAGCACTACGAGAACTTTATTTCCGACATCGTTCCGAATGGCTCCCGTCCGAATGTTGCGACGACCATCGGAACGACTACGTGCGCTGTCGCCTCGCCAATCGACCGTGGGTCGGAGACGAGGCGTGCTGTATGGCGCGAAGAGCGTTCGACAAGAGGACACCGGGTCTGTTCAAGGTCGAGTGGTCCGGTGCCGGTTTCGTGGGGTTGTGTAGCAAGACGTACTATTGTTTCGGAGCCACCGACAAGTACAGCACCAAAGGACTGAGCAATCGGCACAACACCATCGACAAGGATGCGTTCCTGGCGGTGCTCACCAACCGTCGGAGCGGAAGTGGATCGAACCGTGGTTTCCGCGTTCATAAATCTACCGTGTTGACGTACGTGCAGGAACGGGCTGCCCTCACCTACTTTTACGCCAAACGCGTGGTGCACGAGGACGGGGTGACCACGGGTCCGGTGGACGTATAGAAAAGGCGATGCACGCTGCACCTGTTTCATACGCAATCATGGATGCACGATGGAAACACCCCTTCACGTGCATCGTCGCCGGACCGACTGGGTGCGGCAAGAGTACTTTCGTGACGCGTATGTTGCGTCACGCCGCTGCTATGATCGATCCACCGCCCGAACAAATAACGTGGTGTTACGGAGAATGGCAAGAGGCTTACGCAACGACGGACTTGGGTCACGTGCGATTCGAGGAAGGGTTACCGACGGCGGCCATGTTCGATCCGACAACGAGGAACCTCATCGTCATAGACGATCTCATGGCAGAAACGGACGAACGGGTCACGACCTTGTTCACTAAAAAAGTCACCACAGGAACACGTCCGTGCTGTATATCGTACATAACCTGTTCCCTAAAAACAAAGAGAGTCGCACCATCAGTCTGAATTCGCAGTACATGGTGGTGTTCAAGAATCCACGTGACGCATCGCAGATGGCGAACTTGGCTCGACAGATGTATCCGGGACGCGGCAAGTTCGTGCAAGAGGCGTTTAAAGACGCCACGTCGATACCGTACGGTTATCTATTTGTCGATCTCAAACAGGACACGCCCGAGGACATGCGTCTGCGCACGGCCATCTTTCCAGACGACGGTGTTCAGTACGTGTACTTGCCGAAGGTATAAAAGACCGAACGCGTGACTCTTCTCTTCATTCGCACCATGTCTGCTCTCGTGAAGAAACACGTTTTGTGCATACAGACTCTGGCCAGGTACAAGAACAACAAAGTGAAAAAGGCCATCATCGCCAACGCCGACGCCCATCTGCTGTGTGCACTAGCCGAGTGTGCCTACAACATACTAACAAAGAACATTCCATTGACCGCTTTACAGAGGCGACGATTGAATAAATACAGGACGAAGTTACGCGAGTTGGCTAATAGACGAACGCCCGCTGCCAGGAGAAGACGCATCTTGCTGCAACCGCAGGTTGGCGAGGGACAGAGCGGCGGTTTCCTATCGGCCTTCCTAGCACCGTTGGCGAGTTCGGTCTTGCTACCCTTGCTCCAAGAGGTGCTGACCAAAAGGTAGATACATGGAGCACGCACGCAAGATGGCCTTGGTGGACCCGCGCCTGTTGGACACGCTTCGGTCACCCCCACCCCCACCCGCGACCGACACCTTAGGCAAGAAGGTGCAAGCCCTCGATGACGAGATGAAGACCATCCTCGATAGAAAGGACCTAGACGACGGGACCAAGGTGACACTGTATAATCAGGTGTTGCAGCGATACAACGTCTTGACCGATAAACGCATCAAGGAACCGCTACGCGTGGTCACGGTGAACGAGTCGGAGGTGGAGCCGGGGTCGGGGTCGGAGGGTGCAGTACGAGCTCCTATTAGCGGACTGGAGGCCACCGTCTTGGCCACCGTTCCCAGGACCATGCAGGCCAAAGCCAGCCGTTTGATGGAGCATCTCAAGAGAGATATCGCGTGGACCGCTCGCGGTGAACTGATACACGAGGGCTTGCCGGTTGTCGGCAGTAACGTGGTGGATCTCGTTAATGATCTGTTGCGTAAGAGAAAGACCGATCCGACGGGTTGGCAGCCATTCGCACGACAACTCCGTGCCATCAACCTACCCATGGCGTTGGTCGGTAACGTCTCCAGGAGAGCCCACATACGTCCGGCGCCGACGGTCACTCCCTCTCGTCGGTCACCTACTACTCCACGTGCTGCTGCTGCTGCAGGTAGTGCACGAAGATCGCTAAGTTGGACACCCCTCGCCCGTCGGAGCCGTCGAATGGAACATACCATGCCCACCCCACCCCCCGAATCACGCAAGGCTTTGTCGTCATTGGCTGGTTGGGACGCCCTATAGGATGGTACGATGCGTGTCCGTAGCACAGTGTTCGTCATGTCGCCCGATCCACAGGACCTCGTGTACCGTTCCGTCGTCGGTGCGATATTTATCAGTGGACTTTACTTGATTGCTCACGGTATAGTCCAAAGTGTTATGCAACAGGCGTTATTCGAACGCCCCTCGCTCGTCGAATGGAACATTCCTTGTCCACCCCACCCTCCCCCCGCATCACGCAAGGCTTCGTCGTCATTGGCTGGATGGAACATCGTATAAGGTGGTACGACGCGAGTCCGTAGCACAGTGTTCGTCATGCTCATCGATCAACAGGACGCGTACCGTTCCGTCGTCGCTGCGATATTGTTTGAAGGACTTACCTTGCTTGGTGACGTTGCAGCTGGCGTTCTTATACAACAGGTGTTATTCAGACTATGGTTACTCTGCTAGACCGTTGTTGTTCCACCGCTTGCGTTGTGGGTGCCATAGTGTGTGTCCTAGTACACGTCGGCGTGCTCCTCGTCATTCGTCAGCAGTCGTACTCCGGAGTCAACGTCACCGCCCCCGTCAACGCATCGGTCCTCCTCCTCTTTTGATGGCAGAGAGGGGAGAACGCCCCATGAGCGAGGTCTACTTCGATCCCAAAAGGGTAGGCAGTTATGGCGGCGTCGACGGCTTGCGACGCGTCATGCGCCTGCCACGGAAGGTCGTCAAAGAATGGTTGTCGGCACAGGACGCCTACACCTTACACAAACCAGCGAGACGTCATTTCAGGAGACGCCGCGTCATCGTGGGTGGTATGCATCAGCAGTGGCAGGCCGATCTCGTAGACATGTCGAAGGTGAAAAACGACAAAGAAGGTATGGCCTTTCTCCTCACGGTGATCGACGTCTTCTCGAATGTGGCCTGGTGTGTTCCCACGAAGAACAAGTCCGCGGCGTCGATGGTGGCAGCGCTGCAATCCACGTTCGTCGACGTGTGGCCAAAGACGTTGCAGACAGATCAAGGCAAAGAATTTCTGAACAAATCCGTTCAGGCTCTATTGCAGCGTTACAACATCCATCACTTCTCCACGCACAACGCGGAGACGAAGGCAAGCGTCGTGGAAAGATTCAACCGAACGTTGAAGTCGCGCATGTGGCGACACTTCACGCAACACCAGACGTGGCGGTACATCGACATCCTTCCGGACTTGGTGCGATCGTATAACAACGCCCCCCACCGCAGCATCGGTATGGCTCCGTCACACGTGAATGCCAAGAATCAAGAAAAGGTGTGGCAACGTCTGTACGGTCACGACGGTAAGGGCGTGCCCAAGTTGCACGTGTCAGATCGCGTGCGCGTCAGCAAGTACAAACGCACGTTCGAAAAGGGCTACGAGACGAACTGGAGCGAAGAGATGTTCACGGTACACGAGGTTCACCCCTCCGATCCACCCGTGTACCGCTTGCGGGACGATCTCGGCGAAGTGCTGGAGGGTACCTTCTACGAACTGGAGCTGCAGAAGGTGTTGGTACCCGTCGATAAAGTGTATCGTGTTCAAGAGGTACTGCAACGTCGTAAAGTTGGTAGACGAAAGGAGGCTTTGGTTAAATGGTTCGGCTATTCCTCCAACTTCAACAGCTGGATCGATGCCAGGGCACTCGTCCACTCCACTATAAAGACTAGCCGTGCACATGGCGACACCGCATTCGAGAAATGACACACGGCGCGACACCACCGACCTGCACCACCATCATAGACGAGGAAGAGGTGGAGCAGGAAGACCACGAGGATTGTACTGACGCTGCACCGAACGAGCCAGACAGCACTCCCTGGCATCTTTTCGGTACCGCGTGTCCCAAAGAGGAGATCGTGTTTCTGTGTCAGGTCGTCGTCTTGTACACGGTCATTCTGATCAGCATTTACAACCTGACGACAGGTCACGGCGATTCTACTCTGTGGACGGCTCTGTTGAGTAGTTCTTTGGGTTACCTACTGCCCAATCCCACGTTGAGACGCAATGGCGACTGATTTCTACATGACGCTGCCTAGCAACGCTTCTATGAAGATGCACCCCGACAACACCTTGACCCATTACGTCACGGCCTTGCCTCAACGCATCGATCTTACCGGCGAGTGGGAGTGTGGGTTGGCTGAGTTCCAGTATCCGCACACTTGGTACAACGTCACAGAGAACGATGTCTGGATGTTCCTCAACACGATCGATGCTACGGACTCGTCCCGACGTTCGAAGTTATCGTGTGGGTATTACGACGATCCGTTAACATTGATGTATCACGTCAACAAGGGACTGTACAGTATGCGGACGGAGGAGACACAGGCTCAAATGAGCTATAGTTCCGTCACTCAGAAAATGACGTTACACATGACAGCGAACACCCTGTTCACCATGCCGTACCACAGCGCGGCGGCGTCCATGTTAGGATTCCGTGGAGCCGGAGGCGGTTACGTCATCTCCCGTCCTCCCCGTCGACTCCCGCCATCCCGACTCGTCGTACTCCTTCCACATCGAGGCCGTCGTGGAGTCTCGCATAGTGGGTGACACTCTCGCGCCTCTGTTGCGCGCCCTTCCGATTAGCGGACGTCACGGTGACAGGGTGTCCGATCGTTTCACTAACGTGCACTACGTACCCCTGCTGTGCTCGAACTTCAACTCGATCGAAGTGGATATAAGGAACGACATGGGTCGGCGCGTGCCATTCGAATACGGCAGAGTGACGGTGACGCTTCATTTTCGTCGACGCAGGCCCGGACTGTTCTGATGAATTACAACGATTATTACGCGCGCCAGGCTGGCGGTGCGCTGCCCTACTTCGCCGGTGCGCAATACCAGCGAGGTCACGGACTGGGCAGTCTGTTCGGCAGTCTGTTGCGCAGCGCCATGCCGCTCATCAAGAGAGGTGCCGTGGCGTTGGGCAAGGGAGTGTTGAAGACCGGCGTTCGCATAGCCGGCGACGTCTTATCAGGCCAGAACATAAAAACGGCTGCCAAAAGACGCGTCACCGACGCCGTGATGAGCGGTATTCGGGCCCCCCCTGGTAAACGTATAAAACGAGCGGCCGCAAAGGCGACATTCACTGCAGTAAAGCGACGCCGCAAGAAACGGACGTCCAAGAAACGCGCGGCCGACATATTCGACGACCAAGATGGCTTTCGTGCATAGACAGTCGTGCGAGGGAGTCAAGACCGAGCTGGATCTCTTTACCGTACCCCCCACTCAGAACTGCATCACCGAAAGTCACGTGGTGGAATATCAACCCACGGCCTCTCTGGACTCTGGAGGACCGATAGAATTCTTCGTCCCCGGATCGGGAGACGATTACATGGATCTCGCCAACACGATGATACACATCCAGGTGAAGGTGACGCAACCCAACGGTAACCCTATCGGCGCGGGCGAACCCGTGGGCCCGGTGAACAACTGGTTGCAGTCGCTGTTCAGCCAGGTCGACCTCTCCCTGAACGGCACGCTCGTTACCTCTTCGTCCAACTCGTACCCGTATCGAGCCTACATAGAGACGCTGCTGAGTTACGGATTCGACGCCAAGTCGACGCAGCTGACGAATCAGCTGTGGTACAAGGACAAGGCTAGTCGCATGCACGCCACCGTGCTAGCCGCCGGACCCGATCCTAACCCCGGGTTCGTGACTCGACGAGAGTACATAGCCGGCAGTCGCGAGGTCGACATGATGGGTCGTCTCCACGTGGATATGTTCCTGCAGGATAAATTCCTGATCAACGGTGTCGACGTCAAGTTACGACTGGTGCGCAGCAAGCCCTCGTTTGCGCTGATGGCTGCTGGACACAACGAGTACAAGATAAACATCGTCAACGCGTCCTTGTTCGTCAAGAAGGCCACCCTCAATCCGGCCGTGCAGATGGCTCACATCAAGGCTCTCGAGCGGACCACGGTCAAGTATGCGTTACGACCCGTCGAATGCAAGGTGTACTCCATTCCCGCGGGAGCTCTGTCGCACACGCACGAGAACCTGTTCCTCGGCGTCCTGCCGAAACGTCTCGTACTGTGCTGCATCGACAACGACGCTTACAACAGCACGTACACCACAAACCCGTTTCACGCCAAGAACAACGCCATAAGCTTCCACTCGGTGTACGTGGACGGTCGTCAGATACCCGCCAAACCCTTCCAGCCCAACTTCGCAGAAAACCTCTTCGCCAGGAGCTACGCGAGCCTGTTCACCTCGACCGGCAAGATATGGCAGGACGAGGGGAACGGTCTGACTCGCGACGAGTACCGAGACGGCTACACCTTCTTCTGTTTCGACCTGACCCCCGACCAGTGCGACGGTCCCTGCTTTAATCTGGTACAAAAGGGCAACCTGCGCATATAATTTCATTTCCGAGCAGCGCTTCCGACCACCGTGAAAGTCGTCGCCTACGCCGAATTCGAGTCCGTGCTGGAAATCGACAAGAACCGCAATCTACGACTACTGAGATGGACACCCTGCAGATCGCCCGTCTACTGGCGATGGATCCGAACACCGCGTCCGTCTTTGGCGGCGTCGTACCCAGAGATGGACTGCCTACGACAATTGACGTTTTGCCGATCGCCTTCGTGTGCAACACCGACGACGGCGACGAACCGGGCGAACATTGGATAGCGCTGTACCTGTCCTCCGACGGGCGCGGCGAATACTTCTGTTCGTACGGTCTGCCGCCTCGTCACGCGGCGTTCCGCACCTTCTTGAACAAACACTGTTCCGAGTGGACTCATAACAACAAGAGACTTCAGAGTCCTCTGTCTAACGTTTGCGGACAATATTGCGTAACTTATATCATGCTTCGTTGTAACGGTTCTCCTATGAGGACTTTCGTCAACGCTTTCCACACCGATCTGGTCGCTAACGATTGTCGCGTGTTCGATTGGATTAACCTGCTGAAAAAGGGTATACCGTACTATCGCATATCGTACTGAGCCTCTGGCGCGGTGGTCGCTCCACCCGTAAGCTCGCCCTCGAACCTCTGGCGCGGTGGAGACACCCGTAAGTTCGCGACCTCTGGCGCGATGGTCACCATTCGCAAGTCGCCTCGTCATCGTCTTCATCTTCATCATACCCTGCTCGTTGTATCCAATAACATACGATCGCCTCGTTTGTACTGCTGCCGCTTTGTTGTATTCAATAAAATACGTGTGAACCGTACGATTTTGTTCGTCTCCTTATTAGGTTGATGACCCTCCGGTAAACGTCACTAGGTCAATGTTCGTTCCTCCTTCCGTCGCTAGGGGGCGCTGCGCACGGCTACAACCGTCAGGGGAGCGTTCTGATTGGCTGCGCGCACTCCGAGGTCGTTCATGCGTGCACAGGCCGCTAGGGGCGCTCTGACCCAAAGTCAGTCATGCGTGACCACGCTAGGGGAGCGTTATGATTGGCTGCGCGCACTCTGAGGTCGTTCATGCGTGAACAGGCCGCTAGGGGGCGCTCTGACCCAAAGTCAGTCATGCGTAGCCACCACAAAGGGGGTATCAGAAACCTCTACTAACTACTAACATATCATACAAACATACAAATACTTATATATGTATATGTATTTATCAAGTAATTTAAATCAGTTCAGTTAATCACGTCCTGTCGATGTCGCCACGTGGGAAATATCTGGCAACATGCCAAGGCTGGGGCAGCTTGAACACGCGCAGACGAGACAATACATCGGCATGTCCACCAGTCATGGCGGCTTCATATACAACGCTATGTTGACCGGACAGGGCGCCATTCTCGTAATGGTGGACACCGGTCACTCCGGCTCTGATGGAGTCAGTGTTGGTGTCGCGAAACAGTACATATTTACTCATTATTGAATATTTCTCAGGATAGTTCGTTTTCATGATCAAACAATTATTTTATCATTTATTTTATTATTAATATATTTTATTCTACTAGGATAACGTTATCATTGACGATGTGGATGCGGAAGACAGAGGCAGCGATCAACCGAGATGAGGGAATCTACGAACCTCCACACGGATATTATAACAATAGTTGTTCGACCATGGTTATTTATTTTCTCTCAGTAGGCAGTTTCACTCCTCAGGTTGTTTTCTAAGGCCCTGTCAACAAGTTGGGCGTCCTCGGTGAAAACGAGCTCGTGGCGGGAGATGCGACAGGGAATATACTCTCTCTGCAATGCACTCAATAGACGGAAAGTCTATTGAAGGTAGGGTTTGCAAATATGTCAATATTAATTTACAAATTACCATTGAATGTAATGGCGTATTTGTGACAATATCTGACCAGTTTTGGTGTTCTATACTAACTTGCTTGTCATTTCTGAATGAATTTTGTAGGCATGTTAAGATGTCACCATTTATGTTATTTACCCAGTATGCGAAAAGTTGACTCACTGTCGTTGGTGCGTTTGCACCTTTCGTGCTGTAGATATATGTTGTCTTACAGGAAGTCGCGTCTAAAAGTGAGCTGACCGGTGTTTTCAAACTGAACGTCGTTACTTTAAGTTTAAAGTTGGTGTTATTGTGTGTATCAATATGTCAGTAATCACGTGACCATATATTCATGTTATCGTTGTTTAATGTGAAATTGTTTCGAACTGTTCTGTCAAAATCCGTAAAAAAACCGTTGATGTTGTCACATTGCTTACAAAATAGACATCCTGATACAGCGAGTAAATTTACCATTGAGCCGATCATGCGTGCGAAAATGGTACGATAGAGATCGAAGATGATCACAGGAAAGCATTTGGGATTTTGCTAAATGGGTGCGTTGAATCTTTGTTATATATTTGACAAACATCTTACAAAAAGCTAGACTACAGCCCCAGTTCCTAAGGCGTAATGCCTTGGGTATGACTTTACCTACCTATCTACAGCCCCAGTGGCGCCACAACCCGGATCTGTACAAGACATTGTTCCCTGAATCAGAAATCCGTCACGGAGAGACCATCCATCCTTTCCTGTAATAACATTTGTATTGTGTGTTATACATGATTTCTAGAGCATTGTATATCGATGAAGTGAGTAGAGTCGACATTTAGGGGCATCGTGTTTTTCAATGTTATTGGAAAACGAGGAATGTCAGTTTCGTTGATTTCACATTCGATATATATCTTGATTAATTGATAATGTGCAGTGAAGGTTTGTAAAAAAAACGTAGGACATATTTTTCAAGGAGCCAAAGAAACGCTATGACGGCCATCAATGGCAACACTAACATTCCGACTCGAGTCAACAAGTCAACAAGTCTGCTAACTGTCGTATCACCCGTGCATGACATCATATATAAATCAATCAAAATACACACATGTGTTATTACAACCAAACACCGTCCACATATTATGACAAACATGCACTGTGTTCCTGAGCCATGGATGTCGTCCTCTCCTACAGAGCTAGACTGACAGACGCAGCGAAGTGCAGTCAGCTGCATCCATTTTTACTTTAAACTCCACTAATGAACTAGTGACAGTTTGGTGGCGCCTTCTAGCGTGCTACCTAAAGATAATTGTATTGGGTTATTTGCCCGTACGCGTATTATTACCCAGTCATGATATGATCTTTCAATATACTGGGGTGCTCTCGGCCGGCTATGGTTGAGCGACCACGCGGAACGGTTCACACGAGACGGCAACGGGTCTAGTAAGTCGAATATGAGTTATTGCTGGGCCAAGACGCGATAGGCATCGGTTGTCTAATCAACGACTTAAACATGACATTAATACCGGACGGACTCGGATTCAGCGGTTGCAGTACGACTAGGGTCTTACTGATGGTTCTGCTGGTCACTGTGCTGACCTATCATAACACCTCAGGTGAGTAGAAGGCCAGGGAATAAACCTGCCAGAATTGTCGTTACTAGACAGGCGTGACCAAACCTACAGCTTGTGTAGACCAGGAAGGTATTGGGTGAACTTTGCGTCCTGGTTCAGTGAGGCGTGACGCAAGGTCAAACCAAGCAGGTATAATACTGAGATACTGCTAATGTGGAATGTAATCGACGTGAACATGAGCGGCCTCTGCAAAGTTCACAAGAATGCAGTCGTCCCTCGTTATCGTCGCCAGTCTAGTGATGTGCACCAACGGTTGGCTTTAATATATCACTGAGATTCTCTTCATTTCGCCGTGCGTTATAGTCGTGCGCTGTTAGCTGCCGATGCAAAACACGAATACATTCTGCTACAAGGCATCCGCTGCCTGGGCTGAATACTTGTGCTAGTTTTGTATACAGCTACCGGGTGAAAGTGAACCCTGATACCCTATATACATAGAATTATACCTAGTACCATTCATCATCTCTACAAACATATGTAGGCTTGTATAAATACTTTAAACAATTATACAACTATAATTCAGAAACTGCATGTCAAGACTATCGTAGCGGCGACATGGCAGCATAATACCAATGTCATTGATTAATGTCATATGGTACACCCCGATCAACGTCATGAATAACTTCATATCGCAATTTTATGGGAGCGTAACTGCGAGAAGTTCTTGTCGTGGAAACCTTCCTTACCCCGAAACTGTCAATACATGTTTGCCACAATGGAACGTTGCTGGCCGCTTCGCAGATTCAATGCAATACTGTTCCAGTAGTAATTGTTCTGTTTTGATTTTTCATTTTAGCCATACGTGGCGCAATAAAGATGGACAAGACAGATTGTAACAACTGAATACTAATTTTAATTATATCGCTGCCCCAACTCTTACTGTTGCCTTTCTCCAGGAGCGCATTGTCGATTCTCCAGGACGTCGCTAATGCTTGGTTTCTGTGTTCTACGGCAGTATCTAATTCGTACATCGAACACTTCAACCCGCTAATTGAACTCGTTTGCGTCGGTCGTTTGGGGCGTATCCGCAGGGCGTGTGTGGATATGCCCCAGTGAAGTAAATTCAGATACATAGCGCAATTGCATGATGTAGATGTTATTTATTATGTTATATATTAAATTTGGTTCGCCCGTATCTACGGATGCATGAATCACGATGTGACACGTGACATACACCGTAGGCTACGTGGACACTCATCAGCTAAGCTGTTTCATTATGGAGGGTTTGTGGCAGGAAGCGGGAGGTTGCCCCTAAAAAAGCGGTAGAGTTAGAGCGTCGGGCTCTCAATCCAGAAAACCCTGGTTCAAATCCTCTTGCTCTCGTTTCGAATCTTTGGCAATTTCGTTCATCCCACGTTGTCACAGTTCACTCAGCTGTATGAGTGAGTACCTGGCTACATATAGATATTGGAACAAATAGTCTTCGCGCATTAATTGCAGCGTGGCTGGATGCTTCCCGGATAAGTTGAAATGACGTTGGAATGAACAGGTCTGCCTGAGGGTGAAGTGTAAAGCGCTTTTGAGCAGTCTCAATGACTGGATACGCACTATATAAGAACGTACCTTTACCTTTTTTAATGTTGTTTTTTATTCTGTGTCCTTTTGGCTTTCTTCGTCGCATGGCTTTCCGTGTAAGCTGTAATTGAGACTTCCACTTCACCAGATATCGCCGAACTCAGGCCGTATTATTATTATACACACCACATCTGGTTATGTTTATATTATTTATGTGGGCGCATTTGACCCCAAATAAAAATTATAGATATACCTAACAAGACATATGATGCTCTGCAGCCTGACATTTACCATTGCAGTTCGTATTCTGCTCTATACGCGAGGTATGTTGACGCATATCTGCACACCAGTGATCAATACGTATTGATAACATATACGTTGTTGAAGTTTGGTAATTGGTAGTGGTATTGATACATTACTAAATATACAAATTAGCAAGGCGAAATGTTACCCTTCTGGCATAGACAGCTCACTAGTTATGACACATTATACCTTAAACGTGCGGACATGCCACCTTCCCCTGCTGGTTTAATTGGATTATTTACTATATATTATTATGTATAAACATACCCACTTTACTCAATGTTTCTAGCTTTCTACCTGTTTTCTTTGCCAGACGCCATCGAACTTGGTGAGCTATGCCACGTCCATCTAACAAGAGTGTCAGACGTAAGGGACGGATCCAACGTCTATGACGTCATATCCGCTTAGCTCTGTTTGTTTTTACCGCCAAATAGTTGTACATTGACACCATGTTCATGTATGACTGACCATCATCGCTGCTGCTTCAATGCATTGTTGTTTATATATTATTTATCATTGCGCCTGAGCAAGTTATTGTTGGCAGATGTACCTCGCTTTGATATTTCGAAGCACAAACGTAAAACATATATCTCGCTTATTAACACAATATCCATCACATGTCGATAACACATCTCATACTGTATACAGTCGAGATGTTGCTTACGGAAAACCACTGATATCCCTCTCGGTGGCGTAATCTGCTACGCTGCTGGTTATTTATTCTGTGTACGTTCGGTGCTTTAAAGAAGACTGTATTGTCGTTTTCTACAACGTAAGGGCCACGTAGAATCACGCATTCAGCACTGTCAAGTACACATGTTTAATAGAACACAACTTCAGCTAGTTCGAAATGACATTTTAGACCGTGTTTTTAAGATGTGCATTAGGCGTAGTAAAAAAAGAAACTACGCCTAATGCACATCTCCCCGTCCGTTTGTTTTTTTACCGTCGCTTCCTTTTTTACGTACCATTGAAAAAAATATATGAATTTTTTTTTGGAGTTTTGTGAACAAATCTGTTTCCAAAACTGCTCGTCTGAAGTACTGTTCGACTCATTCAGTTCACTATTTATGCATCATACAGGGTGTAGGGATGAATGTGCATTTAACAATTTCTAAAATAAGAACGACGACCCTTTGTTTTAGATACTCTTTACTTACTTATGTCATCCATTCAATGTGGTGACATGATGATTTCCTTCGAATGGTTTCGGTTCTTCATTGCAATTAGTAAATTTGTCCCGCTGAAAGTCATGTCTTTCTCTAGGATATTTTGCAGAGTCGTTGTTGGTCGACCTCTTCTCAGAGGGCCATCAGGTTTACAGAGCAGGACTTTTTTTGGCTACTTCGTTATGACGCAGCACATGACCTGCCATAGGAAGACGCCGTTGTCTCACGATGGTGATGATCCATGGGAGGGAGTCATTCTTGGTTGGTCATGCGAGGCGTCTTGCCACGTTTTGAGTTTTCTGCAGCATTCTTGTGTAGGTGCCATCCAGTGCATGTTCTACTGTTTGTGTTAGCGACCATGAATCGGATCCATATATCAGGATCGATTCAACCGTCGTCCTCAACATCTTCAGTTTGGTGAGTCTGCAGGTGGGAGCTCTCCCAAATTTGTCAAGGGCGTTAACTGCCGCCCATGCCTGGGCTTTTCTACAGAATCTACACTGGATGTCATGTTGTGAGATTGTGTAGGATCCGAGATATTTAAAATCCTCTACTCAATTTGACTCCCATCTGAAGAATGTAAACTACCATTAGCAGACGGGTTGATATGCATGTATTTTGTTTTGCTTTGCTTGAGAAATAGTCCAGTAGATTTTGAAGCACTTTCCACTTTATGAAGTATAAGTTGCGCTTCTTGTATCGTGTCAGCGAACAGAGTGATATCATCGGCATAATCCAGGTCAGAGAGACGGGAGGCTGGATGTGTGGTGCTTCGGCGTGTGGTTAGAGCTAGTCCTTCTCTGTCATCAATCGCTGTTCTCAGGGTGTAGTCCAAGACTATGATGAACAGATATGGGATGAGAGGGTATCCTTGGAGAACTGTGTTAATGTTGAAATACTCTACTCTTTATGCAAACAAATTTACAAGATACCACTCTCAATCAGTATAAATGCCATTCAGTTGTATGCATGTGATACAAACCAATGAAACTATGGCCAAACCTACACATGACATTCACAAATTTAAGTATATTGTCGGAGTAACACGTACTTGCCATATTCTATTGAGGTAAGTGCTTCTATTTATCTGCCATATTGTATTTGCTAATTGGCAAATGAAATGGCAGGCTTTATGGTAATATGCATCACTGGTGTGTTCCATATTGCATCGATAAAACTATAGCTTCTCTTTAAATCAACCACAGTGGCCATCTTCGAAACTAATAGCATAAAATTCATAAATAGTAAATAATAAGGGCCTCCCTCTTCCTTTAAAAAAAAAGTCCGGACAAGAAACTATTTAATTTTTTACTAGGCCTTATATAAGGTAACTTTGAATGCCGTTTCCACATCCTTCAATTAAGCCTACCTAACTAGCACCACCGCATAACACTCTGGAATGGAGATTCAATCGAATATAGCTACTGGATATTAAACATGTTTTATATGTTCGGGACGTTCGTATCTATTTCTCTCTTTCGTAGCAAGCAAGAATAGCACGACGTAATGGCCGTAGCAGGCTACCATAGCACGACGTAATGGTCGTATCAGGCAACCATAGCACGACGTAGCAAGCAACCGCTTTGTTGTTATTATTTATAGTTGAACACATGATTTGGCGGGATAACATATTATAATACCACCACGATTTTATAAACGTGTTCTCGTTAAGCTACCAAGTGACTAAATATAACTGTTCCCGTCAGACGTGACGGTGGAACCGTGTGACGTGATGCGTGTTAGTGAGTCGTGACTACTAGTGGGTGGCCCACTCTGTGGCTGTGTAGCAGCAGACAGCTCGGTGAACATCTCTTTGTCAGACAGGTTTAGAACAGTGTTTCATTGGCGGTTGGATTGGTGCGTGCCGGCTGTGATATGGCGAAAGTGTCGCAAATAATGTTGCCTCTCACGGTGTCCTAATTTACAGCTTACGTAGACGTAGTTTGTAGTTGCAGTCGTCTAATTCCTGATTCAGCCATTGTTGGACATAACGACCGCATAGGAATATGCTTTTGGGTGTTATGTAACAACATTAGTATATTGGTTTACACCATTATAATTTATTCGATTGTGTGGAAGAAGCAATAAGGAATGTGCGTTTGTGATAAGGATGTTGCTGGCGTCTTTGTTGATTACTTTCCTGGCGTATCACCAAACTTCAGATGAACCTCAACACTCGAAGCGGAATACATGAACCGACATTATCGTTATCAGCCATGCTTGTCAACAAGTACATCGGGATACACGTACCGACATTATAGTTATCAGCAATGCGTGTCAATATGTACAGCTACAATGCAGACGCATAATGCAGCGCAGACAAAATATGCAGGTTCACAATAATATTGTTAAATAGGCCTAATAACTAATGATCATTATATAACTGGGTTGCAGCATGTGAGCATCCTTCTCCAAAACCAAACAGCTGTATCATAAAAACAGTCTTCTGAAGAATATAAATATATAAATGCACTCCAATATAAGAGTCCTTCTGTGCTACGAGCGGTTTACGTTGTTACATGGGAGTGATACTTGCATAACAAGTAAACGTGTGTAGGGTAGACTAACAGCAACATAAATAAATGTTGTTCTTCAGAAGAATACAACACATTGTTGCATACAACACAATACTAAAAAGAGGTTTTATAAATAAAAAGCAGGAAAACAAAGTAAGTTTCTTCTAATGATAAGTTAAACACTCTTGCAAGTGGTATAGTAATTTGTTTATATCTACATACCATAGTAACATACGATTGGCACTCGCTAGGACATCCCAAAATAGCATATTTTCCAATAGAGGCATCTCAACAAGACTGAAAACCAGATTATATGGACCCAGCCAGACGCTATCGAAGATGGTCCATACTATGTCCATCTAACGACAGTGCCGTGAGAACAGAACGGGTCCAACATCTATGATGTCACATCCGCCTAGCGACGTCTCAGTGCACCAACAAGAATTTTCTACGTTGAAACTATACTTGCGTACGATTGACCGACATCGCCGCCGCCGCCGCCGCCGCCGCCGCCGCCGCCGCCGCCGCCGCCGCCGCCGCCGCCGCCGCCGCCGCCGCCGTCGATGCTGCTTCTGCTACTTCAATATGTCGTCGTTTATATCGTGGCAACTGGTGGAATCTTCGTCATTCAGTGTTTATATTTACTTAAGATTGTCTCAGTTGCCGCATCAAACAACAGATATGGTCATGCGATGCTGTGTTATATATTTTGACTTTTTGCACTGCGCGCCGTACATAGTCCCGCTACGCTGCGTGACGCACGTGGTCATGCCACATTGCGTAGCACGTACATGGTCATGCTACATTGATTTTTCAAACAGATGTTACAATTTTATTTTGCAACCACATATTAGAGAGTAACATCTCACAAAATGGCAGACACAGACATTCGTAGCACGGCGTAGTGGTCGAAGCAGGCAATCATAACACGACGTATTGGTCGTAGAAGGCAACTGTAGCACAGCATACTGGCCGTATCGGGCAACCGTAGCACGGCGTACCGGCCGTATCAGGCAACCGTAGCACGGCGTACTGGCCGTATCGGGCAACCGTAGCACGGCGTACTGGCTATAGAAGGCAACCGTAACACGGGTCAGTTGCCATATCAGGTAACAGTAGCACGGTGCAGTGGCCATAGCAGGTAACCGTAGCACGATGCAGTGGCCATAGTAAACAACCATAGCATGAGGCAGTGGTCATAGCAGGCAACAGTAGCGCGGCGCAGTGGCAATAGCAGGCAAACGTAACACGATGCAGTGGCCATAGCAGGCAACCGTAGCACGATGCAGTGGCCATAGCAGGTAACCGTAGCACGATGCAGTGGCCATAGCAGGCAAACGTAACACGATGCAGTGGCCATAGCAGGTAACCGTAGCACGATGCAGTGGCCAAAGCAGGCAACCGTAGCACGATGCAGTGGCCATAGCAGGTAACCGTAGCACGATGCAGTGGCCACAGCAAGCAACCATAGCATGAGGCAGTGGTCATAGCAGGCAACCATAGCACGGGTCAGTTGTCATAGCAGACAAACGTAACACGATGCAGTAGTCATAGCAGGCAACCGTAGCAAGATGCAGTGGCCATAGCAGGCAAACGTAGCACGATGCAGTGGCCATAGTAGGCAAACGTAACACGATGCAGTGGCCATAGCAGGCAACCGAAGCACGATGCAGTGGCCATAGCAGGCAACCGTAGCAAGATGCAGTGGCCATAGCAGGCAAATGTAGCACGATGCAGTGGCCATAGCAGGCAACCGTAGCACGATGCAGTGGCCATAGCAGGCAAACGTAACACGATGCAGTGGCCATAGCAGACAACCGAAGCACGATGCAGTGGCCATAGCAGGCAACCATAGCATGGGGCAGTGGCCATAGCAGGTAACCGTAGCACGGCGTAGTGGTCATAGCAGGCAACCGTAGCACGATGCGGTGGCCATAGCAGGCAACCATAGCATGGGGCAGTGGTCATAGCATGGAAACCATTGCACGGGTCAGTGGTCATAGCAGACAACCGTAGCACGGTGCAGTGGCCATAGCAGACAACTGTAGCACGATGCAGTGGCCGTAGCAGGCAACCATAGCACGTCGTAGTGATCATGGCAGGCAACGGTAGCACAATGCAGTGGCCATAGCAAGCAACCGTAGCACGGCGTAGTGGTCGTAGCAGGCAACCATAGTATGGAACAATGGCCATAGCTGACAACCATAGCACGGGTCAGTTGCCATAGCATGTAACAGTAGCACTGCGCAGTGGCCATAACAGGCAACCGTAGCAAGATGCAGTGGCCATGGCAGGCAACCGTAGCACGATGCAGTGGCCATAGCAGGCAACCGTAGCACGATGCAGTGGCCATAGCAGGTAACCGTAGCACGGCGTAGCGGTCATAGCAGGCAACCATAACACGATGCAGTGGCCATAGGAGGCAACCTTAGCACATAACTGCATAATGTCTAATGCATTGACACCGTAACACCTATCAGGAACCAATTGCTCAGTGGCCGTTGTTGTTGCTTATCATAGGTATAACACATTTCTGAGAGACTGTGTTTCTCATCAGGTTAACACTTTATGATAATGCGAATTAATAAAAATAAAAAGAGTTATCGTTGAACTATGAAGTGACACAACTAAGGGGGCCACGAGAGGGTGGCGGGAGAACTGTTGATTTTTTTGGGGTTTTCACTGACTCTTGAGCACATATTGGCCATATCGGTCGAATCTGTTGTAGTAAGTTTCCTGATTAAACGAACTGCGACTTGCAAACAAACTATCATAGCTGTCAACTCTCACGCATCAGCCGTGAGACTCGCGATTTTGCATTACATGTCACGGTCTTACGGTAGATGTATGAATCTCAAGTATATTTTCATAATCATTAGCAATGAAACTTTTCAAACACAATTAATATTTTTTAGAAAATTTGACGCATATTCTATTTGTGTGTGCAGGCAATACCAGTAGTATCCGGATTTTACCGAATAACGTGTGAAACACGGTCAGTGGTTGGTCAACAGCTAAGCATCAGCCAATTGGATTTCCTGTTGGAAAGCGGTGTTGGCCCCTGTTGAAGATGAACTTTTCTTTACTTTTGGACTAAAAAATGTCTTCACAAGTCTCCAAATGTTAACGAAATTCACTGAGATCCCCGGGCTGGGGACTTCGCAGCCAGCGGCCCCTGAATTTTACTTACGCCTAGGAACTCTCTAAGGGTTGAAAGCTATTAAATATGCGGGTGCAACATTACTAATTGCAATTATAGAACTGGATAACCTGCAAAAACACTTCTTCTAAACAAAACAGGTATAGTTTGATTAACTTATTTCAGTCATATGTTTGTAACGTTAGGCTTTATCTTAAACCAACTGTAGTTACTTGTAATGTTCCATCGTAAGTTGGCTTCCTTATTGTGCCGATTATTTGATTCATTGGCACCCTTCAACAAGACAAGATTTAACAAGAGTTAACAATATTGCCACCAAAGGCCCATATGGCAGGTGGACAAGGAATTCATTGGCTTATCGAGAGTCCAAAAATATTTCATTTATGTATAACCTGCCCTCCTGAGATATTTGTTAACATTGTTTTCAAACATAGTCACACTGATAGCATTTACACAATGGTTAGAGAATGTGTTCCATTCATTTAGTGTCCTCTGTAAGAATGAGTACTTTGTAATATCCAATCTACACTCATCCTTTTCTAATGTTACCTCGTTTCCTCTATTTCTACTAACTTTCTTAAGTGAGAAAAAACTATTTCTATCAATATTTTCATATCCATTCAGTACCCTAAAAACTTCAATTTTATCTCCTCTCAACTTTCTTGTCTCTGGAGTTGTTAAACCACAATCTCTTAGGCGTTCTTCTTCATTTGAGTTATTCTCGTCTGTATTCGTTAACGCGTATTTACATCCTTCTTACGATTTGATCTCCATGCTTTTAAACAGTATTCATTGCTATATATAGAGGTATAATTAGCCCGTTTTCCTTATATGTTATATTCCTCCTAATCAACCGAACAATTTGATTATCCTTTGAAGCTGCAATACCACACTGCGTGGAAACTTTCATATCAGAATTTAGTGTTACTCCTAAGTCATTTTCTTTTACGGTAATACCTAGAGCAGTATCTCCCATTTTGTAGTTTACGTCTAAGTTCCCGAGTCCTTTGTGTAGGCATTTACATATTAATGACCAGTCGTTGTTATGTTCAGCGATGACAAGACATATTGGAAAATAGCATAGGACGATAGCATTTTTATAGTAACATAAAACTGTTGACAGCGAACAAATATGTGAATGATGTTACACGTGGCGCCGTGAATAAGAATGCGAAACATATTGGGTATTAACCGTGTCCGGCACAAATCATAAATATCTCGACGCCAATCGTCTCAGTTACTAATGGCTTACAATATGAGTAGATGTTTACCAATTGTTCCGGGTTCGTATCGTCTTCGACACGAATCATCTTGTACCTATTTTCACGAATAGGAAGTAAATAGTTGCAGATAATTACATCAAACGTCTAGTGGATCACGTGAACGTTGGGGGCATTAGGTCAAATAAGACTCACTGTATGGATGTATCGCGGCTGACAACTCGCTGGACAAACAACTGGCTGCACGATTGTGGCTCACTGACGGTCGTAATATGGCGTAATAAGGTTTTTCTGATGGCTTTACTGGTCTCTTTACTGTCACGAAGCCTCAGGTGTGTTACAAAGCTCGAATCAGCGAGAACGATTGGTGAAGCTACTATTGTTATTCATGAGTGTCCCAATGTACAACTTGTTTATCAGTTGTGCGCTATGGTTGTATGGTACCTTACTTCCTGACTGAGTGAGGCGTGACAAGCGGCCTAACAGGCGGGAACAAAGTGGCATAACTGCTAGTGGCGATGATCGAATATGGGTTGTGTGAAATATGTTCGGCTCAGTTGACAAAGCATCTAGCATGTATAATATTCAAACAAAAGCCTTGATAAAACGACGAAATTTTCTACTAAGCTATAACAAGTTTTGGATATGTTAAAATAATCATTTCAACAAAAAGGAAACGTTTGTTCTCACGGTGTTTATACCTTTCTGACATTGACAGCAATGAAGTTTCAAACAAGTAACAAACATGAAGACAAACTCAGTATGGCGGAATGGCCGTAACAGGCAACCGTAGCACGACGTAGCGGCCGTAGCAGGCAACTGTACCACGACGTAGTGGCCGTAACAGGCAACCGTACCACGACGTAGTGGCCGTAACAGGCAACCGTAGCACGACGTAGTGGCCGTAGCACAAATCCTTTGCTCGGCTGTTTCGAATAAATCAGCAATACCCAAACTGGATTATAACACAGCGCTGGGATCAATATACGTAAAAAGGAACCGTAGCACTGCCTAGTGGCCCTAGCACAGCGTCGGAACCATAATTATTATACTGCCATTGTTTTTGCTAATTATAAGAGTAACACATTTCAGAGTAATTGTTTTTTTTTCTCAGTAATATAACATGTTATAATGCCAGGAGTTCATAAATTGGCGTTGGAATTCTCGCTGATCTATCAAGTGACACACTTGAGCCGGTCAGGTGAGGGGTACCGGGCGCCCTGGCTGAAGTGTGACTCACTCCGCGGCGTACAACTCGTTGGGAGAATTATTAAAGAGTGAGGTAAAAAATTAAAACACTGTTTCACTGACTTTTGGGTACATATCGACTGTAATACGGCAATGTTTTTACTGTCGGATTTACTGGTCACTTTACAGTTGTATCATGAAATCTCCGGTGTGTTGCAAACGGAACAAATGAGCCGAAGTCATCTTTGTCAGCCATGCGTGTCCAAACAAAGAGCTTGCGTAGACGAGGGGTTTGTTGCTCATAGTTTACGTCCTGATTAAGTGAGGCGTGACTCACGAACATAATATACAGTTGCAAAATTGCATAATGACTAACAACAATTATATATCTGGGAAATGTACAACAAAGCAGATATATCATAAACTAATGTTAGTCACTTACTTAAAAAATGACACTTTATCTTAACGCACCAGTAGTTCGAATTTAATTATTTTGTGACGCCAACGTTTTACAGGAGCGCGTTGTCGATTCTCCAGCACGTCGGACAGTCAAGGGTCGTGTATCTTCCCCTGTCGATGTACCAAGGGCTGCAACACAGAAACTGGTCAGTGTATCAACGGTGGAATATGTGAAGATGGTCATCCTAGTGGCTGGAAGTGGACCGGTACAGCATGCCAGACAGGTTCGTGGTTGTTGGCGAAGTACGTAAACATACATACATCATCCCAGGCATTATTATATGTTAACATAATGACAGCAGCAGCAACAACATAATGACAGAAGCAGCCGCATTTGTATTCGAAAGAAATAAAAGGTATTAGTTGATGGTGTGAGTGAAATGACCTTACTCCAATTCGTCAGACCGCACGACTAAGACAACCCAATTGGAAGCCTACAGAGCTGGAAATGAACCAGTCTCCTCTCCAATCTGGAAAAGTGGAAAATAAGCTAGCTATTTTCATGACTTAAACACCTAGAGACTTATGTATCTCTGTAGAAGAAGATATGGAAAATTCTACCAGAAATCGACGTGTATTCGGCGGATTCTCCAGAGAGATACAGACAGAGTCAAACATAGAGAGAGAGAGAGAGAGAGAGAGAGAGAGTTGGTTTCATCGGCTGACGGCAAAAGAGTAATATGTGTAGGCCCAAGAATTAGGTGAATGTCTAACTAGTCGTCCTCTCACGGAGATAGGCATCAGCGCATTGTCTGTCTGTATGCCTACCTCTACCTCTACGACTACCATGTGTGTTTGGTGTCCTTCTGTGGGCAAATGCTATTCCTAACCATTTGTTGGATAAATACACATTTTACTTGCAAACCACGAAATCATTATTTATTTGTACCGATATACACACACGTGATTTCTACACACATTCACCACGCACCCCGCTCACACACTACTTTCCCATCTAGATCTTCTCCTCTCTCGATCACTCCCTTCATATCTCCGTCACTTCCTCTCTCACTTCCCCATCCCCACCCTACCATCCGTTTACACCAACGCATACTTAGTCACAATGTTGTCACTGCCATGCTGTATAAGCATACCACACACCACGTACCACATATGCGAGTTCACACAAGCGCTACCATATACACATACCGTCTATTTTGTTTAAGGAAATGTTGCATACAACAAGCCCTCAAGTCAAAGTATAGGCGATTGGGGAGGTCGGTTCCCGGCCGGGCGGGCGGTCGACGGGAACACAAACCCCAGCATGGCAGGAGGTCACTGCGCAAACCCAGACACTGACTGGGGCAAAAACGCCTGGTGGATGGTTGATCTGGATGGAATCTACAACATCTCCCGTGTCATCATCTACAACAGGGATGCCGGAATCACTGGTAAGAATCACGTGATGGTCCAGCGGATATGAACATGCATTTGTAGTAGAAATGTGTCATTTGTTTAGTTTGGTGAGTTGAAGAACAATTTCTGACATTCTTCAGCGCCCCTGGTGTTCAGCAGCGCAACTTAGAGGTTGTCCTTACCTGCCTGATAGGTTTTAGTCTTCTTCGGTAATTGTTCATGCAAAAATTCCGACGGGGTTTCGGGCTATTACGACTTTTCAGATTTACCTGATCTACTTCAAACTTCCACATAAGTTCCTCCGTACAGTTCGAACGCTTCGTGAAACCGGCAGTTGAACTTGATTTTTGGGACAAAAAGGTTTTATTGCCAAAACGTGACTGGGAAATGCATGGAGTCATAAGCTCTTACCCTTTCTCCCGTGCAACGCCGGGTAACTCGGCTAATATGTATGTATTTGATGTATTCCATACACAATAAAAAGACGCATAAGAAGTCATTCTATCAGGAAAGTGTTACTTGGCAATCCGTTCATGGGTTCGCTCCACCACATTCTGGCTCATATGCTTATCATTCAATCAGCAACATTATTTATAGTTTTTCGCCCATTTTGTAATTGAACGGATTGGTCTTTCTAGTCATCCGAAGCTAGAACTTGCAATCTCGGCAGTCGAACTAGCCGCATTAGTTGTTCTGGGTCTTATTATGCAGCTTTTGGTTTGAACAACCGATGGTCAAAAAGGCCCCGAAAGCATGTATTTTGTTTAAAAAACCCTGCGAGGAAAAGAAATAGGAATAATAATAATTAATGTCGAGGTATCGGTTCCCTTGTGTCGCCAGCTATGTAACAACGCGTTAGCGATGTTGTTGACAGATAGGAGTGGCAATTACAATGCCAAAATTGCAGTTCTATTTTGTTTTATATTTTCGTAATATGGCTGCAGCTGGAAAGGTATTCAAACTTGGTACTGTATTTTTCGAGAAATATTTTTTTGGAAGACGTTATATAGTAACTATGAAAAATAAATGCTTCATTATTTCGGTATATTTATTTTATTAAAATTGTAATAAAACAGTTACTTTAAATATTTTCAAATGAAATTTGGTACGTTGATAGATTTGTATTTCTATATGTCAAATAATTAAAAAACTTTAATATTGCACCAACCTTGCCTGGCCTAATTTGCGTAAAGTTACATGACTTTAAGAGGGATAAGTAATTAAAATTAATATCTTAAAGTGTACTGTAATGCATGATATAGCAAATGGAAGCCAACGAGCTCAGCAATGATGTAAGTAATTAATTAATTGATAGAACAATAAGAAATATATTTGCAGTAATCATAAGGATAGCTTATGTTTTAGGAAGTGCATCTTTCTGGAAGGCTGAATTAAGTTAATATATATTTTTTTCAGCATTTTAAAATTTTTACCGCAGTATTACACGTGGCATAGATATGGGTTTCTTAAATTTAGGATTAGTGCCATAATTCGGGTGTCGTGAGATATAACGGCATGTGTACATGTGCTCGTCCGAACGATAGCCACTGCCTTTTTTATTTTAGAAAACCAACACCAATAGTCTTGACTTTGCCTCTTACGTTAGGCCTGATAGACGAAACCGGCGTTGATGAGAATTTAATTGATCTTTATTATTGCCTAAATGCACTCGTCTGATATATCGTCATATCATTTCACATGTTTGTAGGATATTTTGAGCGGAGATTGTTGCCTTCAAATACAGCACAATATTAGCTTGAAAGAGCGCCCCAACACTAGTTCCAGCCTCGGAGAGTCAGATGGCGCTACCCGTTCAATTACCTTACCTTACATTAATCCTCTTCGCTTTGCAGCTTTCTTAACATCTTTCCAGATGGTTCATGTCTCGTGACATTTGTGATTACATTACAAAATCCAAAATCGTCAAATGACGCAGCTCGGTAATATAATTGCTCTGAAAGCCCAGGTTCAAGTGACTTAATAACATTTTCGTTGGACAAGAAAAAGGGAGAGCGATTTGTTTTAAATATTAGATGTTGAATAATTATGAAATAAAAGGTATACGAGACGTCTCGATTTTTTTCCGGGACAGCCTATTTTAGGCTAATTGTCTGATGGAACCAAATGAAAATATTACAACTGCGTTACTTTGCATATAAAATACATTTGTAAATGACGTAAAATACCGTCATCTATTAAGGTCTTGAGAAACATGAGTGGAAATATTCAGTAATGGAAATATATTGAACTATAAACACGAGGGACAACAAACCTTGCGTATAATCACCAAAATGTGCAACAATACTGCATATAGATATAATTCAGTACCTTTTAAAACTATATATGGAATAGTTTTAGTTTAAACCTTGCGTATAATCACCAAAATGTGCAACAATACTGCATAGAGATATAATTCAGTACCTTTTAAAACTATATATGGAATAGTTTAAATAACTTAGAAATACAGTAATGTATCGCAACACTCATCATATTATTGTAATATCATCACATACGTTTCTTTTAGGCAATGCTCACGAAAGACTTGACACATTCATACTGAGTGTTGGTGACAGTCTGGACAAAACTAAACACACAGAGTGCGCGAGTCACAACGGCCGAGTGGCCGCTGGTGGAACAGTCGAAGAACAGTGTAAAGGGATCGGTCGTTATCTCAGCTTCAGGCGGATGGAGGCGACAACTCATATGTAGCTCGTCTTTGTGAAGTGGTTGTCATTGGTCATATACATGTCGGTAAGTAGATATTATGTAATACAATTTCGGCGAGGCAAATGCTGAACATGATAAATTAGAATATTATGCTAATATCTCCGGTTTCCTTATGAAGTGTGTACGGATAGTGTACATCAGTTTCCGGTTTAATTACAAAACTGTTGAATAATGTTTGTCGCCTTAACAGTGTCTGTTACATGTTGGTTATTCAGTTGTAAATACACTTATAATCTCAATTGACAGGACCATGACTCAAAAGAAATCTTGTTGATTCTCAACTTTCCTCAGTCCCAATAGCCTTAGTACACTCGACTGGATAAAGTACATCTAACCTATATATGCTTTGGCGAAATACATATAACTTGACTACGTCTTTATTAAATGAATGGGTATCAACTAGGTATAAAATACTCGTGAATGTACAGTATCCAGCTATGCAGTCCCGTAAACTATTGAAGATACATAAATTGTTACGAATAATTGCTTCTATACTGATGTGTTTTGCGTAATGTATTTACACGACACAAGATATCAGTCATTACAAGTCTACTTCATTGCATTGCTGCCATATAATAACCGGTAAATATAATACAGTTTTTCGGTACTGGTTTTCGCGTAAATACCAAGTAAAATGTAATTTTTCTTAAATAAGAGAAATTTTCTAAACCACTGCGGTACCTTCAACAACTCTAAGACAATAGGAAATGTTACCCAAATTACTGTTGACTTCACATTAAAATTAAACACATTCTTGCGCAGTTATTATGCAATATCGGCACATTAGGTAATTGCACTCTCCTGACAACGTATTGTGTTTCTGCACAGCGCGACATCAGATGCTGTGAATTAATCTGCAATTAGAGTTAATACGAGTTTCGCGATAGTTGATAGTACTGTATACCAGAAAGAACCTGGTCGCTTTGGCTACTCGGGATGTAAAACAGAATATACTCGCGACACGTCTACATATGAGACAGTAGAAATATATTAAAATAATATGTTATTCTCCACAGAGTGCCAAAATTGTACAACCGCCTGTGATGACGTCATCGGTTGTGATGTTTGTGACCCGGGCAAGCAGCAGCCGGACTGTGTAAACGGTGAGTATTATTACAATAATGTGTTTTAATCACGTGAAATGTCTACACTGTCTCATCTTAATTACATACTAATTTCACACTCTCAAATAATTTATTTTAAGGAATTTACTTAAAGTAGATATCTAACTAATAATTCATCATACGTATTTTTTCTATGTGTGCTTCTTTCTTGGCAGAACAGCTACCCCTGTCCACTCTGGGGCCGGGCGCTGACGTAAGGTATCAACGATGGCTTTGACTTCTTTATTAAACATTTCTCTCTCCCTGATTGCAACTACATATATATATGCTAGTTCATTCCAGAGGTGGGAGACAGTTGTTAATCATGTCCTCATATGGCCAGCATTGTTCGAGGATGGAATTTGGAATTGCCACAGCAGCTGTGTAGTGAGATGTTGATGCCCTGGTGGCTCTTCGCATTGCTGGAGGAGGAGATTAACATGCTATTGAGTAGTGTTAGTGCATTTCCATGGTATATCCGGTGGAACAAGGTAAGTGCACCAAATTGTTTCCTTTGTGCTAGTAGTTTATATGGCAATCCCGTTCAGATAAGACTCTGGCATAGCTACAATTTTGAAAGCAAACCTCTGGATGGCGTCAAGTCTGCCTAATGATGTTTCGGAGGTTGTCGTCCATACAGATGATACGTAATTCACCTTGGACCTCACCATGCTCTTGTAGATCAGAGCCCGCTGGTTAGGGTTCAAGTAAGGTTAAACTCTTTTCAGGAGGCCAAGTCGATTTCCTGCATCCTTGGCCATCTTGTCTACTAAGTGTGTGTCCAGGAATTTTTTTCCGGATAGAGATGCCCAATAGTTCCATCTCTTCCACTTCTGACAAGATATTGTTCAAACACATGAATGAGGGGTGGCCAGTGTCTGCATCTTTTTTCTTTTCTTTTTTTGAATGAATGAACTTTATTTCAGTCACATGCACACGCAATGAACTTTATTTCAGTCACATACACACGCAAGATGGTCATGACAATATTGCATGGCTGCAGCAAACTTCACATTCCAGTTATCTGCCCATGTTTGAATGTTCGCTAAGTTTACTTGCCACAGTTGTCCGAAGTTGTCTATATTTGACTGTGCTAAAGACTGAAAAATTATCGGCATAGAGGATGATATGGTTCTTTATTTTGTCTGATATAGTATCGATGAATATAATAAATAGGAGAGGTCATCGAATGGATCCTTGGGGAAGTACTGCGTTAACAGACTTCGCATCAGATTATATTCCGTTGATGACAACTTTCACAATTTCAGGTAGTCATTTAGCCAGGATAGCAGCTTTCCCTGTATCCCTATGGACTCCAGTTTGGCCGTCAGACCTTTGTGCCACATTCTATCGAATGCTCTGCTGATGTCAAGGCAGATTAGTGTAGCTTATTGCTTTTGGTCTATGGCATTGGGTAGCTGTTGCACAATTTATGTTAAAGCATCGCCTGTAGAGTGGCCAACTCTGAATCCAAAATGTGTTTTCTTAAATCAGACTGTACCTGCACACATACTTCCAAATTGCTTTGCTTAGGAGTCTTTCTATCAACTTGCATATAATGCTCAGCAGTGATACTGGTCGCTGATTGTTCGGGTCATGTTTATCTCGTTATATAACTGTATATGTAAGAGTGGATGTGATTGATGACCCATTGAAAATCACGCGATAAACGTGACATGGTCACCATCGTGAAATAAATAT
This sequence comes from Lamellibrachia columna, assembly GCA_963662155.1. Classification (NCBI taxonomy): domain Eukaryota; kingdom Metazoa; phylum Annelida; class Polychaeta; order Sabellida; family Siboglinidae; genus Lamellibrachia; species Lamellibrachia columna. Next base: position 36,208,524 of record OY759269.1, on the reverse strand, counting down.
TTTACTACTACTACTGCTACTACTACTACTACTGCTGCTGCTGCTGCTGCTGCTGCTGCTGCTGCTGCTGCTGCTGCTGCTGCTGCTGCTACTACTACTACTACTACTACTACTACTACTACTACTACTACTACTACTACTACTACTACTACTACTGCTACTCATCTTTCTATTTGTGGCAGGGAATAACATGGGCTACTTCCATTGCCTAGGAATGATTATCTTGTTAAATAAAGGATAGCTGGAATAATTTGGCCAGCTCTGGAGCAGCTTCTTTCAAGACTTTCAGCTTTGTCCTTTGAAGTAATGTATGTCTGATCATTACTGTATATAAGTGGTATGTCACACTTGCCACCCTGTCCCATCAATCTTTATAAGCAATCCACAATTAACCTTTGCTCCAGTTGTCGTTGCTGTCTTCTCTCTTGCGTTGTGTTCTGTCGCTGCTTTCAGAGTGATGTAAGTGTACGTGTTTCGGGCTTGGTTGTATCTGAACCTGCTCTCTGGTGTCTTGTTGGCTTTTTTGTGT